>JASKMD010000019.1:7888814-8101101 GCA_030144725.1 Haematococcus lacustris
CCGTGTGCAGCCCCGGTGTTGCCCTCGCCACGTCAGCTTGGGCATCAGCAAGGGGGGCCCCTGGCCACGGCTGGGACCAGCAGTTGGCACCCCTCCGCACAGCAGGTGGACGTGGTGATGGATCTGGAAGCGGACTTGCTGGCGTGAGTGGGTCCAGGGCTTGGAGGGGTGTGTGGGTGCGGGGGTGTCAGTTGTGAGGTTACAAGGAAGGGTCCTCCTCAGGTGGGATGGGGGGGGCCTGGAAAAGAGAGGCTGGAGAAGGGGATCTGGAGGGTGTGACGAGGGGGGGTGTGCATGCATGCCCCTCAAGCCCCCAGAGGCATTCAGATGGTGGAGCTGAGGCCTAAGGCTGGGGTTAGGGTTGGGGTTAGGGTTAGGGTTAGGGTTAGGGGTTAGGGTTAACCCAACCCTAATCCTAACCCTAACCCAGGAAGCCCTAACCCTGGGAGCTCAGGGCTGAGGGGCGAGGGCAGGGGTTGGGGGGGTGAGGAGCCTAGCTGTCTGCTCTGAGGCAGAGGTCTAGCAGGAGGGAGGAGAAGGGGCTTGTAGGGTAAGGGGGAAGAGCGAGCGCCCGTGCCCTGGCTAACAGGCATGCGTGTGAGGAGGTCAGGCAAGGGCTGGGCTGGGCGAGGCATCTCAGCTCCAGGGGGATTAGGGTGAGGGGTGGGGGAGAGCGTGGAGGAACATTATGGCTTGCCATGATCGTTTACAACCCACCCCAATTCTATCCCCGTCTTAGCTTGTCCATGATTAGCCCCTCACACCACTACAGCAGGGAGGGAGCATGGCCCTGACCAGACTCTACTGTGTCTTGGTGCCAACCCTACTCGCCAAGCTGCCCACTGCCCGCCCTGCCCTGCCTGCCCCCTCCACCTTGCCCTGCCCTGCCCTGCCCTGCCCTGCCCTGCCCTGCGCAGCCTGTTCTGGTTCAGGCGCCCAAAGCTGCTGCTGTGGGTGGTGGCCATGGTGGCCACCCTGAACGGTCTGTCCCTCATGGTCAGCTGCTACTTCCTTGTCGTGAAGGGGCCCGTTCTGGGCTTCCAGGCAGTCGCCATCTGGCTGCCCCTGCTGCTCATCGACTTGGCCTCTGCCTGCTACCTGGGTTACGTCACCCTGCCCCAGGTCAGTGCCAAGGGGCTGCGCTCCGTAGCCAATGCTGCACCTGCGCACCATGCTCCCCACCCGTGCGGCTGCAGCAGGAGTAGTGTGCTTGCCATCGCAGAGAAATGCCTGTACAGTGTAGATATCTGATACCTGCCAGGCGGTGTGACTGATGTGCTTGCCTGGTGAATATCACACGCTTGTTGGGGGTGCGGAGTCGCTGCCAAGAGGGTGGGGTGAGTAGCGAGGGGTGCTCGGTCACATCGTATGCCCGTGTGTGCGATGCTCTTCCTCGTCGCGCAGTATGGTTTGTTGGTCACGGCGCTGGTGGCCGACCCGGAGGACCTTTTCGACATTCTGCAGAGCGCAGCACTGGCGGACGCGCTGGCCGAGGAGCACGAGGGCATCACTGGGTAAGCTGGGTATGCTTGCGTGATGAACATTGTGGTGCTGCGTTCGACAGACCTCAATAAGCAAAGAGCACCTCGACGTGTGCTTCGGACATGCCCTCGGGACCCTGCTCTACCTTACCAGGGACAGGGACTGCACTTGGTACCCTCAAGTTTGGGCTGGCGGTTGACCGCTCCCTGCATGCGTTGCCCGTGGCGCAGGAAGGTCATTCATCTGCTCAGCCACTTGCAGCCTGGGAAGCAAGCGGCACAGCGGCACCACGAGGAGAAGCGCAGAATGGCACGCAAGAAGAACGACCAACGCAGCAACGCCATCGCGAAGCAGTTTGGTTTGACCAGCGACCCCTTAAACGACGTGTACGAGACCCGCGCGGGCGCGTCGCCAGCCGGCCCTGCCGATGATATGCCCGCAAGCTATGACGCCGGCCCCGCAGCGAACGGGACCGCGACCACGGGGCATGCCACACTGCCATACACAGAGAACACGATGAAAGCAGCGGACGACTGTGCGGAGGTGTTCGTGGAGCTGCTGGCTTTACGTGCAGGCGTCATCTGGGCCTCACGGCCACCCAGTGTGGAGGCCTTCAGGCACAAGCTGGACCGTTTCGTGCCGTTAGTGAGGTGCGTTGTCCACTGCCCACACAGCAGCTATGTGTGGCTGTGGTGCACAACACATGCTGATGCCTGTGTTGATCAATGCTTGACCACTTTTGGCGCCAGGGCTCATGTGGGTCACTGTTTGTCAGCAAGCTGCTGACACTGTGTGCCAGCAACCCCTATTGCGTGTTGCTGTCCAATGGCTGCTGAGCCTGCCTGCTAGTCAGTTTTGTGTATTGCTTGCTGCATGCATGGATGCCACCGTCACTGCAACTCCTTGTCACTGCTCCTCCTTGGCTCCTGCTGTGCAAGCTGCAAAGCATTATCACCAGCATACGACGAGGTGTTCAGATAAGGCACTGATGCAGACTCAGCCCCAAGAGCAAGATGCAGCAGCTATGAGCATGGCATGGCATGGCATGTGCTGGGTGGGTCTGTGCTACCCAGCAGCAGCGGCTGCAGCTCAGTGGCTGGATCTGGATCTGGTTGTGCCTGCTGGCTTGCAGGCTGTTGTTGAGGGTGTGGGCGCTTAAGGCCAAGGCTGAAGAGGCCAAGGCTCAGGGCGCACACCACGTGGATGACAGGGAGATGACAACTGCGCTGGTGAGCTGGGGCCAGCGACTCTATGCATGCCACCAAGCGCATGAGAGTGGGCAGTCAAGTGTGTGCCGCCCCTCGCCCTTGCACACATATACATCCACACTCTCACTCTCTTGGCCATGCATTGCCTCACACTGCCGTGTTGTGACATGACGCGCGCAGTAGTGGGTCCCTGCTTGACTTGCGATTTGTTGCTCTACTCTGCTTTGCATGCTGTACTTGCATGTTGAGGAGGTATGCCTGCTCGTTGAATGCCATCACGCACGTAGGCCCAGCTGCGGGTCAACCCTGAGCTTCGGGCATTGCGCTCCGCCTTTGATGTCCTGGACCCCAAGCATGCCGACAAGATCACGGCCACCCAGCTGGGTCACCATGTGGGTTGTCACTCATCCTAGATGTCTCCCTGACCCTGGCCCTGGCCCTGGCCCTGGCCCTGGCCCTGGCCCTGGCCCTGGCCCTGGCCCTGGCCCTGGCCCTGAGCCCTGGCCCTGGCCCTGGCCCTGGCCCTGGCCCTGGCCCTGGCCTTGGCCCTATGTGAGCGGGTCCTCACCTTGCTTGTGATGGGCAGCAAGGTCCAGTCGTGCTAATTCCCACCCTGCCACAGCCAGTGATGCAGCCACGAAGCTTGCTAGCTCCAAACATGACCTCAGGCCTCATGCTGTGTGTGCTGACTGGTCAGGTGCGGCACGTGTTGGGATCAGGCGTGAGTCCAGGAGAGTTGAAGACCATGCTGAGCGAGGTACGGATGCATGGTTGATTAATTGATTCCTTATCAATAGTAAACCAACAAATCAGCCCCGCAACGTCATGGAACGCTGCTGCTGCTGCTGCTAGTCGTGCCTGGCTGCTGGTGTATGAAGGGAGTGGCTGGCAGCTTCACAGCTCCTGACCTTGGCAGTGACAGCTGGCCCTGGCTGGACCAGCTGGGCCCTACTGACCTGCAGGTGGACGTGGACGGCTCAAAAAGCATCAGCTTCTCAGAGATGGTGCTGTACCTGTGTTTTTGTGCTATAGACCCCAAGGTTGGCGGTTCAGGTGGGTGGGCGTGGTGCCAGCAGCATGTCAAAATGATGTGCTGCCACATGCCTACCTCACCTTGTGATGCGTGTGTCCAACATGCGCCGCCTGCCTTGTGCTGCACTGCCACGTGTAAGACCATGCTGGACGCTGACAGAGGCCCAATTTGCATGGTAGTCTGCATGCTTGCAAAGTTGGGGTTCTGGCGCATGCTCTTGGTGCTCATGGGTCCCAGCCTATGCTTAAGGCTTGCGTGGTGTTCATCTTTGTGTTGCTGGTGGCAAGGGCTTGAGAAAGTGAGGCCTGTGCACCAGAGGTTGGCACGAGCATGACCGGGTTGAAATGAAGTCCAGGCTCGGCAGCAGTGGTCCAGGGGTTGAGAAAGCTAAGATACCTACAGGGTGTTACCTTCCTTGACCTGTTACATGTATAGCAATCCAGCAAGCATATTCTGATCCTTTGCTTACAATGGCAAGGCTGGAGGTGGCATGTGTGGCTCGTCTGTTGTGTGTGTGTAGCTTCCCATCATTGCAGTACCCGCAAGTCTGATGTACCCCCTTGCCGTTGCCTGCCTCACTCAGGCCGCATCACACTGGACAGCCTGGCCACCGCCTGTGAGAACCTAGGCTGCGACACCTTGAACAGCGTGCGGACGCTGAAGGCTATGATCCGGATGGCGGACCCAGACAAGCTGAGGGTGGTGGGCTTGCGCCGCTTCGTGCACGTGCTCAGTTTCATAGACTTTGACAGCGTGCCACTGGCACCCTGACAGCTCCTGCTTGGCTTCCAGACAAGAAGGGGTTGAGCAGTAGAGGGCTGAGGACCAGCTAGTAGTAGTTTTGGAGCAAGCTTGGGCAACAAGAGGGTCCTGTGGGACGGGGAAGGGGGCAGTAGTAGCGCAGGCCAAAATGCCGCACACATACACACACATACATACACACACATACATATGTACAATCGCACACTTGAACACGTGGCATGTGATGCGTGCGATTTCTTTTTAGCGGATGTGTGGTAGGGTACAAATGTAACCTAGCTTGGTGTTCGCATGTAGTTCACGACGCTCTAGATACGAGGAGGGGTTAGGTTTGTGATGTGCGAATGCCATGCATCAGCAAGCATGATGCTATTGCTGGCAATACTGCACTCTCCTTTGCAATCCCTTTATAGTCATACAAAACGTATTCAACATGGAGCAACATGCTTGACTGTGGGTAATCTCACTCAGCTACTCCAATCAAGTTGAAGTATCCTCGGTCGCACCCTTGATGACTACAACCCCACTCTTGTGGCACTCTTTCCCCCTAGACCACTGGGCACCATATCAAAACTAACAGCTTTATGCTTATGTGATGCTAACAGCCTGTGTAAACCACTAGGGCTTATGCATTGTTGCGGGCCCGGCCATCAACGCCTCGCCGGTACTCCTCAGCCCGACCCTTGCTGACTTCAAATATGTCGAAGTAGGGGTTCTCCGGCACTGGTCTAGGCACACCCACACCGGTTCGTCTCTTCTTCCTCGCCATAAACAATAGCAACGCGAGGCAGCTACAAATACTAAGGATTGTCATGTTTGTCACACACATGTCTACACATGTGTAGACTTCTAGACTTCCAGGCTTGGACAATCTTGGACGCCTTCTCGATGAAAACCTCGAGGCTCTCAGTGAGCGGCCTACAGGATTATTCGCGAGCGGCGCAGTTCCCCTTGCAAGAAGTGCAACGGAGTGACTTGCAACCGGTGGAATAATAAACGTCCACCCGCGCGAGGTTTGCTTGCGATCCAACGGGAGTTGTTGGGTGGCTTGCGAGAAAATTGACCATGCCCCAGCCGCTCCGTGACAAGGTAGAACGGTCAGGGCCGCGACCAGGAAACTTCCTGCAATCGTTGGCAACACAGCCAGCATGCAGCAGATATAGCCGTTGCGGTGCAAACGGGATCGCGCATCCCTCCGCGCACTGCCTTGCCCCCTTTGAGGCCACTGCCAGGGCCGTGGTCACACATTGCCGCTCAACTGTGACCCAAGCTTGCATGCTCTGCAAGCCCAAAATATTACTGACTGCTGCTAATCCCAGGGCAGTGGACACATGTCCCAGACAGCAGCCAGGCAAAGGCTCTTTCAGTGCGTGGTCAGAGTGTGTGCCTCATGAAAAGACAGCCTGACTTACCATGCTGCCACGGGTTGGCTTGGGTGATCGTAGCTGACTCACCTGCGACCCCCCTGGGGGACCCCCCCAGGGTAGGCTGCGCAACTTGAGGGGGGCAGCAGCAGCAGCAGCAGCGGCACGCCGCAGGCTTGGCGTAGGGAGGGGGCAACTGCTTCGTGTCAGGGGGCATCCGCACAACAGCTGCCAGCGCTGCCAGGCTGGGGCAACACCACCCGTCAGGCAACGCTAAGGTGCGGAAGCGGTGTGCTGGTGCTGCCAAAGCAACCCCTGGTGCTGTTAGGCTGATGCCCTGGTGCCCAGCCCCCTCTTGCAAACACCTTGAGAGCTGACTCTGCTGACTCATTGCTAGCTGAGTCATATCCTGGCGCCCAGTGCAACATAGAGGCTCCTGGTCTAGTGGCATCGCTTGTGCCGCTGCTGCTGCTAGTGGCCCCCTGTTGCTGCCGCATGGCCGTGTTGCTGCCACTGCTGCTCAGTCATGGTTGCAGAGGCTGCGTCCTAGGGCCACTGCACCCCACACCTGATGACATGCCCATGATGACCTGGTGGCCTGGTGGTGGTGGTGGTGGTGGTGATAATGGCGATGCTCACACTGCTGCCCAGCAATGGTATGGGTAGAGCAATAGCTAGGCAAGGCAATGACAAAGACTGGGCCACGACTGATGGGTGGTGGTGGTGGTGGTGGTGATAATGGCGATGCTCACACTGCTGCCCAGCAATGGTATGGGTAGAGCAATAGCTAGGCAAGGCAATGACAAAGACTGGGCCACGACTGATGACTCAGTGCACGGTCATGACCTTGGCTAGCTTCTTGCCACCTAACAACCAACTCAAATGAGAACAAGTGGGGTGCGTGACCGTCCTCTACTCCAACCCTCTGTGACCCTATGGGCGGGAAGCACTTGAGCACTGTGTTGATGCTGCTGCTGGTACTGGTGCTGGCGATGCTGTTGCTGCCTGTCCTGATGATGATGGTGGCCGGAGCTGCTGCTACAGGCTCCTGGTCTTGACACACAGCTCAGCTAGGCATGCGGCCCAGGGCTCGTATGCAGGTAGGGCATGTACCTCCCACTGCCCCTCACTGACCCTGTCGCTGCCTGGCACTCCAACGCAGGGTCTTCAACCCTGACACCCATACAGCCTTCCACAGCCCCACTGCTTAACACCTAAGCAGTGTTAACACCTAGCTACCGGCTTAAACACCCAGCCAGCCAAAACCACTGCTGTTAGTGCGGGCTGCCTAGCTGTCGCCCAGCAGCAATACACCTCAGTAGATGTGGAGGCCTCAGGCAGCCAACCACTTACCTCACCCAGTTCCAGCCTTCACCTGGTCCTGGCCCTGCCCAGCTGCCCCCCACCTTGGTAGTTGGGTTAGAGTAGTAAATGTCCCCAGTCTTGGCGTCCCAGGTGGTGACCCAGCCAAGAGGTAGGCCGATGGACATGGCAGCAAGGTTGGGCTGGGTTTTGCTGTGGGTGGGCCAGGCAGCTGGCTCCTTGCCCTTGCTGGCTGACACGCCCTCGTCCCGCTCCTTGCCCTTGCTCTTGCTCTTGGACTTCGAGCTCACCTTTGCCAGCGTCTGCCGCCAGTCACCCTGCAACCAGGCAACGGGATCGGCAGCCTCACTGCCACTGGCTTTTCCACTGGCATCACCACCAGCACCAGCAGCAGAACTGCAAGGCCACCAGGGGGGCGCTGCAAGGCGGGAGCCTAGGCTGAGACTGGCACAGTTCCAGGGCAGGGCAGGGCAGGGCAGGGCAGGGCAGGGCAGGGCAGGGCAGGGCAGGGCAGGGCAGGGCAGGGCAGGGCAGGGCAGGGCAGGGCAGGGCAGGGCAGGGCAGGGCAGGGCAGGGCAGGGCAGGGCAGGGCAGGGCAGGGCAGGGCAGGGCAGGGCAGGGCAGGGCAGGGCAGGGCAGGGCAGGGCAGGTGTCAGAGCTCTAACCGCAGCTGGGCTGCATGTCCCCAATTGTGCACGGGACTCACCTGCACTGGGGTGAAGTTAGCATTGTCCGCAGCCTCAGCACTGGCCCTCTGTGCAGCGGCCCACTTCTCAGCCTCGCGCAGCCGCCGCTTCTCAACCGCCTGGTCAACAAGCAGGGTAGCAGCTAGGCAGCTAATTTTGCCACCTGCCTTCTAATACTGGAGACATTTGGGCGGTTGTGCCATGTCTTGAGCACTGATGGCTGAGGCAAGGACTGGGGGCAGGGGTGTGGCACCCTGCCTGATCCACCCCAGCCCTCCAGCCCACCTCCCCCCCCTGCATCTCACACAGGCCAGACCTCAGGTCACACCATGCCTCACACCCAGGTCACACACTATGCCTCACACCTTGGGGTCAGTGGCCAGCTCCGCCTTGCGCTGCTCAAGGGCCTCGTCCCGTGCCAGCTTCTTGGCCACGCTCTGCCATTGACTCACCAGGGCATCCACCTTGCGCACCCCTGTGCTCAGCCTGGCCTTCTTATGCTGCCGGACAACCCCCCCTCCGCCGCTGCCCACACTGCTGCTACCCGCCGAGCTCAGGGCAGCAGCCGGCCCTGCAGCAGCTGCAGCAGTGCTGGCAGCGCCTCCGGACCCTGCAGCAGCAGTGCTGGCAGTCACGGGGGTGCTGGTGGTGGGGGCGGCTGAAACCACGGCTGCCCGCTTCTTCCTCATTGCTGCCATGGCAGCAGCAGCGGCAGCGGCGGCAGCAGCGGCGGCAGCAGCAGCCGAGTCTGGCTCCTGATTCGAGGTGCTGCTGCCCAACCCCCCTGCAGAGTCCTGCCCCTGCCCATTGACGACAGGGCCGGAGGTTGCTTCACCCTCACCAGACACCACACCCTGTGCTGGAGCCTCTGACGGGGGCTGGGCTGAGACTCCCGGTCCTTGGAGCGCTGCAGTGCCCAGCACTGCCCCGTCCTCACTCCCCTCAGAGACTTGCATGTCCTCCTCTGACTGCTCTGCACTGCTGGGGCCTGGCAGGGGTGGGTGGGCTGTGTAGGGGTAGAGGGCGGGGGGAGGGGAAGGCGTGAGGCCAGGGTGTGGCCATGCAGCTCCATGCAGCATGGGCATGGGGTAGGCTGTGGTTAGGAGGTGTGGGTGGTAAACAGTGTAGGGGAGAACTGGAGCAGCGTAGGGCAGAGGGGGAAGGGCAGGGGACCCTCCTGGGGGCGGTGAGGGGGGTAGGGGTGGGGCTTCTTCTTCGTCCCCTGCCGGGCTTGTACCAGCAGCAGCAGCGTGGGGAGAGTCAGGAGGGGGAGGAGGGGGTGGGGGTGAGGCAGGGGGCAAGGGGGCTGCCCCACCCTCCCCCCACACACAGCTTGAGCCACCCTGCTCCACCCCCTGCCCTAGCCCAGGCCCTGCAGCTGGGTAAGAAGCTGGGGGCCCATACCCTGGTGGGTGGGAGTGGAGGAGGTGGTGGGTGGCGTGGTGGGCTGCCCAGCAGTAGGCATGGGCAGGCGACAGGTCAGCAGGCTGGTCTCCTGGCATGGGTGGTGGCAGACCTGGGCCTTGTGTGAGGAGTGAGGTGGGGTGGGTGGGGGCTACGGCAGCTGGCTGGAAGCTGGCCAGGGGGTAGAGAGTGTAGGTGGGTGCAGGCAAAGTCACAGGGAGGTGGGTCAGGGCTGCTGCTGGCCCGGTCACAACCGCTGGTGCAGGGGTGTCAGGGGTTATGGTGGTTGAGGTAGCTGGGCTGGTTTGGGTGGTTGGCAGTTGGTTTGCTGTTGCTTCCAGGGACAGGTGCGCTAGCTTGGCCCGTGAGCTCACTGGCTGGCTGGTGACGGGTTTCATCATGACAGCAGGACAGATGACAGGGGGAGGGGGGAGGGCTGGCCCTGCTCTCCTCTCCCCTGCCCTCATGCCTGACCCCCCAGCTGCCTGCACGGCTGGAACACCCTCCACATGCCTGCTGCGGCCAACATCACTCAACTCCGTCACACAATCAGCGCCGCTGGTCACACTCCCAGCTGGTGCCGCCCCAGGAATGGGGCGAGAGGAGGGGAGAGGTGTGATGGCAGGGAGGTGAGCGGGCAGGGGAGGCGGCAGGGGGTGGGGAAGGGAGGGGGTGCTAGGGGCGGCGCTACTGCCTGGAGCTTGCTGGGGTGGGAGAGGCCCTTCACTGATCTCCCCATCCTCAACATCGCTGCTCTCCGCTGCCACCCCTGCCCCCACCCCTAGCCCTGGCCCTGGTCCTTGCCCAGGATCGCGACCTCCTCCAAGGCCTGGCTCAGCCCGCCCTGCACGAGGTGTGAGGGAGCCACTCGTCTCTGCTACTGTGTGACTGCTGCCGCTGCTGGTGATGAGCTGGCCCTGTTGCTGCAGAGCTGTGCAGCGAGTGGTGCTGCTTGCACAGCTGCACAGCGGCCTCCAGTGCTGCTGGCAGCTGCGCTTGCAGCGTCAGCAGCCTGTGGTGCACATACTGCTGGTAGTCATCCCATCCCCACGCTGACTCTAGCCTCCCCTGACGCTGCACCACCTCCCAATCACTGATGCCGTGTCCTTGCCCCTGGGCCGGCTTAGCACCCTCCTCAAGCCCCTGCTGATGCTGCTGCTGCTGCCGCCGCTGCTGCTGTAGGCAGTTGAGGTGCTGCCAGTCCTGGGCTCTGACCTCCAGCTCCAAGGTGAGCCGGACAAGGTCAGGCAGGGAGGTGAGGAAGTAGTGAGCAGGCGCTCGTGCCTCTGCCAGCAGCCTGTGCAGCAGCTGGCCACTGACCTCCCAGGTGGTAGCATGAGGCTGAGGGAGGGGGCTGCAGGCTGATCCTGCGCCTGGCCAGGGAGTTGTAAGTATGGCTGGGGCAGGGTCTTGGGAGGGTCCAGGACCAGGACCAGCGGTGTGAGAGGCAGCCTGGCCCTGGCCCTGACTCTGACCCTGACCCTGCTGCCCCAGTGCAATCTGATGCAAGGCAGCACTCTGCTGCCACAGTGCCCTCTGCACCTGTTGGTGACTCCCTTCACCCTCCTGCTGCTGCTGCTGCTGCTGCTGCTCCAGTGCTGCAGCATCAGCTTCCCACATCATGACGTCCTGCTCCAGACCCTCGGCCGCAGGGACAGCATCTACCCTTACCCTGCCTCCCTGTCCTCCCACAGCCGCAGCATGGCCTGCTGACGCTGCTGCCTGGGCGGCCCCACCCACCCTATCACCTGCCCCCTCCCCTCCTCCTCCTCCTGCACCCCTTCCTTCATCTCCTACAGATGCTGTACTTAGCGTGCTGGGGCTGGGGGTGGGGTGGCCACTGAGCTCCCCAGCCATCCTCTCCAACCACTCAATATCCGCTAGTGCCCAGCAGCAGCTGGTCCCGCCACCCCTTCTGGGCCCACCCCCACCCCTGCTGATGCTGCCCCAGCCTCCACCTGACCTGCTGCAGCTGTCATCTGGCCCTCCCCGCGCTTCTCCTCTACAGCCGCCTCGCCTCCCACCTTGACCCCCTGGCCAGCTGCTGGCGTCTCCTGTACCGCCCTGTTCTCCCCCTCCACAGACCCCTCCACAGGCAGCAGGTCCGAGGGGTCCAGCCCCTCAGGCGCCTCCCAGACCACCTCGTTGCTGACCAGGTGCCAGTAGTACACCTGGCTGCTGGCTGCGTCCAGGCAGGCACTCCAGCTGGGGTTGCCTCGAAGGTAGCCGAGCACCACCTGCTCCCCTTCCCCTGCTTCTTCACCGCCAGCCAGGCCCTGCCCCTGGCCCGCCCCTGAGCTGTGTTCCATCCCCGGTGCCAGGGACACAAGATGCTGCTGCTCCACCTGCTCCTGCCCACCAACCTGTCCTGCCGTAGCATGCAGCATGGAGCTTGCTTGGTCACTGACATGGCTGGCGGTGGGTTGTGTGACAGGCTGATGTGCTGAAGGTTGCAGCTGGGGGGCAGGGTTTGGTGGGAGAAGACTGCTCCTGGGTGGAGGGTGGCTGGGCCCAGGTGGTGACACAGGCACATCTGGACAGCTCTCTGTATCCTTAAGAAGGCCGTCAGACTCCAGCTGCTCCATGAACAGCGCCAGCTGTGTGGGCAACACCAGGAGACATGCAGCAATTGGCACAAGCAAGCAGCTGCATGGTCGATGCTGGCGGCTTGCAGCATGTCCAATAACACCAACAGCCAAGCAAGGGTACAGACATGGATAGTTCCTGCATACTGACCATGCGCAGGCTGCATGCATGCATGGGTCTGTGTGATAGTCATGACATCATTTGCTCAGCTGCTCAATACATGTGAGTATGATGAATGTCAGGCTGAGGTGCTTGCTGGCAAACATCCCACCAGCCCTGCCCAACCCAGCGCAGGGCCCTGCTGCCTCCCTCACCTACCTCCAGGTCCAAGGCATCCTTCCCATCACGCTGCTGGGCTGCACCTTCCTGGGCAGTCTGATGGCTGCTGTCCCCGCTGCAGCTGCCTGCCCTGGCAGACCTAGGGGCCTGCTGCAAGCTGTGCGTCCTGCTGGGGCTGCGCGAGGCGTCATCATCTCCATCCTCAAGACTGTGACTCAGAGCACACGGGCAGAAACAGCAGCAGCAGCAGTGCTCTTTGATATTCTGACATGGGTCATCAGACCCATGCTCAGCATTCCATTTTTGTGCACATGGAGCTGACGTGCTGCACACTGCCTGTATGCAGTGCTCCACATGCCACAGTGCCTGACTGGTGATGCTGAAGCACTGGTGACACATGCCAGCAATCGGTCATCGAGGTCCACATGCACCCACTCGTAGCCAAGCAGCGCTGCTAGCGGGCTTGCCTCTCTTAGTACTGTTTTCCCAGATGCTTGCTCGCCATGAAAAAGCACTGCTTGTGGAGGGTCGCTCGTTCTGGATGCCTGGTGTATTTCAGAGCTGGTATGCGAAGGCTTCTTTGACCCGGGCACTGCACAGAGCAGGTGGCTGTGGGTAATGAACAGCATCAGCAGCAGGAAGCTTCATGCAAGTAACCTAGCTCATTACCTGGGAACATCGAGTCATCTGGCCATGGCTTGCGTGGAAGCGTGTGGCCGTCTTCAACAAGCACCGTCGTCAAGTTGGCTGGCGCGGAGCGCGCAGCCTTTCGCAATGCCTCACCTGCAGGTTAAACTGTAAACGTGTTGCTACGCTGCTAGCTATTGCTTGCACTCGTGCTTCGCAAATGTTGTGAGACTCACGTAGCAGTTCAACTGACCCACGCATCACGGACTATACTTGTAGGCTTCGGGTGTGCATTGCGGAGGCATGACGTGTTCTGCCCGCTGGAGTAGGGTCTTCGTCGGGCGGGTTCAGTGCATGTTTCCCTGTATCCCTATCCTCATGTGGAGTCCCTGCACTTCTCCACATGAGTGAGGGACCGGTATGTGTCCCTAATCTAGGTGCGACCCTAGGAGTTGCTAGAGCCCTACCCTATGCATGACTCTTGCGCACACATATTTCCCTTGTAAGGGGAAATTGACTGTTTGTATTACTTATTCATTACATGATACACATGACACTACTTCAGAACAAAAAACAGATACTGACAATATAGAACAACTGCTGCGGTCCATCAGACTGAACGGGCCTAAGTTGCAGCATTGAAACTTGGTACAGGCGCCGGTACTGGGCTCCACTCCGTCGACCACCACCAACCAATAATAGTGTGATCGCGGTAGTTGGATCCGAAGTTGGGTCCAACACAAGTCATAGATGGAAATGGGTACCTGCACGGCGAGAAGTTGCTCGCGTGAGGCGCAACAAGGTGGAGGTCAATGCGAGCACCACGCAGATTTGAGAAAGCGAAAAGCTAGCCGCAAAGCAGCAGTGCAATCGTTGCACTGCGAAGTCAGTTGAGGGTCGGCGGTCCTGCCAAAAGTGCCTTGACGCGGGCAAGCTAAGGGCCGCGAAGAGGAAAAAAGACGTGGTCAAGCCACAGCGGTCAGGCGAACTACAACAACAAGGGCTTAAGACTTCCAGAAACTGAGTAGGTCGGCGTGTCGGCGTGTCGGTAGTTCGCAATTGAGCCACACATAGACGCCTTGCATAGTTGCACAGTGTACCTGTACCTCGTGCATCGCAGGTTCATGAAATTGATGTACCCGGCAGGCCCGGACGGGCCACAGGCCACCTGCGTTTGGTTGGTGGTGGTCGACGGAGTGAAGCAGCGGTGCGGCGACGAGGGCACCGTAAATCGGCTCAAGTCGGAGATCCGGTCGTACAGGTCGGTGCACGGCCAGCAATGCAACGTGCTGTGCCGACGACACAACAGCAAGTGGGGCTCCCGAACAATCACCGGGGGCCCAAGTTTTGAGGAGCAGATGAGAAGCATGATGATCAGCAGCACCAGCTGAGTAGTTGAGAAGTCTGTGGGGTTTGCTGCTGGCTTCTGTAGACCTGGCCCCCTGCAAGGCTGGCGCAGGTACCAGGTACCAGTACTGGTCAGAGGTAACTTGCAATGCAACCAAGCAGCAGTGCAGCAGCAATTGTTGTTCTCCAACCCAGACAATGCAGACTGACGCACTAGGGCTCATTACTGCTGCACCTTCTTCTTCTGCTGCTTGATTGCTTCCGCCTCATTGCTGCTGCTGAGGTCCTCCTCCTCCTCCTCCTCCTCCTCCTCCTCAGCTTCTGGCTGCTTGGTGGTTGTCTTCGACCCATACTTGCTGTTATGGACGGCGCACAGCACATTGCAGACCTGCCCATCTGCCTCCCTGTACGACTTAATTTCTGAATTCATTCTATTGAGTGTGCCCTTCTCTCCGCATAGCTGTCCGTTCGGCATCACTGCCACGCAAGTAGCCCGCGGCTTATCCCCTCCTTGAGGATACAACACCGCCATGAACCTGCACTTTACACGCAGATGCTGATGCTGACTTCACGACACAGATTACACGCAGATGCTAACTTCACTACGGCCTCCGACCCCGCCGGCCCACGCTGTTTTGGATAATCGGTCACACCGCATTAGTGTGAGTTGGCAGGTAAAGCCTAGCAGCGTAAGCTGTGAGGACAGCTGGTTCGATTCCAGGGGGCCCCGTTCTAAGCCCTAGCCTTCTCACGGTAGTGCCTTGTGGCCGACCCTTTCAGTACCCGCACTTCGGTGCCCTCGCGGCCGGCTCAGTGTTACATATGGTTCAAACGGTCCAACGTCGCCTTTATGAGGCTGCACGTTACAAGTGGTTTCCGACCGATAAGCCAATTACTGTGAACACTCCGCCTCGACCATGTAAAAGATGGTTCGAAGTGTTCGCGTGACTTACACAGTCACTGCAGAGGATTAGGCTCGCGCTAAGCGCTCTTAAACAAAACCTCGGAACAAAACCTCGGAAATTGATTGTTTGTGTTATTTATTCATTGCATGATAATTATATTCATTGTGTTGTTTATTCATTGCATGTTATTTATTCATTGCATGCTGTCGCTGGTGCCGCCGCTGACACTTCCACAGCAGGCCTTTGTCGCGGACGTGCACCCACTCCTGGCCGGGGCTGCCTCGGTTTGGCATGGCTGGGCGGCCCGGCCAGCTGCTGAGCTCGCACGGGCGCGGCCCCGGCCCGGCTGCAATGCGGAGGATGTTCAGCGCGGCTGACACGTCTCGGTCGTAGAACCTGATGTTGTTGATGCTTGTTGAGCGCATCAGGCCCCCGATCCGGGACCTCGTCGCCATGCTGCGACCCGGGTGCAGCCGCCACCTCCAAGCAGGCTTGTGAAAATTGCAGATTTTCATTCAGATTTTCAATGAAAATTTTCATCTGAAAATCTGAACGTTTTACTGCACATCTGAAAGTGCCGGGTGCTGCCCCCGGTCAGATCGCAGATCGGGTGTTGCAGAGTGATTGGCTTGGCTGTCATTGGCTTGTAGGCGCCAGCGCGCTACAGCCACAGCGGAAGAAGCGCAAGCCAAAAAACGCCACAGATGGCGGATCCACGGACAGCATGGACGGCTTGCATCTTTTAAAATGGCTTGCATGTCTGACCTTCGGCAAACTAAGTATTTCTGCGTTTTAAACAGTGCAGGCCTACATACAAGCCGCGTTTACAAGGATAGGCTGAGAACCAGCGGCATCCGCTCAGTTTCACTGACGATGAAACTCTTTCACATTTTCACATGAAACACTGGACCTTTTTCCCCAAAAACGCCAAATTCAAAGATAATTTGAACCTTCTTATCCCCCCGTTTCCAATTGTCGGAGGACGGAGGACGGAGCTGCATGGAGGGAAGCTGGCGGAGAGGAGCACATGGAGATCGGAGCGGCGGAGCCCGAGCCACATGGGCTCCATGCTGGCTCCGACGGGGCGCGTTTCCAATTCGGAGAGACATGGGTCTCCGCATTGGCCCTCCATTGGCTCCGATAGGGCCCATTGGCTCCTATAGGTGACTCCTTCGGAGCCCGGAACTCCTTCGGAGCAGTTAAGTCTCCCGGTCACACACATCCCTTCCCAGTGACATCTGAGCAGCACCTGAGAGGGATGCCTCCTCCAAACGGCCTCCCTTGCGCCGTGTAGCCTAGCTAACTATCGCGCAAGCCATCAGCGTCGAAGGCGTCGCTGTAGGTGTCAAAAAGGCTGGTCAGCCTGCTTCGCGGCTCGCAACCTGTACCCACATTAGCCACAGGTAAGGCAAGCACTGTGGTGCAAGCTTAGCTACATCAGTTGATGGCATCGCAGCCTAGCCGCAGCGGTTACAGCGGTTATGAATGGCTTGCACGCTGTCTGGGGCCGTGTTCAGGACCGTGTTCAGGGTAGGCCCGTTGTTCGCGTTGCACCAGTGCGCCCCGGATTCAATACTCCAGCTCCCAGGACAGGCCGATAATGTCGTGACCAGTCTCCACCACGCGCGCACACCACAACGCAGCGTGCTACAAAGCAGAAGTAAAACGAGCACCAGCCAGAGCAGGAACAGGAGGAGCTACGGGAACAGCAGGAGGAGCAGCAACAAACGCGACAACATGAGCGCCAGCAGAGGCAAGGGCGTAGTGTTTGGGGAGGCAAGAGCAACAACATGAGCTTGCTTGTGAATGTGTAGGTGGCGATGGCTGGCAAGAGCAACATTGGCGAGAAGCGTCTGGAGGAACTGAAGAAAGAATGCGTAGCTTCGTCCAAAGGGTCAGCAAGTAGCAGGTGCTGCTGCACCCACCGGCACACAGCCTCTGGGTCAGCAAGCAGGAGGTGTTGACACACCCACCGGCACGCAGCCTCTGGGTCAGCAAGCAGCAGATATAGGGAGTGTATTGGGAAGGTGCAACAGCAGGTTGTCAGCTTAGGGTAGAGGGTGCAGCAGGGTACGTGCCCCACCCCATCCCAGCCCTGCCCCACCCCATCCCAGCCTTGCGTTGCCCCTCCCCCCCCTGCCCAGCCCTTCCCTGCCCCACTCCCTCCCAGCCCTACCCCACCCCCTCCCCTCCCAGCCCTACCCCACCCCTTCCCAGCCCTGCCCCACCCCCTCCCAGCCTGCCCCACCCCCTCCCAGCCCTGCCCCACCCCCTTCCAGCCCTGCCCCACCCCCTCCCAGCCTGGCGTTGCCCCTCCCTGCCCAGCCCTGCCCCACCCCCTTCCAGCCCTGCCCCACCCCCCCCAAGCCTTGCCCCACCCCCTCCCAGCCCTGCCCCACCCCATCCCAGCCCTGCCCCACCCCCTCCCAGCCCTACCCCACCCCATCCCAGCCCTGCCCCACCCCCTCCCAGCCTGCCCCACCCCCTCCCAGCCCTGCCCCACCCCCTTCCAGCCCTGCCCCACCCCCTCCCAGCCTGGCGTTGCCCCTCCCTGCCCAGCCCTGCCCCACTCCCTTCCAGCCCTGCCCCACCCCCTCCCAGCCTTGCCCCACCCCATCCCAGCCTTGCGCTACCCCTCCCTGCCCCAGGTAACAGCAGGTTGCACGTGTGCTTCAGTGCATGGGCAGCAGCAGGAGTGTATGGGCAGCAGCAACAGCAAGCTGTAGGTGTGCGGCTGTGTAGGTAGCAGCCGGCTGCAGGTGTGCTGCAGATCATGAGCAGCAGCAGCAGGCTGCAGTGCATGGGCAGCAGTGCATGGGCAGCAGCAGGAGTGTATGGGCAGCAGCAACAGCAAGCTGTAGGTGTGCGGCTGTGTAGGTAGCAGCCGGCTGCAGGTGTGCTGCAGATCATGTGCAGCAGCAACAGGCTGCAGTGCATGGGCAGCAGTGCATGAGTAGCAACGTGCCTTTCTAGCAAACCGCATTCGTCCCTTTCTAGCTAACCGCCTGCTGGCAAGTGGCTGACACCCAATGCACAGCATAATCTCCTCCCTCATGTGCATGCCCCTTGGTTGCAGGTCTGATGGGCACCTCCTCCTCCTCCACAGCCTCTGACCAGCCTAGCCCGGCTCAGCCCATTTGGCCTCCTGCCCCTTGGCCCCTTCCTTCTTCCTTCCGCTGTGGGACAAGTGAAAACAATTGCGCTATGTATGTCTTGGGCTTCTTGACTTCCTTGTTGTGTGGATAGTAGCACCCACAGATGATGACGAGACGTTGGGCTGCTTGGCTTAGTGAATGGCATTGAAAAGGATCGGGGTGATGTGTGTCATGTACTTGCCATGCATCATAACTTTGGCTCCTGTAAGATCATGTTGAGTATGCAACATCATGTTGATGCAAGCGTACGACACAAAGCCTTGAAGTCTCAATGATACCTAGTATTCTAATGAAATAGTGGGAGGGTAGGATGTGTTGTGTAAAGCTGACAACCGGTTAGTGCATGGATGGCCCGCTTGTACGGATAACCCATCTTCGCAACGTTCTCGTGTTCTTGCCCTTGCTAGCATAACGTGCCTTACCAAGCCTTGATGTAATGCACTACTCACGAGACGCAAGTGATAGCATGGTTTGTAGCTGCAAGCCTGCTACCCCTAGTGTCGCCCTCATGCACCGACCACATGCACACACTACATTGTTATGGATGCGTCTCCAGGACCTAGCTGTGTGTTGTTGTCCATACAAGGGGCATAACGCGCACCACACCCCATGTGGCTGGATCACTGCCAGGCCTGCACTTGCTAGGCATGACCGTGATGCTTACATGTAAAGGGGGTATGTAGCAGGTGGCTACCACCTTTGCAGCATCAGCGCATCACCACGTGGTGGTTTTACCCATACAAGGGACTTGTGGCGCACCACACCCAAGCATATGGCTGGATGTCGTGAGCCTCCACTATAGGTACCATCCGTAGTCAGGCTAGCTGTGACACATTGGGTGTGGATCACTGTCAGGCCTGCACTTGCTGAGCATGGCCGTGATGCATACATGCAAGGGGGGTATGTAGCAGGTGGCTACCACGTTTGCATCATTAGCGCATCACCGCGTGGTGGTGTTGTCCATACAAGGGGCATGTGGCTCACCACACCCTAGCATGTGGCTGGATCTGGTGAGCCTCCACTATAGGTACCATCCGTAATCCAGCTAGCTATGACACATTGGGTGTGGATCACTGCCAGGCTTGCACTTGCTAAGCATGACCGTAATGCATACATGCAAGGGGGTATGTAGCAGGTGGCTACCACGCATGCAGCCATCACCAAGTGGTGGTGTTGTCCATACAAGGGGCGTAGGTATTATGTATGACAAGAATACACGGCTAATGACCACGACCGTTTTCTTCATTACATCTTGACCATTCACAGCTTACAAATCACGTTGTGTGGCATGGAACTGAACGGAAGCTCAGGATGCCTACTGCTGCTGTCCATGCACTGCTCATGCACAACAGCCTGCTGCTCTTGCTGCTGCTCATGCACCGCAACACACCTACAACCTGCTGCTGCTGCTGCTCATGCACTGCACCACATGCACTGCAACACATCTAATGCAGCTTGCACTGCCACACACCTACAAAAGAATAAGAAGAAAACTACTCCGGTATTCACCGGCGTGTAATAAGGGAGGAGCTACCGCCTGGGGCGCGGCCTGCTCCCACCAGTGCCACACACCTACAGCCTGCTGTTGCTGCCCATACACTACTGCTGCACACCGTTTTCTTCGTTACATCTTGACCATTCACAGCTTACACGTTGTGTGGCATGGAACTGAACGGAAGCTTAGGACAGCCTTTTGACAGCTCATGATCTGCAGCACACCTGCAGCCGGCTGCTACCTACACAGCCGCACACCTCCAGCTTTCTGCTGCTGCTGCTGCCCATACACTCCGCTGCTTCCCATGCACTGCTGCTCATGCATTACAGCCTGCTGCTGCAGCTGTTCATGCACTGCAGCACATGCACTGCTGCCTGCTGCTGCTGCTCATGCACTGCAGCACACCTGCAGCCTGTTGCTACCTGCAGCCTGCACTGTCACACACCTACAGGCAGGGCAGGGCAGAGCAGGGCAAGGAGGGGCAACGCAAGGCTAGGAGGGGGTGGGGCAGGGCTGGGATGGGGTGGGGGAAGGCTGGGAGGGGGTGGGGCAGGGCTGGGAGGGGGTGGGGCAGGGCTGGGCAGGGAGGGGAAGGGCACCGCAAGGCTGGGAGGGGGTGGGGCAGGGCTGGGAGGGGGTGGGGTGGGGCAGGCTGGGAGGAGGTGGGGTGGGGTAGGCTGGGAGGGGGTGGGGCAGGGCTGGGCTGGGTTGGGGCACGTACCCTGCTGCACCCTCTACCCTAAGCTGACAACCTGCTGTTGCACCTTCCCAATACACTCCCTATATCTGCTGCTCGCTGACCCAGAGGCTGCGTGCCGGTGGGTGCACCAGCAGCTGCTGCTAGTTAACCCAAAGGCTGCCTGCCGGTGGCTGCCCCTGCAGCTGCTGCCCATGGTCCCAGGCGTTGCGTGCCTGTGGGTGCACCAGCAACTGCTGCTTGCTGATCCTGAGGCTGCGTGCCGGTGGGTGCACCAGCAATTGCTGCTTGCTGACCCAGAGGCTGCGTGCCGGTGGGTGTGTCAACACCTCCTGCTTGCTGACCCAGAGGCTGTGTGCCGGTGGGTGCAGCAGCACCTGCTACTTGCTGACCCTTTGGACGAAGCTACGCATTCTTTCTTCAGCTCCTCCAGACGCTTCTCGCCAATGTTGCTCTTGCCAGCCATCGCCACCTACACATTCACAAGCAAGCTCATGTTGTTGCTCTTGCCTCCCCAAACACTACTCCCTTGCCTCTGCTGGCGCTCATGTTGTCGCGTTTGTTGCTGCTCCTCCTGCTGTTCCCGTAGCTCCTCCTGTTCCTGCTCTGGCTGGTGCTCGTTTTACTTCTGCTTTGTAGCACGCTGCGTTGTGGTGTGCGCGCGTGGTGGAGACTGGTCACGACATTATCGGCCTGTCCTGGGAGCTGGAGTATTGAATCCGGGGCGCACTGGTGCAACGCGAACAACGGGCCTACCCTGAACACGGTCCTGAACACGGCCCCAGACAGCGTGCAAGCCATTCATAACCGCTGTAACCGCTGCGGCTAGGCTGCGATGCCATCGACTGATGTAGCTAAGCTTGCACCACAGTGCTTGCCTTACCTGTGGCTAATGTGGGTACAGGTTGCGAGCCGCGAAGCAGGCTGACCAGCCTTTTTGACACCTACAGCGACGCCTTCGACGCTGATGGCTTGCGCGATAGTTAGCTAGGCTACACGGCGCAAGGGAAGCCGTTTGGAGGAGGCATCCCTCTCAGGTGCTGCTCAGATGTCACTGGGAAGGGATGTGTGTGACCGGGAGACTTAACTGCTCCGAAGGAGTTCCGGGCTCCGAAGGAGTCACCTATAGGAGCCAATGGGCCCTATCGGAGCCCTAACTGGCCCTAACTGTCGGAGCCAGGGTCGGAGCCAGGAGTGTGAACGACCCAAGTGACCCTGAGACCGAGTTGAGAGTGCGTGTGTCTCCTGATGCTCCCGTCAGTCCGATTGCTCAACCCATCGTCGCCCCGCCGCCCCGTGATTTCTCCGCAAATGGCCCTACATGTCACTCAGCGCCCAGCCACCAAGCAAGAGAAGACAGATAAAGCTGACACAATCCTGGCGGAAACCGTGGTCGACTACGCCAAACTGCACCAGATAAAGCTGAACAAAAACTACGGCGAGGCGAGGATCTGGGCCGACATCAGCCCCTTTCGCAAAAGAAATTGAGGGCTGAGAACCTGCTCAACGACGACGACGAAGGCCGGCAGTTTACAGACAAGCAGTGCAAGGTGTTGTGGCAGAAGCTCGTCGAGAGCTGGAGGAAAATCAACGACTACTTCACCAACAAGCGGACAGGTAGCCCAACACCTATCATGACATAGTAGAAACACTAGCAGGCATCTACAACTGGCACAGGCGTCTGTCTGTCATTGTGATAGTGACTCTGCATCCACATCTATCTGTACATTTGTCCTTGTTATTGTGACTACTTGTGGCATTTGGTGTGGTAATGCAGGAGGCGGTCCGCCCTTCTTTGAGCTACCTGATGATGAGCGCAAGCAGATGGCCAACCTTACTGATGTCTCCGCCTTCTTGGACCATAGCTGCTCAACAAGACAGGAACCACTCTGATGTCATTGGACGCCAAAGGCAAAGCCCACCACAGCCTCTCTGATGTCCATGCCTTCTTGCACCGCAGCTTGGGCTGCTCGCCGGGGTGCATGAAGACGGATGGGGTAGTGAGCTTGGGCAGCAATGATCCCCCTGACATAATGTGGCACACCACGAGGATCCACAGCAGGTGCCCCCCTGATGATGCAGACGTTATGCAGCAAGAAGCAGGCCATGATGATATATGGAGTTATGGTGACATCAGTGCGAACCCCATGGTGCAAGCAACGGAATCTGGACTTGACCTGCCCAAAAGCTCGCTCAATCACATTTCGTGTGGAGCCATGCTTGAGGTTGTATGAGAGGTAGGCTGCGTTGCCTTGTGTCTCATTGGGCTTGAAAGCCGGCAAGATGTAGCGGCGAGAAGGATAAGCAGAATCTGCACATATGAGGTACGGCACAGTGGTGCCCCCCAAGAGCCGTGCACCACGCTCAAATGCTTGAACCACATTGCTGCCCTATCCATCAGCTGCCGCCCCAGGCCCGAGCGCAGTAGAAATCATGGCACCTCCCAGGAAGCCCTGCCAACACATCACGGAACACACCCCGGTGATCTGTACAACTGTCCACTGGCACAGGCGTAGACCTATTGCAACAGCAACCAGGGCAGCGCGTATGAGGTGTGAGTTTAGGAGTGCACCCTTGGTGCACCATTGGGCAAGGTGTGCCTGTGGCACTTGCTGGCACTTGTAGACAGTGTCTTGCTGGGCATTGTTGGCATGGCTCACTTGGAAACATGAAAGTACTTCTGGTACAAGTCGTCACTACAGTTCCTCACGAGGCGGTAGTACGCCTTGTAGTTCCGCGGGCGCTTCCAGTATGCTGAGGTCCTGATGTATCTGCATGTATCTGGGTCGAGCACAGCAGCGACAGGTCAGCAGCTGCACTAGCACCAGGCGTAGCAGCGACAGCGGATGAAATGCAATGAACCCACCGCCGGCCACCCTGTCTACTTAGCGCTGCAGCAGCTGCACACACGATGACACCACGGAAGAAGAGAGTTCGCCGCTGCCTGCTGCCGCTGCTGGAGCTAGAGCTGGAGCTAGAGCTAGAGTCCATTTTGTACGCCCCAGCAGCGGCAGCAGCAGCGTGACGATGGGAAGGCGCACACGCGGCGGTCACGGGTCGCCCAAAAGTGTCAAAAAGTGTCGCTCCTCTCCTCGCATTGGAAACGGCAAAACGACATTCGCCCATGCAGGGGCAGCTCCGCTCCATGAGCCTCCATGAGCTCCGCTCCGATCAATTGGAAACGGGGGGTATGAAAATTGCCGAGGTTGGGCAGCAGCTTAGCGACCGCCAACCGCACTACGTGCTACGTCGAAGTGCGCTTCAGATTCGGGGCCACCAAGGAGGCGCTGAGGCGCAGTAGCTTGCGCACACACTTTTTTAAGTTACTTGTAATTACTTTGATTATCTACGAGGACCATTATTGAATCGAATTAGTCGTTGATGGTCGTTAGCCACCAGCGCGCATTAGCACCATTAGCGCATTAGCACGGCCAGCAGCCTGTACAATGGCGAGCCCCCTCACCACTGCGGGTGTCCTCGCCATAATAGAGCATATGCTGCGACTGCCGACTGCCGAAATACTGCCATGTGCGCGGCGCCTAAGCCCAACCCAGTTCGCTCAGGTCTGGTCAGTTCTCACCACCACGTTAAATCGCGCTATGGCTGCTGCCCACCACTCCGTGCCCCACTTCGCGGAATTGGTAAAAATTCTATCTCCGTTGCGTACGCTGGAAGCCGTCCCAGCCGCAACATTGACAACCGCGCCAGTGTCAATGACGCCAGCCGCAGCAGCAACACCAAGCGAAACCAACCACCACCTGCCAGGCCCACAACCCGACGCACCAACATCAGGTCTTGCAAGAGCATGCCCGGACCAAGACTTTTGATGCCCTAGCCTTGTGACTAGCTTTGCCTCATTGGGACCAGCCTTGCGTTTGCGCGCATTGTGCTTGCCAGCGTAAAGTGCTTAATTAATGATCATAACAGCCATTTTTTACAACAAGTCACGAAACCATCCTGAGGAGTTAAAGGTGATGGACTGCCATGAGCACGTCTGAACTCCTCTTCCCCCCAGAACGGTTTCATCGAATATTTGTAGAAGCAGCCCATACGGGGCAGTCGCCTACACAAAGCACCAGTGTTACCAAATACGATTGCCCGCACAATGCGATCTAGCGTATTTCCGACAGTACGGTACGGTTGGATACGTGTTCGTCGAATTCCGAGAGGTCACCGGTTCAAACCCTTCCGTAAACAGCCTTTTTTTCGCCTGCTGCTGGTAGCCACCCAACGCGAACGCAAACATCCTCCATAGCTTGAGGCATCACAATGCAGGATCACACACAAGGAAGGCCCAATGCTCAAATGTCAAGGGATCACAGGGTTGATCAAGTGGTGGGTTAGGTGGTTCAAGTGTTGAAGGCCAAGGCAAACAAGCGCATGGTTAGGTGCTGAAGGTGGTTCATGTGCTGAAGGCCAAGGCCTGAGCCTCAGCCTCCAGGGCTGCCACACGGCAGTCTCCTTAGCCATATCTGCTTCCACTGCGACCTCAAGGGCATCTTCATTGACGGCTTGCAACCGCTGAAGTAGCTCCCCCTCCTCCTCCCCCTCTTCCTCTCCCTCCTCCTCCCCCTCCCCGTCCCCTTGCTCAAGCTGCCACTCCCACGCCTTGCTCGCTGCACCCTTGTTAGCACGCTTCAACAGCCGGGAATTGCAGCAACCAGGTGGCAGAGTGCCTGCCCGCTTGGCCCAAGACCAGGTTCTTGATCTTCTCAGCTGCCTCCCTGGTTGGACGGTCTGCAGCGGCTTGCCACCTTGCCCACCGCGGGTCACACACCATGGCCTGCAGCGCCGGGTATGTGTCAAGCACCCGTTGGCACATGGTGAGCACAGAGCAAAACCTCGTCTCTCCGGGGTGGAGCAGCTGCAGTGGCTTGTAGGCTGTGACGGTGTCGCTAGGGGCCACTGCCTTGGATGCAGCTGCCTGGGCCACGGCCTCCGCAATGGCTGCCCTCCTTGCTGATGCTCCAGGTTGGGCACCAGCTTGCTGCCTGCTAGCTCCCCCACTGGGCAGCTGTCCAAGACCGGTGGCCAGTTGTCCACGACCAGCCATGGCACCACCTGCCTGCGGGCTGCCACCTCCAACGTGCAGCGGCTGTGCATGGCTTGGCAGCTGGACTCTTGCAGCCATCTCCATGGAAATGGTACGGAAGAGCCAGGTAACGGCATGGCTTAGCAACTGGCTGTTATAGCTGTGCATGACTGTCATAGCTGTGCATGGTGCTGTCATAGCTGGCATAGCTGTCATAGCTGTGCATGGCTTGGCAGCTGCCATATGGAGCCATCACCTTGGGGACAAGCACCGTTCGCATGTGTTCGCAACTAGGGGGTGTGTAGGTACCAGGGTACACAGCCACCAGCCTGCAGAACTGAGTAAGGCCGTCACCTCTGAGGATGTGAAGAGGCACACCCCATTCCCGGGTCATGAGGTCAGTTAGCTGCAAACACATGCACACATGCACACGTTAATATGTGCTTGTCATGTGAAAGAGATGCTGGTGGTGGTGGTGGTGATCATACTGATAATGAAGCTGATGCTGATGATGTGCACGGTGGTGTCCAAGTAGCAAGTAGCTTGATGACGTGCAACAGTGCAAGTACAAGTGCAAGTACAAGTGCAAGTGGCAAGTGCAAGTCACGCCACCCACCGTGTCATCAATCATCTCCTTGGTCACCACCTCTTGCGACGCGTTGCGTAAAGCACGCTGGCGCATTGGGGAGGGCTGCATGTCATCTTCGCCGCGACGCTTGTGGGTAGACGATGCGGTTGAGGCTGCAGCTGCGCTGTGCTGCCGCACTAGCTGGACCATCTCTGGGTCGGGGGCAGGACATTTCTTGACATCAGTTGTAGAGCCGCTGATGTGCTGTGCGACGCGCGTTACGCTCGTTATGCTGGCTTTCCAGGCAGCGCTTGCAAGTGACTTGATATGCCGACTTGCTAGGTGACTCCTCTCTATGTACCGTTTCCCATACTGTTGCGTGATAGGCGCTGAGGCGTCGCATCACGCAGCGCGCAACTAGCTCATTGAGCCCGACAGGTCGTATCGTATCGTCATGCGCATGTACGCTCTTTTTCAGCCAAAAAGTCAGAATCCGAGAATACGAGGAATACGGCCGTATTTTGGCCGTATTTGGTAACACTGCAAAGCACACATTGCGTTAACGACAAAGACAGCAAGCATGTACATGCTAGACAAACTTGATGAAGTTTGAGCCCTCCCGGTGCAGTTGTTTATAGCACCGGAATGTGAGGGCGTGATTGCCAGCGGCCTGTCCGCGGAGTGTACGAGTGTGACTGCCGTATTTATGGTAGACACCTGGTAGGAGACGGCACCCTGATCTGGTGTCGTCGTCTGCCCGTGCACTTCCAACAGGTAGGCGCATGCTATGCGCTAACCTGTTGTGGCAGATCTATGTAAACCCTGATCTGGTGTCGTCGTCTGCCCGTGCACTTCCAACAGGTTATGGGCCCACGCCCAGACGTGTACAAACGACGCCAGTGAGTTGCCGCACCAGCTCAGGATGCCACATACCTGATCTCGATGATACCACTTGGCGCGACTGGAGTATGCGCGTGGAAGGTTTCCTCGTTGAGAGCTCTCTTTGGGACCTCGTCGAGACCGGCGTCACCGCTCTCCCTCCTGCGCCAGGATCGTCAGCCAGCGCAGAAGCACGCGCTGCTTATGTAGCAGCTCAGTCCAGTCACCGTGCTGAACTCGCGTCTGACGCCAAAGCCAAGGCACTGATCAAGCGCTATACGTCCAGACCCTATCTACAGCTCGTCCATGACGCAGCCTCTGCCAAAGAGGCTTGGGCCAGCCTTGAAAGCGAGTTCACTCAGATCTCCGTGGCCAGACAGACGCAGCTGCAGCAGCGACTCAGCTTGATGCGTATGCAGCCTGATGAGACAGTCGCCAATTTTTTCAGCCGCATCTATCAACTCAAGTCAGATCTCGAGGCGTGCAGCTGCAGCATCTCAGAATCCAACATCGTTCTCACAGTCATCGCCAATCTCACCTCGGACTACAAACCCTCAGCTCAGCAACTGCGGTATGAGCAGACCGGCCCCACAGGGCTGACACTCAGCCGTGTGAAGCGCGTTATGCAATTTCGCGAAGCTGATCTGCTGCTGGAACAGCAGCAGGAGCATGCCTCGTCTCCCTCATCCCTCTTTGCCTTCTCCTCCTCATCCTCACGGGGACCGGGTAGCTCAGGCGGGGGGGGGGGGTAGGGGTAGGGGCAGAAGCCTGGGACCCAGGCAGATCTCTCCGACCAGATCCAGTGAGCATGGTAGCAGCAGCAGCAGGCAGAATCAGCATGCAGATGCTCTGTGCTACTACTGCAACAAGACAGGGCACATCATGGCTGAATGCTTCACTTTTGACAAGCACATTCGTCAGCGTCTGGCAGGACAGCGAGTCAGCTCTGTCAGAAGTCCCAGCCCAGGCCAAAGATCCAGCCCAGGCAGGGGCACCAGCCCAGCCAGAGGAGCCAGCCCAGCCAGGGGGGGCAGCCCGCGCAGGACTAGCGTCCCAGCTAGAGGTCGTGCTCAGACCCCAGGCAGGCCAGCCGCAGTTGATCCCTCTGACACATATGACCTGTTCACAGCTAACGCAGATGATGATTACCTGATGCCTCTGCAGACCTACAACACAGATCTGTACGAGCCCTTTTACATTGACTCAGGAGCATCACAGCATATGATCACAGACAGAGAGCACTTCAGCAGCTATACAGCCTTCAGGCCAGACGAGCACAAGGCAGTCAGACTGGCAGCTGATGGGCATGTCATCTATGCTGTAGGTCAGGGCACTGTTTGGCTGAACACTCAGCGTGGCCCATGGCAGCTCAGCAAAGCACTGCATGTCCCAGCCAGCAGGCACAGCTTCATTTCTGTTTCAGCTGCCACAGATGATGGGGCCAGCTTCACATTTACAGACGACCAGTGCATCATTAGAGACACTAGACTCAAAGTCAAGGCACGCAAGATCAGAAGCAGCTACATCCTAGCTGCAGTACCTCTGCCAGCTGATCCCTATGATATGCACCAGCCGCATCTGCACAGCTACTCAGCGGCAACTACCTGCGGCAGCTACTCAACAGCAGCTACTCAGACTGATGCTCCAGTGCCTGGTGTATCGAATGCAGCTATGCCTGAAGCTGCTCACCCAGCTCCTACGGAGTTCAGCACCACTTCTGCTCAGGTGTGGCACCAGCGCTTGTGTCATGCTTCCTACTCCTCCTTAGCTCTAATGCAAGAAAGAGGCATGGTGACAGGGGTTGTTGTTACAGCCAGTCAATTCAGAGCAGCAGCTAAGTGCCCTGGACCTGTCTGCATAGGCTGCATCAAGGGCAAGCATCATAGGAATGTAGCATTTGCCCAGCCCTCTTCCAATGCTGCACCTGTCACTGCTCCTCTAGGGCTCGTGCATATGGATGTGTGTGGTCCAATCAGCCCACCAGCCAGGGACGGCAGCCTCTACTTAGCCACTTTTCTTGATGACTTCACCAGGCTATCTGTAGTCATGCCTATACGCAGCAAGGCTCAGGTGCCTAGCATCGTCAAACAGGTCATTGAGCAGCTAGAAACCCAGTCAGGCCAGCGCTGCAAAGCGATCAGGACAGACAATGGGACTGAATATGTCAACAAGCAGATGCAGCAGTATTGCAGCGACAAAGGCATCATCCACCAGCACTCAGCGCCATACAGCCCTAAACAGAATGGGGCAGCTGAGAGGTTAAACAGGACCATCATGGAAAAGTCCAGGAGCATCCTGCATGCAGGTCGTATGGGTCTACACCACTGGGCAGATGCAGCTAAGCTGTCCAACTATGTCAGATGTGTTCTACCAGTCTCAGATCAGCCACTTACTCCGTGGGAGTCCTTCTTTGGTGTTAAGCCAGATCTGTCAGGACTAAGGGTATTTGGCTCAGCTGTCTGGGTTCACGTACCAGCTCATAAACGCAGCAAACTAGAAGCTAAGGCAGTCTGGGGTGTGTTTGTAGGCTATCAGCTCGGTTCCAAGTCGTACAGGGTTCTAGTTAATGGCAAAGAGTATCACAGCAAGGATGTAGTCTTTGATGAGCAGCTGATTCAGCATATGCCAACAGGCCCAGCAACCCAGCTGCAGTTCCCTGGTGCTCCCAAGGCCCCTACCCTCCCAGCCCACCTAGGTCTCCTTGTCCCTCCAGTCCCTCCTGGGGGGGACACAAGTCAGCAGCAGCAGCAGCAGCAGCAGCAGCAGCAGCAGCAGCCCAGCAGCAGTGACTCCAGGGACAGTGGGAGCTCTTCAGATAATGCCAGCAGCAGTGACAGCGATGACGGCAACAGCAGAGCCCCAGCCAGACAGAGAGTTCTCAGTCAGCCCTCAGGCATTGGAAGGAACAGGATCCCACATGCTGATCCCAGTCAGAGTCAGGCTGCAGTAGGTGCCCCAGCTGAAAGCCCTCAGAATAGGTCAGCAAGCAGGCCAGCTCTTGCACCTTTGCTCAGAGCTCAGGTTGCTCCTCCTGCTCACATGCCCAATGATCAGTTGCAAGGTGCTCCTCTGCCTGCTGCTATTGTGGCACCTGGTGCTCCTATGCCACGCCGCAACCCACCCAGGGACAGAAGGCCTCCTGCTAAGATTAGGCAGCCAGAGCTCTATGCCATGAATGTCACTGACTCACAAGCTAATGACAATCCAACTGTCGCTGAAGCACTGTCTGGTCCCCAAGCGGACATGTGGCTCCAAGCCATGCATGCTGAACTCGCATCCCTGCATGCGAACCAGACATGGTGCCTGGTTGACAAGCCTGCTGGTGCACGCGTTCTGCCCACCAAATGGGTACTAAAGATTAAACGTGATGCTGCAGGGGCCATTGAGAAATTCAAGGCTCGGCTAGTGGCTAAAGGCTACATGCAAGTGTCAGGTGTGGATGTGGGCGATGTTTATGCCCCTGTTAGCAAGCACACCACCCTGCGCACCCTACTAGCCAAAGCAGCTGCAGAAGACATGGAAGTTCACCAGGTAGACGTAGACGCAGCCTTCCTGAATGGACAGCTTGAGCCCAATGAGATCATCTATGTGCAGCAGCCTGAAGGGTTTGTTGAGGGCAGCCACAACACTGTGTGCAAACTGCAGAAGGCGCTCTATGGGCTCAGGCAGGCTCCACGAGCCTGGCATGCTAGGTTGAAGCAGGTGCTAGAGGGCATGGGGTTTAAGGCCTCTGAGTCTGACCCAGCGCTCTTCACCATGCAGCGCCAGGCAGGCATGGTTTATCTGCTTGTCTATGTTGATGATTGCCTCATCTGCACTGAGAAGGGTGACACTGACAGCCTTAACTATGTGAAGCAACAACTGTCTGCAGTGTTCGGCATCAAGAACCTGGGTGACACCAAGTGGTTTCTGGGCATGAAGGTAACTAGGGATAGGACTCTGGGCACATTGAAGCTAGATCAGCAGCAGTATGTGCATGAGCTGCTGAACACTTATGGCATGACAGCAGCTCACAGCAAGTCGGTGCCCATGGCGCCAGCAGTTAAGCTAGAGAAGGAAGGTGCAGCTTTGGACACTTCAGAGCACAGCTATAGTGGTTTGGTAGGTAGTCTGCTGTACTTATCCTGTTGCACGAGGCCAGACATTACATATGCAGTGGGAGCTCTCGCACGATACATGTCCGCACCCACACAGCAGCACTGGACTGCAGCACGAGCCATTCTCAGCTACCTGAAGGGCACAGCTGATCAGGGGCTTGTGTTTGGAGAAGCTGCTGAGCTGCAGGGTTACTGTGATGCAGATTACGCTGGTGACAAAGACACAGCCCGCAGCACCACTGGCTATGTTTTTGCCATGAACGGTGCAGCCATCAGTTGGTCCAGCAGATTGCAGCCTACTGTAGCCATGTCGACTGCCGAGGCAGAGTACATGGCAGCCTCCAGTGCTGTGAAGGAAGGACTGTGGCTCCGCAAGCTGATGCAGGACTTGCAGCTACCAGGTGACTGCACGAGCATTCTGTGTGACAATCAAGCAGCTCTGCAGTTGTTGCACAATCCCATTGCCTCTGCCCGTGCCAAGCACATCAATGTGCATCATCACTTTGCACGAGAAAGGGTAGCCAGAGGGGAAGTGTCATTCAGCTACTGCAGCACAGCCAGCATGGTAGCTGACATCATGACCAAGCCTCTGTCACTGGTTAAGTTCAGTCAAGGGAAGCAAGGGTGTGGGGTATCCAGCTGAAGCAGTCACAGGCTACCCATAGCCTGAAACAGATTGCTGTACCCAGCCTGAGATGTGTTTTCAGGACTGGGGCATGGAAGTGCAGTCTCAGGCATGTGTGCCCGCAACAGTCTGTTTTGCTCAGCCAGAATCTTTATCTGGACTGAGAAGCTTCCTCTGCAGTTGTTTGAAGTACAGTTGTTTGCAGCTTAAGTTGAACGCCACTCGTGGAGAATAAGGCCGAGTCGGCGATTTTAGTTAAGGGGGACTGCAGATAGCCCTTTGAAAGGCCGTCCCATCGCCATATGTTTCATGTTTTTAATCGACGTGGTTGGGCTGTAATCAGCACTGAGCTGAAGGTTCGTAACTCTGTGCAGGGTTTCGCCAAACCGTGTACAGGGTTTCAACTGGCTCAGCCCCTAGGTGGCCGTCAAGCCAGTTCCTGACCCTGTGCAGCGTTTCATAGACCGTGTGCAGGGTTTCGCTGACCGTGCATAGGGTTTCAAAGACCTTGCACAGGGTTTCATTGACCGTGCACAGGGTTTGGTGTGGCTCAGTTCCTAGGCGTTTCTGACCGTGTGCAGGGTTTCGCTGACCATGTGCAGGGTTTCATTGACCTAGTGCAGGGTTTCATTGACCTAGTGCAGGGTTTCATAGACCGTGCACAGGGTTTGGTGTGGCTCAGTCCCTAGGCGTTTCTGACCGTGTGCAGGGTTTCGCTGACCGTGTGCAGGGTTTTAAAGACGTAGTGCAGGGTTTCATAGACGTAGTGCAGGGTTTCATAGACCGTGCACAGGGTTTGGTGTGGCTCAGTTCCTAGGCGTTTCTGACCGTGTGCAGGGTTTTGCTGACCTTGCACAAGGTTTCAAAGACCTAGTGCAGGGTTTCATAGACCGTGCACAGGGTATCAAAGCATGAGTGTATAGTCAGCATTGGCTTACAACCTACATGCCTGCTGACATCTGCTGCCTCATGTGGCCTCCTACATTAGTGTAACATCACACGGCATCACCAGTAGAGTCATGCCTAGCACACAAACTGACTCATGGCTAACAACTGCTGTTTGCACTCTGAAACTGGTGCTGCCAGGCATGCACCACATGACACAAGCCACTAGACTCAGGGCTGCACCCGCCATGCACCTCTCATCTCATGCCATGCAACCACCTCATGGCTGCCACTCCTAGCTGCCGCTCCAGGCTGCTGCTCCGGGCTGCTGCCCTGGGCTGCTATTGATGGCCTGGGAGGTGGTGGTGGAAGTGGGGTAAGGTGAGGGTAAGGTAGGGGAGGGGCTGCAGTGTAGTGCAGGAGGGGGGAAGCGGAGCGACACGGGTGAGTTCGTGGGTAAGGGGAAGGACAAGGGAACGGTGTGACCATTAGACCTGCAGCAAACAAGGGGCATGCTAGCCATCAGGCTTGGTACCAAGAGCCACAAATCTGCTTCATGCTGGCCACTCACCGTTTGCTGGGGTGGGGTGGGGTGGGGTGGGGTGGGATAGGGTAGGGGTGGGGTGGGCAAGGGGTGGGCGTGTGACCGTCACACCTGCAAGCAACAAGGGGCGTGATCACGGTAAGGCTGGGCAATGGGGGCCACTGATGTGCAAGGGGCTGGCCACTCACTGTTATCTCCATGTGCCATTGCTGACTCCTTGCTGCCTCCTTGTTGGCTGCTGCTCCTCCCTCCTGGCTGTGCCTCCTGGCTGTGGGGGGCATGGGCCTCTTGGCCTTGGCCAACCACTTGCCTTGCCCATGCCTCCTGGCTGCCACTCCTGGCTGCCGCTCCTAGCTGCTGCTCCTGGCTGCCGCTCCTGGCTGCTCCTCTTGGCTGCTCCTCTTGGTTGCGCCTCCTGGGGAGTGGTGGGTCTGGCAGGTGGTGAGGGTGAGGATGAGGAGGAGGTGAGGAGGGGGTGGAGCGATGGTCGCACGATGAGCGCACAAGGGGGAGCCAAGGGGTTCAACATGGCAGTAACACAGTCCTTACCTCCCTGTTCCTCCTGGCCTGGGTAAGGGTGAGGGAGAGGAGGAGGAGGGGGGTGTGAGGGAAGGAGGTGAGGGGGAGGAGGTGGGTGAAGAGGCATGGGAAAGGAGAGTGGAGTGGAGGGGAGGGGAGGGGGAGGGGAGGGGGCCTGTTGCTCCTTGCTGCCGCTCTGGCTGCTGAGCTGACCATTACACCTGCAGCAAACAAGGGGCGTGCTAGCGGTTAGGCTGGGTACAAGGGGTCACTTATGTGCGTGGGGCTAGCCACTCACTGCTTGCTCCATGCGGTCCCTTGATCATTCCTTAGGGGGAGGGAGAGGGGGAGTGGGGGGTCTGGCAGGTGGTGGTGGGCAGTGTGGTAGGGAGGAGGGAGGAGGGATGAGGGAGGAGGGAAGAGCGAGGAGGGAGGAGCGAGGAGGGAAGAGGGAGGAGGGAGGAGGGAGGAGGGAGGAGGGAGGAGGGAGGAGGGAGGAGGGAGGAGGAGGAGGGAGGAGGGAGGAGGGAGGAGGGAGGAGGGAGGAGGGAGGAGGGAGGAGGGAGGAGGGAGGAGGGAGGAGGGAGGAGGGAGGAGGGAGGAGGGAGGAGGGAGGAGGGAGGAGGGAGGAGGGAGGAGGGAGGAGGGAGGAGGGAGGAGGGAGGAGGGAGGAGGGAGGAGGGAGGAGGGAGGAGGGAGGAGGGAGGAGGGAGGAGGGAGGAGGGAGGAGGGAGGAGGGAGGAGGGAGGAGGGAGGAGGGAGGAGGGAGGAGGGAGGAGGGAGGAGGGAGGAGGGAGGAGGGAGGAGGGAGGAGGGAGGAGGGAGGAGGGAGGAGGGAGGAGGGAGGAGGGAGGAGGGAGGAGGGAGGAGGGAGGAGGGAGGAGGGAGGAGGGAGGAGGGAGGAGGGAGGAGGGAGGAGGGAGGAGGGAGGAGGGAGGAGGGAGGAGGGAGGAGGGAGGAGGGAGGAGGGAGGAGGGAGGAGGGAGGAGGGAGGAGGGAGGAGGGAGGAGGGAGGAGGGAGGAGGGAGGAGGGAGGAGGGAGGAGGGAGGAGGGAGGAGGGAGGAGGGAGGAGGGAGGAGGGAGGAGGGAGGAGGGAGGAGGGAGGAGGGAGGAGGGAGGAGGGAGGAGGGAGGAGGGAGGAGGGAGGAGGGAGGAGGGAGGAGGGAGGAGGGAGGAGGGAGGAGGGAGGAGGGAGGAGGGAGGAGGGAGGAGGGAGGAGGGAGAGGGAGGAGGAGGAGGGAGGAGGGAGGAGGGAGGAGGGAGGAGGGAGGAGGGAGGAGGGAGGAGGGAGGAGGGAGGAGGGAGGAGGGAGGAGGGAGGAGGGAGGAGGGAGGAGGGAGGAGGGAGGAGGGAGGAGGGAGGAGGGAGGAGGGAGGAGGGAGGAGGGAGGAGGGAGGAGGGAGGAGGGAGGAGGGAGGAGGGAGGAGGGAGGAGGGAGGAGGGAGGAGGGAGGAGGGAGGAGGGAGGAGGGAGGAGGGAGGAGGGAGGAGGGAGGAGGGAGGAGGGAGGAGGGAGGAGGGAGGAGGGAGGAGGGAGGAGGGAGGAGGGAGGAGGGAGGAGGGAGGAGGGAGGAGGGAGGAGGGAGGAGGGAGGAGGGAGGAGGGAGGAGGGAGGAGGGAGGAGGGTACGCTTTTGCTCTTGTCCGCCGCCCTGGCTGCCGCTACTTGTTGCCGTTGTGGTTGCTGTTTCTGGCTGATGGAAGGTGCCACTGCGCCTTGGCACCGAACCTGCTCAAGCAACACATGGCACATGACACATGCAACGCTCCAACCTCGCGGTCGCACCTCAGAGTCGCATCTGTGCATCGCACCTTTGCAAGCTACCTTTGTGCCGTTCTCCCTCAACTCTGTGCTTGATCACAAATACGCTATTCCTTTCGCTGATCGCTAATGGCTGCGAAACCGAGCTGCATGCTGGCCTCTTGGCTGACGACTGATGGCTGCGAAGGCTAGCTGGACCGCATTTCATAGCCGGCTGCGAGGCTGCGCATTTGGGCGCTGTCGATGTCGCTGCTGCTGAGTTTGGGATGGATGTCTCGCGTGTTGCGTGTTGCTGCATTACTGCGGGCTTTGCGAGGTCGACATGGTTTCCTCTCATGGCGCCTCGCGACCTCATGGCACACCAACGGCATGCTTGGTGGCAGCTGGCGCAGATCCCAATACACAGCCCGTCAGTTTTCGCGCTCTTGCATGCAAGTCACATGCACAATTGATAATTGACTCTGCAGTGCGAGACCCTGCACAAGGTCAGCGAAACCCTGCACAAGGTTAACGAAACCCTGTGCTAGGTCTGTGTTGACTTAGGTGAAATCATAGTGGTGGCGAAACCCTGCACAAGGTCAGCAAAACCCTGCACAAGGTTAACGAAACCCTGTGCTAGGTCTGTGTTGACTTAGGTGAAATCATAGTGGTTGCGAAACCCTGCACAAGGTCAGCGAAACCCTGCACAAGGTTAACGAAACCCTGTGCTAGGTCTGTGTTGACTTAGGTGAAATCATAGTGGTTGCGAAACCCTGCACAAGGTCAGCGAAACCCTGCACAAGGTTAACGAAACCCTGTGCTAGGTCTGTGTTGACTTAGGTGAAATCATAGTGGTTGCGAAACCCTGCACAAGGTCAGCAAAACTCAGGAGTCCCCAACATGGGGTTGGTAATCTTCATGCAAGTACTCGCTACGAAGTGCACCGATTTCGGTAGCGTTTGTTGCATTGGCACCTGCGAATAACTCCGCATCTACTGGCAAGCGGCGCGTTAATCCTTGCATCAGAGTCCGTGCCGGCGCAAGCGAGCACGGACACACCTCAGCTGCTCACAACCGATTGTTCTAGTGGTGAGTAATGGCACCAATGAGCGAACTCCGCCTGGCATCCAGCCGGAAGTACAATCACAGCACAGCCCGCCAGGCTCGCTCCGCGAGCCTTTTGTTGGTGCAGGCGGTGTTGGAGGGCCATCGTGGGGCTAGTAATGACTCGACATTGCAGCGAGGTGCGAATGGATATAGGTTTCTCTAGCCAGCCACACAGAAAAAGGGACCCCCTTGCACAAATCGGCATGTTGTGAGCTGACCACTCTGAGTTATTAGAATTTCGAGTCATTACTCTGTTCGTAACTCTACGACACAGCTGCTGGAATAGAAAGCACGGCAATCCATCAACCAGGCCCGCCTCCTCACCCTTTGGCGTGACCCGACTCTGCCTTGCAGAATTGACTAGCCTACTCCGACCGCCTGGACCTCGCACCCCCTTGCAGCCCCACCACCCCCTTGCAGCACTTGTAAAGTCACCCTAGCAAGTCATTGCAAGACGCAAACCCATGAGTCCCAGCCGGCAGCGTGCTCATCTTGCAGCACTTGTAAAGTCACCAAGGGCTGCTCACCTGCACAGTCCTAATGGCCTAAAAGCTACAGCAAGGAGGGCTAACGACATTGCCCAGGAGGTGCAGGCAGAGAATGAGCTGCTGATGACCGAGGCTCAGTTGCTACATGCTATTGAGGAGGTCCTTGCTGCCAAAGTGCACGACCTTGAGGAGAAGCACCAGCATTGAGGAGGCTCAGTTGCTACATGCTATGAAGGGGTGGCTGAAGCCCAAGCTGAAGGGTCTTGTCATGGCCCATATCTGCAACACAGTAGCCGCCCTGCATGGCGATGAGCTGGGGGTAGCAGCAGGTGCCGGTGCTGGTGCCGCCCCTGACCTGCCCCCCCCTCCTGCTGCACCCCCCTGGCAGCAGCAGGCAGCAGGTGTTGGTGCCGCACCTGACCTGCCCCCCACTCCTGCTGCACCCCCCTGGCAGCAGCAGGCAGCTGGTGCTGGTGCCGCCCCTGACCTGCTACCACCTCCTGCTGCACCCCCCTGGCAGGAGTAGGCAGCAGGTGCTGGTGCCGCCCCTGACCTGCCCCCCCCTCCTGCTGCACCCCCCTGGCAGCAGCAGGCAGCAGGTGTTGGTGCCGCACCTGACCTGCCCCCCACTCCTGCTGCACCCCCCTGGCAGCAGCAGGCAGCTGGTGCTGGTGCCGCCCCTGACCTGCTACCACCTCCTGCTGCACCCCCCTGGCAGGAGCTGGCGGCTGGTGCTGGTGCTGCCCCTGGGCTGCCCCCCCCTCCTGCTGCACCCCCCTGGCAGCAGCAGGCAGCAGGTGCTGGTGCTGCCCCTGGGCTGCCCACCCCTCCAGCTGAGCAGCAGGGGGTCAGGGCGGAGCTGGACACCAGCTCGACACGCAAGCGGAGGGCGGGCGGGAGGGACCGGACCCAACAAGTCGAGCAAGGTAACGTAGCAATGGCCTACACACCTTGTGTGGCCTTACAGAGTGGCCAGGTAGTAGGTACTACTCACGAAGCGGTCAAGCAATGCACCAGCGTTGTATACTTCCGAGCATGGGTGGAGGGGCGTCGTTACATCGGTTTTGCGTGCCATGTGCATTGTTTTGACTGCGGCGACTGTCCCTGACTGTTTGCAGAGGCTACTGGGCCACGTCGGTCGCGGCGGTCGGTCGCGGCGAGGCTCGCATGAGCAAAACTGGCATGAATTTGAATGTCAAGATTCGAGCCGCCATAGCACTCAGCACAGTGCACAGTATTTAATGTTACAAGCTGCACCGCATAGCTGACAGAGTCCTCTATCCAGGGATGTGCGAAACCTAAATAGAAACCACGTGGCTGAGACGCGGCGTCGTTTTGATTACCAGGGGTCGGTTTCCTATCATTTCCAGCCATTTTTTGAATGTTGGGGACACCTGAGCAAAACCCTGCACAAGGTTAACGAAACCCTGTGCTAGGTCTGTGTTGACTTAGGTGAAATCATAGTGGTTGCGAAACCCTGCACAAGGTCAGCGAAACCCTGCACAAGGTTAACGAAACCCTGTGCTAGGTCTGTGTTGACTTAGGTGAAATCATAGTGGTTGCGAAACCCTGCACAAGGTCAGCGAAACCCTGCACAAGGTTAACGAAACCCTGTGCTAGGTCTGTGTTGACTTAGGTGAAATCATAGTGGTGGCGAAACCCTGCACAAGGTCAGCAAAACCCTGCACAAGGTTAGCGAAACCCTGCACAAGGTCAGGGTTGACTTAGAAAAAATCAATGCTTGGATCGAAACCCTGCACAAGGTCGGCAAAACCCTGCACACGGTCTTAAAACCCTGCACAAGGTTTGCGAAACCCTGCACAAGGTCAAATGAAACCCTGCACAAGGTTTCAAAGGCTAATTGTGCCTCAAAGAGAGAATAAACCGTGTGCAGGGTTTCAGTAAACTGGCCCCCATTTCTTACTGGCACTGACTTTGCCATTGCTACCTACTAGGTTGTGCTTCTATTCTGATGCCTGACAACTCCTCATACTCAGAAATTTTAAAAAGTCACTTCAGTCAGTTAGCACCATCTCCCTTAGCCAAATTCGGGGTGAGGGCCCAGCCACTGGTCCAGCAGCTCCGCAATGACCAAGAATTTCACTTTGGCCCAAGGGAGTCTTCTCCTCCACTAGGTCACAGCAGCCTACATGCCAAGTCTCAGACCTCAACTCGCAAGTTTGCCGAGCCAGCCAGCCCTTATTTGCCAGGAGTGGCTTAGTCAGGCCTCTGAGTGGGAGTGATGAAGTTTGAGCCCTCCCGGTGCAGTTGTTTATAGCACCGGAATGTGAGGGCGTGATTGCCAGCGGCCTGTCCGCGGAGTGTACGAGTGTGACTGCCGTATTTATGGTAGACACCTGGTAGGAGACGGCACCCTGATCTGGTGTCGTCGTCTGCCCGTGCACTTCCAACAGGTAGGCGCATGCTATGCGCTAACCTGTTGTGGCAGATCTATGTAAACCCTGATCTGGTGTCGTCGTCTGCCCGTGCACTTCCAACACTTCCTACGGGGGGGCGAGGTCGGCCACAAGAGGCAAGATGGCTGCCAACAACAATGACGACCTCAATGTCATCGTCGCTTTCGACGTCGTCCATCCAGCCGTGGCCGCCATCCCACAGGCCCATTGCCATTGCGGAGTATGAGCGATATGGGAAAGGTCAAGCTTGCGCCTCTGCGACCCCTGACCAGCACGGCGGCAAATCAGTACGTCGTTCCTCTCATTCTAAGGCGAATCTTCAAATTATCTTCAAATTATCTTCAAATTTGCCGCGTTCGGAAAAAGGTCCACTTTCATTTTCATTGAAAATTGAAAATCTGAAAAACTGAAAATCTGAAGATTCACAAGCCTGCCTGCAAGGCGACATAGAACAATGCACGTTCCTTACCAAGCATGTAGTCAAGCCATGTTAGTATAAACGGTGCACATGCGCACATGTATTCCCACAATGATTTGAGTGGGAGGTGTGGTGGTGGTTGCTTGGGAGGGCGTGCATGGGAACTGCGTACCTTGCTGGCAGAAAAGGCATGGGCATGGTTGTGTCATGGCGTGGGCGCTTGCAGAGGGGACCCAGGTGTAGCATGTCCATGCGGTCATGCAAATCTGGATCTGAGATCTCCTCATGCAAGTGTAAGATCTGAACTGGTGGTGGTGTTCTGAGGCTGGGTTCAACTCCCAGGCAGACTTGACATCCTTGACATCCTTGACTACGCCCTAGTCTGCTCAGGCGACCTCTTAACACTATTGACCGCTGTAGCCTCACGCTACAGTGGTTTCCGACCGATACCCTGGCTGTGGATGGTTCTTGGGTAGGTCGTGCGGCATTGTGCGATTCGCTACAAGGAGAAGACTACGTGGGCTGGTGGAGACAGTCCGGTGGATTACTCGAGTTCCCATTTTCACCGGATCAACAACGCGAGATGGAGGCTGTTCGCCAACAACTGGCCGGTAACGTTTGAGCAACACAGCAGCCATCGCAGCAGTGACACGCTCTCTATAGCAGCAGTCGCATAGTGTCTCCAGAATGTCCGCGACACAGGCGCCGCAGCCCGCAGATATGCAAAGCTTGTTGCAACGACTTGCGAACACACAGGATGCAAATGAAGTTGCGCGCCTGCTCAATGATGCTGGTGTTTTGCGTCGCACAGATACTACTATGACTGATCCATCCGGCCCGGGCGGCACATCCGTGCGCGGGGCAAGCGGCGGTCAGGATACTGAGGCACTGCGGAAGCAGGTGGCCGAGCTGCAGGCTCAGCTGCAGCGTTTGGAAAGAGGTGGTGATCAAAGGCCTGACGGTGGCAGTCCGGGGCAGAGCAATGAAAATCGGGCGAGGCCCGTGGGTAGTGGAGGCCCTTGTGGTGGAAATGAGGCCAATGGCCGTGAGGAGGCCAGGCAAGGGCCAAGTGGTGGTCTGGTGTGGCCCAGTGGCATTGAGGCGAGTGCAAAGCAGCTGTTTGGCGCTGTGGGACAGCATGTTGTGAAGACCACAGTCGTGCCACCTGAGAAATGGAAACTTGATGATGCATTGCACGGCAGAGATTTTGATGCATGGCTAATGGAGCTACGTGCCTACTGCTGTGCTGCACAGCAACCATTGCTGGTGGGCGTAATGACAGCGACACAAGGTGACCTCAAGAACGCTGTGATCCAACTGGTGAGTAACCTGAAAGCTCAAGGGAAGGAGCTGACTGATGATGAGCTGGTGTCATACTTGAGAAAGGCTACTGGTAGTAGTGGTCAAAATACTGAGGAGGACCTGATGGAGAAACTGGTGAAGGGAGAGTACCAGCAGAAGGGTAGTGAGCTGATGTCCTACAACCTGCAGTTCAGCTTGCTTGCCATGCGCCTGCACAAGCTGCCAGAAAAGCTGCTGTGCATGTACTACGTGAATGGTCTGAGGCCTGACTTGAAGCGTGACTGTGCTCGAACCCAGGAGGGCAAGCGATGGGACTCAGTGGATGCATTGATGCAGTTTGCTCGGGGTCGTGAAGTGGCTATGCGCACTGCGAAATTGGCTGCAAGTTTCTCGCCCTCTGCTGCTCCCATTGCTCAAGTGACGGAGAGTGTTGACGATGCTGATGAAGAGAATGGAACTGCTGCAGTGTTTGTGCGGCGAGGAAGAGGCCGGGGTGCTTTGAGAGGCCGTAGTGTTGGCCGTCCTCCCTCGCAGGCACTGATTGACAGCAAGGTGGAGAGCATCCTGCGTGAGGTGCAGGAGCTGCGCAGAGGCTGGCAGAGGCCACGTGAGGAAGAGGAGCGCAGAAAGAGGCCTAACCTGGCAGTGGCAGTGGCTTTGGTGGCAACAGCCATGGAGGCAGTGGCAGCGGCCATGGAGGCAGTGGCAGCGGCCATGGCGGCAGCGGCAGCGGCTATGGAGGCAGTGGCGGTGGCGCCAGTGGCAGTGGCCTGGGTGGTGGATGGAGCCATGGTCACCAGCCAAGGGCCAGGCCAGCCTTCATTGAGGGGCCCAAGTGCGAGGCATGCAAGGGCTGGGGGCACAGGACTGAGGACTGTGCCAACAACAAATAGGGCTTTGCCTGGCTGGTAGATGGTGCTGAACCGCCAGGATATGAGTCTATGGTTCTGTTCAATGAGGGCTCAATGTGTAAGATGCTCATTGACACCATGGATGCACCTACCGTGGCTGCAGCAGGAGCAGAGCTGCAGTTACCTTTTCTGTTCTGTGGAAGATATGGAGGAAAGCCCTGCAGGGTGATGATGGACACAGGTGCTACTCATAGCATCTTGAGCAAAGAGTGGTTGGATAATCAGAAGAACCCAATGCTGACAAGGCACATCTTGGAGAGACCATTAAACTTGCTAACTGCAAACAACGACACAGTGCACATCCGTGAGCAGTTTGTGGGACCATTGGAGATACAGAAGAGCAAAGTGGGGTGCTTCGCCAAAATCATGCCAGGCATGCTGGCTGGTGTGGACTTGATTCTGGGGGCAGACTGGCTGTCCTACTATGACGCGGTGTTAAAGCCAAAGCACGGAGTCTGCACCTTGCAGGCTACAAATTCGGGGAAACCGGAGAACTTGTTTGCGCTGCGGCCCAAGCATCTGCCGGGTTTTGCGGCTGTGGCAGAAATGGAGAAACAGCGCTGCAAGGAGGCTGCAGGAGTGCTGAGCGCAGGGCAGACTGCGAGGCTGTTGCGCCAGGGCTGCAGCAGCTGGCTAATGCTCGTGCAGCCTAGTGATGGCCATGATAAGGAGGGCTGGCACACAGGCAGCTTAGCAGCTGCAGTGGTGGGCTCAGAAGGAGCCAGGAGTGCTGAAGTGAATCCCTGGCTGGTACCAGCAGCACAGTTGGAGGGGCTGCTGGCAGAGTTTGCTGATGTGTTTGAGAGCATGCCTGAGGGGCTGCCACCTGATAGGAAGGTGGGGCACACCATTAGGCTGGAGCCAGGGGCGGTGCCACCCTATCGCCGCATGTACAAGCTGAGTCCTAGGGAGGACGCTGAAGTGAGAAAGCAAGTTGCTGAGCTGCTGGCTAAAGGGTTGATTGAGCCCAGTAGCAGTCCATATGGGGCACCCATCCTGTTTGTACAGAAGAAGGATGGCACCCTGAGAATGTGCATTGACTATCGTGCCTTGAACAAGCTGACAGTGAGAGATAGATACCCCCTACCAAGGATTGATGAGCTGTTTGACAAGCTGGCTGGCAAGAAGGTCTTTAGCAGCCTGGATCTGCAGGCAGGCTACCATCAAATCAGGATCACAGAGGAGGACGTGCCAAAGACGGCATTCTTGACGCCTGTGGGCCAGTTCCAGTTTAAAGTGCTATGTTTTGGGCTGACAAATGCTCCTGCTACCTTCCAACGGGTTATGAACACGGTGTTTAAGCCCCTAATCAACAAGTCGGTGCTGGTCTATATTGATGACATCCTGGTGATGAGTAACACCCCTGAAGAGCACCTGGTGCACCTGAGAGAAGTGCTGCAGCTCATGCGAGAGCACAAGCTTTACGCAAAAATGTCGAAGTGCGAGTTCAATCAGCCTAAGTTAGTGTTCCTGGGGCACATCGTGGGCGGCGATGGTATTGCCGTTGACCCTGCGAAGGTACAGGTGGTGAAGGACTGGCCGGTGCGAAGGTTCATTCCCAATATCAGCGCAACCGCCGCACCACTCACAAATTTGACGAGCAAGGAGGCCGCAGCAAAGTATAACTGGGCAGTGTTCGCTGGGGCTGAACTGGCCGCTTTCAATGCTTTGAAGGAAGCTCTATGCTCCGCACCTGTATTGGCCCTGCCTGATTTTACAAAAGCCTTTGTGGTGTGCACTGATGCATCCCTACTGGGCACGGGCGGTGTGTTGATGCAAGAAGGCAGGCCCATAGCCTACACCAGCAAGAAGCTGTCACCTGTAGAGACCCGGTATACCACAGGAGAGCAGGAGCTGCTGGCCATTGTTCGGGCAGTGAGAGAGTGGCGGTGCTATCTAGATGGAGCAGTTGATGTTACAATTGAGACAGATCACAACCCTCTCATCTACCTGCAAACACAAACAACGCTGTCTAGAAGGCAGACGCGGTGGATGGAGGAATTGTCACGTTACAAGTATGAAATCAAGTACAAACCTGGAGTGCACAACGTGGCTGACCTATCAGCCGCAACCCGGCTCTGGCCCATCAAGATACACCTGCTGGCTGTGACAACATATCTGTGGCTGTGGCAGTCTTGTCTCCATGGGCTGATGGCCTCATCACGGTCATGACAACAAGAAGCCAGGCCGCCCGGCTCCATGAGAATGCTGAGATGGAGCGGGTGATTGCCCGAGAGGCTGCGTACCGTGAGGGCAAGCTGGCGCCCCGTGACCTGTCTAGTGCCCGGCTGCTACCTCCTACGCGCCCAGGAGCACATTCAGGTAGAGACAATGACCATCGCTCGGGCTACAAGGTCCTACATGCCGACTTGGTTGAAGCCCGGCTGCATGCGCGCCCTGGAGCACAGCCAGGTGGGGAGGAAGATCTGGTTAGTGCGCGGCTGCTGCCTAATGCAAGCCCTGGAGCGCCCAAGCGGACCACCCAACATGCTGACTTGGCTGAAGCCCGGCTGCATGCGCGCCCTAAAGCACAGCCAGGTGGGGAGGAAGACCTGGCTAGTGCGCGGCTGCTGCCTAATGCAAGCCCTGGAGCGCGGTCGAGTCAAGCGGACCACCCACCGGACGACCTGGCTAGTGCCCGGCTGCTGCCTCCTGCGCGCCCAGGAGCACAGCCAGGTGGGGGGGAAGCCCTGCAGCGCACCACACCACAGCCAACCACAAGCAAGCAAGGTGAAGGCAAGCCGGGCAGTGACCCACTAACATTACTGCAGGCCATCAGGAGCGCGTATGTTGATGACGAGCGCTTCAACAATGAGGCATACACGTCCCAGCTACACAGGCTGGAGGGGCTGTGGCTAACTGAGAATGGCAAGGTGGTGGTACCAAACAGCAAGCCCTTGAGGCAAAGGGTAATGCGCACCATGCATGACAACCAGGCAGCAGGTCACCTGGGTGTATCGAAGACCCTTGACCAGGTGACACGCTGGTTTGACTGGGCTGGAGTGTCGGAAGATGTGCGGCACTACGTGCGCAACTGCCACTCATGCCAAGTGAACAAAGCCAGCTCCTTGAAGCCTGCTGGCAAACTGCAACCGCTGCCTATACCCTTGCGGGCCTGGGACAGTGTCTCCATGGACCTCATTGTCAAGCTGCCTGCAAGTGGGCCACAGAAGTATGACTCTATTCTGGTGTTCGTGGATAGGCTGACTAAGATGGTGCACCTGGTCAAGACGTGGGAGAGCATCACAGCCCCTCAATACGCGAAGCTGTTTATTGAGCACGTGTTCAGGCTGCATGGCATGCCCAGAGACGTGATCAGCGACCGCGGGCCCCAATTCAAGAACCATTTCTGGGCTGAGGTGGCAAAGCTGCTCCGGGTGCAAGTGAATCTGTCTAGCGCCTATCATCCCCAAACAGATGGACAAACAGAACGCATGAACCGAGTGGTGGAAGAGATGCTAAGACATTACATCAGGCCGGATCAGAGGGACTGGGCAGAACACTTACCCCTGGTGGAATTCGCCATTAACAATGCGAGGCAGGAGTCGACCCGCTTCACTCCATTCTACCTGAATTACGGCTACCACCCGCGGAGAGCTGAGCTGCTAGACCTGCCACAGAAGGTGCCACGAGCGCATGACTTTGTCCTGAACATACGGCGAGCTGTGGAGCAGGCTAGGCTGTGCTTAGAGAAGGCGCAGAAGCGACAAAAGGTGTATGCGGATGGGAAGCGGCGTCATGCGACTTTTGCTCCTGGCGACATGGTGCTCCTGAGCACACAGAACATGAGGGGACATTCTGCTCAACCCGGTGTCCGTAAGCTGAAGCCACGCTATGTCGGTCCCTTCGAAGTGCAGTACATGGTGGGAGAGGCAGCTGTGAAGCTGGAGCTACCTCAGCAGTGGTCTCGGTTCCACAACGTGTTTCATGTGTCTCTAGTGAAGCCCTACCGCTCTGATGGGTCAAGCGCAGTGCCTGGTGTCTCCAGTCCCCCTCCAGAGCAGTGGCTTGACGGAGAGCCTGTGTATACTGTTGAGAGGGTGCTGGACCATCGGTTGGTAAACACAGGCAAGCGCAAGGGCAAGGACAAGAAGAGCGAGCCCAAGAAGCCCAGGCTGGAGTTCTTGGTGAAGTGGCAGGGTTATGGTGATGAGCACAACACGTGGGAACCTAGGTCCCAGCTGTCAGGCTGCCAAGAGCTGCTGAGGCAGTATGCAGAGGAGTGCAACCTGGGAGCCGACATGGAGGAGGCTGATGATCAGACCTGATGTGTGTGTGGGAACTCGAACACCAAGCGCTAGTATGCGCGAGTGACGGCACACCAGTGCCTGAGCGGGGCAACCACCAGTTAAGGTCAGCTGAGGACAGCTGAGCCAGGTGGGGAGGAATGTAGCATGTCCATGCGGTCATGCAAATCTGGATCTGAGATCTCCTCATGCAAGTGTAAGATCTGAACTGGTGGTGGTGTTCTGAGGCTGGGTTCAACTCCCAGGCAGACTTGACATCCTTGACATCCTTGACTACGCCCTAGTCTGCTCAGGCGACCTCTTAACACTATTGACCGTTGTAGCCTCACGCTACACCAGGGACGTGGGGAGAGCATCACTCCTACAAATTAATCCCTGCGTCCGTCCCTGCGTGTTGACCGACCTTGTCCGATCGGGCTGGAATTTTGATAGATGGTAGTTTGCAGAATATAAAACATATTTTTCAGAAAATATTTTTTAAAAAAATCAAAGGCGGCTGCGCTGTGGCCCTGTGGCTAGAGTGCAGGGATGAGTGCAGGGATAGGTTGAGGGCCACAGCGCAACAGCTGTTCATATTTTCAAAATATTTTTCTTGCAAAATATGTTTTATTTTTTGCAAACTACCATCTATCAAAATTTCAGCCCGATCGGACAAGGTTGGTCAACACGCAGGGACGGACGCAGGGATTAATTTGTAGGAGTGATGTAGGATGGTCTGGGAGGGGGTGGGTGGTGTTGACAGCTGCACCTGGCGATGCAATGCCCCAGTTTGTGCCTCGAGCTGTTGCTGCAGTCTGTTGAGCTGCTGCTGCAACTGCAACTGGTGCTGCTGTTAAGCCACCTGCTGCTCCCTCAGGTGCATGTCCGCGGACTCCTAGCCGGCATTAGGCAGCATCACCATCACCACCACTGCATTCAGCCCTGTGTGATAGCCGTGAGGCCCAGGCATGACTGACTGGTGATACGCATGCGGCATACCAAGGCTGGCCAACCGAGGCTGGCCAGGACAACGGCAAGTTCAGCAACAATCCATGAGGCAACTTCAGTTCCAAGAGCTGAGGCACAATCGGATATGCCACTCCTGTTTGCAAGCCCGCCACAAAACAGCATGATCCTCGCCGGTATGCGGCTGTCACTCAGGTGTCCCCAACTAACAGAAAATGACAAGAAACCGACCCCTGGTAATCAAAACGACGCCGCGTCTCAGCCACGTGGTTTCGCACATTACTAGATAGCGGACTCCGTGGGCTATGCGGTGAAACATGCTCAAGCGGGCCTCGTCGCGAGAGACCGCCGCGACCGACGTGGCTCATTATTTCCTGCAAACAGTCAGGGACAGTAGCCGCAGTCAAAACGATTCACAAGGCACGCCAAACCGATGTAACGACGCCCCTCCACCCATGCTCGGAAATATACAAGGTTGCTGAGATGCTTGACCCCTTCGTGAGTAGTACCTACTACTTGGCCACTCGGTAAGGCCACTGAAGGTGTGTAGGACATTGCTACGTTACCTTGCTCGACATGTTGGGTCCGGTCCCTCCCGCCCGCCCTCCGCTTGCGTGTCGAGCTTGTGTCCAACTCCGCCCTGACCCCCTGCTGCTCAGCTGGAGGGGTGGGCAGCCCAGGGGCAGCACCAGCACCAGCTGCCTGCTGCTGCCAGGGGGGTGCAGCAGGAGGGGGGGGCAGGTCAGGGGCGGCACCAGCACCAGCTGCCTGCTGCTGCCAGGGGGGTGCAGCAGGAGGGGTGGGCAGCCCAGGGTCTAGGATGTCTAGGATGTACAAGGGGTGAGAGGGTGGGCTTGGGGCTGGGAGGGAGTGGTATGGGGTGGGAGGGCGGGGCTGGGGGTGGGAGGGGCTGGGAGGGCGGGGCTGGGGCTGGAAGGGGGTGGGAGGGGGTGGGAGGGGGTGGGAGGGGGTGGGAGGTGGGAGGTGGGAGGGGGTGGGAGGGGGTGGGAGGGGGTGGGAGGGGTGGGACTGGGGGTGGGAGGGGCTGGGAGGGCGGGGCTGGGGCTGGAAGGGGGTGGGAGGGGGTGGGAGGGCGGGGCTGGGGGTGGGAGGGGGTGGGGCCGGGGCCGGGGCTGGGTGGGGGTCAGTATCCCCTGCAAACAGTTAGGGACACTCCGGGAAATCAAGGCCGAGACGGCAGTTTCCGCTAAGGCATACTGCGGATAGCCCTTCGCAAGGCCGACCCATCGCCGTCAATAACTCCGTAAAACTCGAAGTGGTTGAGCTGTAATCGCGGTTTCAATGAGCTGGTCACATATTCTCCGCAGGGTCAGTGTGACCCTCCGCAGGGTCAGTGTGACAGTCGACAGTCGCCGCAGTCAAAACGATTCACATGGCACGCCAAACCGATGTAACGACGCCCCTCCACCCATGCTCGGAAATATACAAGGCTGCATTGCTTGACCCCTTCGTGAGTAGTACCTACTACCTGGCCACTCTGTAATGCCACACAAGGTGTGTAGGCCATTGCTCTGTTACCTTGCTGGGCAGGTTGGGTCCAATCCCTCACGCCCGCCTTGTGCTTGCGTGTCGAGCTCGTGCTCATCTCCGTTGTTGTCCCCTGTTGCTCCTCAGGTGCAGCAACAAGTGGAGGGGTGAGCAACCCTAGGGCTGCACTAGCACCTGTTGCCAGCTGCTGCCAGGGGGGGGCAGCAGGAGGGGGGGGCAGCCCAGGGGATGCACAAGCACCAGCTGCCAGCAGCTGCCGGGGGGGGGGGGCAGCAGGAGGGGTGGGCAGCCCAGGGCTGGCGCCAACACTAGCTGCCAGCAGCTGCCGGGGGGGGGCAGCAGGAGGGGGGGGGCAGCAGGAGGGGTCGTGCATTTGGGCAGCAATGACCTCCTCAATGGCTTGATGCAATCCAGCCTCGGTCATCAGCATCTCATTCTCGGCTTGCACCTCCAGGGCAACGTCGTTAGCCCTCCTTGCTGTGGCTTTTAGGCCGTTAGGGCAGTGCAGATAACCAGCTCTTGGTGAGTTTACTAGGACTTGAAGGTGAGCACGCCGCAAGCTGCGCCCCATTGGGATGGGCTGGAGTTGCTAGGGCCGGGGGAGGGAGGGGAAGGGAGGTGGAGGCGAGGGGGGTGGGGAGGGCCGGGCTGGGGTTGGGAGTGGGGTGAGAGGAGGTAGGAAGGCTATGCTGGGCTGGGGAGGGGGGGGGGCTGCAAGGGGAAGGGTCGGATGGGCTAATCATTCCTGCAAGGCAAAGTCGGGTCACGCCAATGTCATTTCGAGCAGGCCTGCTCAACTAATTGCCATGCTTTTCTCTCCAGCAGCTGTAACGTTGAGTAAGGAACAGAGTTGTAAATCAAAAGTCCGAAAGTCACAGTGGGCGGAGTGATCTGGGAGGCTTCAGTCTAAACAGTTAAGGGCGCGTTTCCAATGCACGGAGAGAGAGAGAAAAGAGATCGGAGAGAGAAAGAGAAAAAGAGAGAAAGAGAAAGAGAAAAAGAGATCGCCGCCAGCCCATGTCCCTCTAACTGCCGCCAACGGTCCGGATCTCTTTTCTCCCGTTTCCAATGCGCGGAGATAGAGACGAATAACTCTCCTAGAGTGAGCTCCATTTCATCTCTTTTTCTCCGCTAGGGTCCTCCAGGCCGACCCCCCCAGGAGAAAAAGAGATGTGACCGAGAGATGTGACCTTTTGCACCGGAGCCGCAGCGAGAGCTGGGTTAGGCTGGGCGACAGCATGTTTCTCCAGGGCATCGCTGTGACGCCCCAATGTCCCGTTGCCAGTGCAGGACGCTATACAAGAAACTCCAGGACAGTTGGAAGCTGTTCAACAACGCTATGGGGCCCAATCGCACAGGAGCATACTTAGCTAGTCCCGCTAGTGCGGAGAGTGCTTGACTAGTTAGCCTGATAAGCCCCGCAGCCTGACTTGCACAATTCCACTGACTTGCACGACCGACTTGCACGGCGCACTTTGTGCACTTGCGCCTGCGATGCTTGACGCCATCATACCTGCCACCATCCCTGCTAACGGGACAATTGCGTCCTTGTTCCCATACCATATGAAAAGATCGCCCCCAGAGCTACAGCCAACCAGCCTTAAAGCTAACCAGCCCCAAACCCAAGCACACAGCCATGGCCTGCTCCAAGTACATCATAGTGAAACACCAGCCGGTTCGCGGGAAGGCTGCGTGTGTGCATTGGTTCGACCATTGGGGTCGTGGTTGCTTCGCCTTCCATCGCGACTGCGGAGCGAGACCTGGCGGTCGTGTTAAACATTTGTTAAACATTATCCCTTTGTTAAACAAACCGGGTCATGCTCTACTGCTGCTACTTCCGCTATCACCGCTGCTGCTACTGCTATCCATGTTGCTGGGCAGCTCGTGTGTAGGTCAATGAAGACGTTGGCGGCGGCTAGAAAGTGGACTTCCATGCATCTCTTTTCTCTTTTCTCCGTCCATTGGAAACGCGTTTGAATTCATGCACATGGGCGATCTCTTTTCTCTTTTCTCCGTCCATTGGAAACGCGCTGTTAGGCCTTCATTGACCTACACACGAGCTGCCCAGCAACATGGATAGCAGTAGCAGCAGCGGTGATAGCGGAAGTAGTGACAACAGCCGACGTCTTCGAGAATTTGTTCCCTCATCCGGCACTCATCCGGCACTCGCTGCAGCTCTGCAAGAGGGTAGGGTGCTGTTGTTTTGTTTGCAGCCATGGGTTGATGTAACACAGCATCACCTGATCAACTAGAGAACCATCACCTGATCAACTAAATAAAAATCACCTGGTCAGTTACAGAACCATCACCTGAAAGAAAGAAAGAAAGAAATCTACTTCCCCCGAAGCTTCGAGGGGCGTGCACTAAGGAACCGCGCGCCGCTTCTGGCCTTTCACACCATGGGGAGGGCCCCCGCGGGCTGACGTATGCCAAAGGGGCGCTCTCACGGCACGACACGCCCCGGCTCGGAAACGTGTCTACCCCCCTGAGTTTCATAGGGAATTAGCCTACTCCACTCCAGCTCCCACCCCGCACGATGGCGGGCACTGCCCTCAAGAGAGATCGATAGCGCCAAGTATTTCTGGCCCCTTGCGGGTGTCGATGCCCCGTCCTCTCGCAAGAAGAGGGAGGTTTGTAGCTACTGAACCACACCTGCTGCATGGGGTGCTACTGGCTTCGGACCTTAACCCGGTTGATGAACCATCACCTGATCAACTAGAGAACCATCACCTGATCAACTACCACTGGTCACCTGATCAACTACCACAGTTACCATCACCTGATGAACTAGAGAACATGTGGAGAGCCAGCTTTGCACGCCCTAAAGTTTTGTTTGCAGCGTTGAAGTTACGGTTCTCGTCAAACAGCTGCTGCGCCCTCAGCTCAGCAACAACGCGGGTGCTAATGCTATCCCAGTTGCTACCGAAGTTCTTGTTTGTGTTTTTCCCTATTGCCATAACAACACGGACAAGCACCAGCTCCTGGGAATCCTTCCTCGTCAGCAGCTCCTGCGGCTTTGGTGGCGACGCAGAAGCGGCAACGGGACGTTGGGGCGTCCCAGCGATGCCCTGGAGAAACATGCTGTCGCCCAGCCTAACCCAGCTCTCACGGCGGCTCCGCTGCAAAAGGTCACATCTCTCGGTCACATCTCTTTTTCTCCTGGGGGGGTCGGCCTGGAGGACGCTAGCGGAGAAAAAGAGATGAAATGGAGCTCACTCTAGGAGAGTTATTCGTCTCTATCTCCGCGCATTGGAAACGGGAGAGAAGAGATCCGGACCGTTGGCAGCAGTTAGAGGGACATGGGGTGGCGGCGATCTCTTTTTCTCTTTCTCTTTCTCTCTTTCTCTTCTCTTTCTCTCCGATCTCTTTTCTCTTTTCTCCGTGCATTGGAAACGCGCTGTAAGTCGCCCGGTCACACATGGCCGCAATTCAGCCACAAATGTGTCCCGAAAAACGTCGACGACTGGCTTGTAAGGCCATCCTTGCGCAGTGTGGCACTGTCCGCGGCTACAGCTGAGGAGCAGCGCCAACGGCTAGTAGCGTTGGTCACCCAGGCCAGCCCACACCCACAGCGTAGCACAACGCAGCATCGATGATGCTCTTGGCATCATCGCTCGCGAGCACGATAGCAAGCGGTTACAGATGGTGCGGTTACAGATGGTGTGCGCTCGCTGCGGGGGCGATGTCCTGGCTATCCGGCTCAATCTTAAGGGGCAAGACGACGAATGTATCAGCCCCTTTGCGCCCCTGCGATGCCCCTCCGAGGCCAGTCACCACCACGACGAAGAAAGCTTGCCAGGCCCCAGCATAACCAGGAGCAAGACGATGGGCAGTTGAGGAGTATGAGCAGCAGCAACAGCAGCAACAGCAGGGAGAGCAGCAACAGAAGGGGGACACCCCGTGGGCACGGCGAAAGACAGTAGCAGATGAGCATTGGAGGTTGCTCAATCCCTGCATGCGCCTGGGTGTGGAAGTCTGAGTGCGCTAGGCGCCTCAGACTTAGGGCTTGGCACGTGGCCGCTTGGTAAGTAGGATGTGGATGCACCAACAAACAGATGCCATGTCATGCTCACATGCATGCACCTACACGCGCAATGTGGTGCATTGCCCTGTGCGTGAATGCAGGCTTGGGAGTGTTAAACATTACTGGAGTGCAACTAAACCTTTATGCTGCCAATGCCCTTTCGCCTTGGGCCCCAACCAGCCCAGGTATGAAGGCCTGCCGCACTTGCCTGCCCACCCACCCTCCACCTGCCTGCCTACCCTCCACCTGCCTGCTTACTGGCCTGCCAGCCTGCCACCTCACCTACATATTCACCAGACAGCCTGCTCATGTGCCCGCCCAACACCCTCCACCTGCCTGCCCACATGCCCACAGCCCACCTGCCACATGCTTGACAGCCTACCTGCCTGCCTGCCTGCCTGCCTACATGCCGGACAGCCCACCTGCTTGCCTGCCTACATGCCTGACAGCCTGCTTGCCTGCCTACATGCCTGACAGCCTGCCTGCCTGCCTACATGCCTGACAGCCTGCCTGCCGGCCTAGATGCCTGACAGCCTGCCTGCCGGCCTAGATGCCTGACAGCCTGCCTGCCGGCCTAGATGCCTGACAGCCTGCCTGCCGGCCTACATGCCTGACAGCCCTGCCCCACCCCCTCCCAGCCCTGCCCCACCCCCTCCCAGCCCTGCCCCACCCCATCCAAGCCCTGCCCCACCTCATCCAAGCCTTGCGTTGCCCCTCCTTGCCCTGCCCCGCCCTACCTTGCCCTGCCCTGCCCTGCCTGTAGGTGTGTGGCAGTGCAGGCTGCAGGTGTGCTGCAGTGCATGAGCAGCAGCAGCAGGCTGCAGTCCATGTGTTACAATGCACGAGCAGCAGCAGCAGGCTGTAGTGCATGAGCAGCTGTGCAAGGACACAGCAGCAGTGGATGGGCAGCAGCAGCAGGCTGTAGGTGTGTAGCAGTGCAGGTTGCAGGTGCAGTGCAGTGCATGAGCAGCAACAGCAGCAGGCTGTAGTGCATGAGCAGCAGTGCATGGGCAGCAGAAGTAGCAGGCTGTAGGTGTGTAGCAGTGCAGGTTGCAAGTAGCAGCAGGCTGTAGGTGTGCTTCAGTGCATGAGCAACAGCAGCAGCACCAGGCTAAAGTGCATGTTCTGCAGTGCATGAGCAACAGCAGCAGCAACAACAGGCTGTAATGCATGACCAGCAGTGCAAGGACAACAACGTGTGTGGTGTGTGTCTGGTTGCATGCAAGCTCATTTCAAGGCATAGATCTGGCATGGTCTGCGGTGGTCTTGGTAGCTCCATGCAAATAAAGGCATGCAATTTGCGTTTGTTTAACCATTTCATTGCTTGAGTAGCCGCGTATGGACACCACATTGGTTGTGTAAGACGAATCCCCCGGTGATGGGCAATTGCAACTCGAATATCAAGGTCTACAATAGACCTAGCGTCCTTGACCGTGCCAGTTGCAGCGTCGATGTAATACCGTGTGGTGGCATATGGTTGGATTGGGCGTGGATCACTTCCAGGCCTGCACTGGCTAATAGGGCACGACCGGACGTGTTAAAGTTAATGTTAAACCGTTTTGTTAAAGATGCACGCTTGGTCTTGATACGAGTCGTTTTTTGCTGTCATTCTGGTCACGACACGGCAATGCACCCAGCGACACTATGCAGGCAGAAGTGGCCAGTGAGACGCAGTCCCAGGGTAGCAAAACGGGTTTGTTAAAGATTTGTTAAAGCACGTTAAAGAACCAAAACATCAGGATGTTAAATTAACCGGTCGTGCTCTACTGGCTAAGCATGGCCGTGATGCATACATGCGAAGGGGGTATGTAGCAGGTGGCTACCACGCTTGCAGCATTAGCGCATCACCGCGTGGTGGTGGTGTCCATACAAGGACATGTGGCGCACCACAAACTAGCATGTGGCTGGATGTGGTGAGCCTCCACTATAGGTACCATCCGTAGTCCAGCTAGCTGTGACACATTGGGTGTGGATCACTTCCAGGCCTGCACTTGCTAAGCATGGCCGTGATGCATATATGCGAAGGGGGTATGTAGCAGGTGGCTACCACGCTTGCAGCATCAGCGCATCACCGCGTGATGGTGTTGTCCATACAAGGGGCGTAGGTATCATTTGTGCGCAATGTTGCTGATGAAGATACATGGACAACAGGGGATACATGGCTAATGACCACCACCGTTTTCTTCATTACATCTTGACCATTTACAGCTTACAAATCACGTTTTGTGCCATGGAACTGAACGGAATCTCAGGACAGCCTTTTGAAAGCATTTGTACCATGCAACATTCTTCCTGCACTGCCACACACCTACAACCTGTTGCTGCTGTCCATGCACTGCTCATGCACTACAGCCTGCTGCTCTTGCTGCTGCTCATGCACCGCAACACACCTACAACCTGCTGCTGCTGCTGCTCATGCACTGCAGCACATGCACTGCAGCCTGCTGCTGCTGCTGCTCATGCACTGCAGCACACCTGCAGCCTGCTGCTACCTGCAGCCTGCACTGCCACACACCTACAGCCTGCTGCCCATCCACTGCTGCTGCTGTCCTTGCACTGCTGCTCATGCACTGCAGCCTGCTGCTACCTGCACTGCTACACACCCACAGGCAGGGCAGGGCTGGGCAAAGCAGGGCAGGGCTGGGCAGGGCTGGGCAGGGCAAGGCAGGGCAGGGCAGGGCTGGGCAGGGCTGGGCAGGGCAGGGCTGGGCAGGGCAGGGCAGGGAGGGGCAACGCAAGGCTGTGATGGGGTGGGGCAGGGCTGGGATGGGGTGGGGTAGGGCTGGGATTGGGTGGGGCAGGGCTGGGAGGGGGTGGGGCAGGGCTGGGATTGGGTGGGGCAGGGCTGGGAGGGAGTGGGGCAGGGCTGGCCAGGGAGGGTAGGGGCAACTCAAGGCTGGGAGGGGGTAGGGCAGGGCTAGGAGGGGGTGGGGCAGGGCTAGGCAGGGAGGGGAGGGGCAACGCAACTGATGCCACTGTTGCCGTCACTGCCGCTGTCAACGCCTGTCCTGGTTGCCTACCTCTGGTGTGCTGTCCGCTTGCCCCTGTCCCCTACTACCTGCCTGGCCATTCTGTGCTTGCCATCGTTGTTATGACTGTCTACTCCACTTGTGCTGCCGCCAATGCTACCACCATTGCTGTTGCTGCTGCCAGCACTGCCTCCCCCACTGCTGCCACCATCACATCATGCGCCCTGGGCGGGCATCTGCACAAGCACCAGTAGGCACAAGCATGAACACATCCTTCCCTGTTGCTAGGCAAAGCATGCCTTCTTCTGATGGCCTATCCCTGCTGTGTTTGCCACTGCAGCTCTGAGTGTATACTGTTGTCCTGCCTGGCTGCCGCTGCCCCTCCACCGCCTGCCTACCCAAGCTGCATGCAACCCTGTTGCGCTTACCGCATGCCCCTGCTGCACTGCTCGCCTGCCTCTTCCCCTGTACTACCCACACACCCATGATGCGCCTGCGCCTGTTCCCGCTGCTCTGCCTGCGTACTCCTGCAATGCTGCCTGCCTACCCCTGCTGCACCTGCCCCGGCTGCGCTTCATACCTGCCCCTGCCCCTTGTGGCCCAGCTGTGCTTACCGCATGCTCCTGCTGTGATGCCAACATGCCCTTGCCTGTGCCTGGGCAGTATGCTTTTGTGTGGCCATACCTGTGGACGAGCACCACAACCATCACGATGCCACACATAGGAGTGAAGCAATGCAACGCATAGCTGTGCATTGAGCACTTGAGCAGGTGAGGTGCAACAACAGCAGCAAGCAACAGCATGTGCGGGTATACTAGCAACTGAGGGCACAAAGCTTTCTTATTGCGCGAGCTGCGTTGGCCGCTGAGACCGCAGTCCATCCTCAACATCCGCAGCAGCTGCTGGCCCAAAAGCTGTCCGCAGAGCTGTAGCGGAGGGTGCAGGCGTGCGTGGGGGCTGCTGCGTTGCGCTACGCTGAGGCGGAGTAATGGGTGTGAGCTGCCCCACCTGGCCTGGCCTGGGTTGACCCACGCCACCAGGCGTGGGCGCTGTTCCTCAGCTGTTACCGTGGACAGTGCCATACTGCGCAGGGATGGCCTTACAAGCCGGTTGTCGACGTTTTTCGGGACACATTTGTGGCTGAATTGCGGCCATGTGTGACCGGGCGACTTAACTGGTCTAAAACGCGAGTTTCAGCGCGCGTGACTTACCGCGATAGCCTCAGCTACCCTTCACTAGCGCGTGGTGCGAGCGGCAGGCCTGTCACGGATTGGCATGGCCAATGGCCGGGGTGACCAGTGGTCAGTTCACAACATGCCAAATTGTGTGATTGGCGAGAGAGAGACGCACATTTCCCGCGTTTGTAGCAATGTCGATTAATAACGTTCCCAACGATGATGCACCAACAAGAGCCAGGCGGGCTGAAATGTGATTGTACTTCCGGCTGGATGCCAGGCGGAGTTCCCTCATTGGTATCGCTACTCACCACTAGAACAGTCGGTAATGAGCAGCTGAGGTGCGTCCGCGATCGCTCGATCGCGCCGGCATGGATTCTGATGCAAGGATTAACGCGCCGCGTGCCAGTAGATGCCAGTAAGTCGCAGGTGCCAATGCAACAATCACCACCGAAATCGGTGCACTTTGTAGCGAATACTTGCATGAAGATTACCAACCCCATGTTGGGGACTCCTGACTGTCACACCACATCCATTGGTCGCACCGCTCCGCACGGTTCCGCTTTGTTAGTGAATAGCAGGGAAATAAGCGGGTGTCACAGTAATATCAGGCACGACAGCGTCACATTCACAAATGACATTCGTTTACGCCACATTTAAAAGGATGGATGTGTGAGTTTTGGTATGAGCCACAGCCTGCCTTCGTTGTATCGCGCGGGGTAACCCTTCCAACCTAGCTCTGAGCTATGGTTGTACCTCGTGTGGCCTCGGAGGGCGGGATGACCGACACGCACGAGCTGAAGCCTAGCCTTACTAAAGCTCTCGGGAGCAAGAGCGTTTGCATCACGCTGCAGGTAATTGTATCTGTTGTGTCAATTATTATTGCCGATGACGGAGGGGTTGTCATCTCAACCCACGGTAGTCCGACATGTTACAAACGCCCTCCTTTGACACGGCCTTCGGGCCAGCTTGCGCATGGCACTGACAAAGCTTGCACGTGCAAGCCATCATGACCCATGACCCTGTCATCGCGGTGGTGTGCGTAGGATGTGTCCTACTATGTGAAGGACTCTCGCAAAGGCGAGAACAAGGGCAAACCTCTGTATTTGCTGAAGGGCGTGAGCACATTGTTTGAGCCTGGACGCATGAGCGCTTTGGTGCGTGCTTAGTGACACTTAGAAGGTCCAGGAGTGTGGCTGTGCCTGGGCTCTTTCTTGAACTGAGCCTGTTAGATCGAGCCTATGCGCAGATGGGTCCCAGTGGGTCTGGGAAGACCACGTTGCTGGATGTGTTGGCTGGCAGGAAAACAGTGGGGACTGCGGAGGGAACAATACTGTTTGGAGGTGATTACCGTGCTTGTCAAAGCTGTAATGGTTGGTTGCCAGTTGATGAAAAGTGTAATCCATGTTGCTTGATTGTGCAGGCATAGCCCCCACTTTAAAGTACCTGCGTCGCTTCACCGGCTATGTCGAGCAATTTGACACATTGCTGGGCATCCTGACTGTGTATGAGATGCTTGTAAGTGGCTGCAGTTTCAGACTGGTTTAAAGTCTGGGATGATGAGTTTATGATGTGATGAGGGTGCAGATGTATACAGCTGAGCTGAAGCGGCCCATGCACGAATCGCTTTCCCGCAAGCAAGAGGAGGTGGAAGCGCTAATGGAGAGGCTCAACCTTAATGTGTGCAGGTGACGTGTGTTACAGGATGCTTTCTAGTGAACCTCACTGTGACATGTCACACACAAGTGCTAGGTTCATTGTGATTGAAGGAAGCTGAGTTGGATGTACTTGACCTGCAGAAACGTGAAGATCGGCAGCGCCCTTGTTCGTGGAATCAGCGGCGGACAGGCTAAGGTTGGACATGGCCTGCTGTAGCTGCTGGCTTATATCATGACCTACACATGTTACCATAATCATGCGCATGCTTGCATGCAGCGTGTGAACATTGGCATTGCCCTGATTACCGACCCTCGGATTCTCTTCTTGGACGAGCCTACAACAGGTCAGTACGTAAGCCAGGGTAGACACTGGTAAAAATATGTATAGACTAGACCGATCAATGCTTATGTTTGGTGCGCATGTGCACTCACTGCCATGTTGAGCAGGCTTGGACTCCTTCACTTCCAATGAGGTCATGACGCTGGTGAAAGGCCTGGTCCGTGAGAGTGGCATCACCTGCGTCTCCACCATCCATTCCCCGACTGCCTACACCTTCTCGCTGTTTGATGAGGTCACAATGCTGGTGGGAGGGCGCCTGGTTTGGAATGGCCTTGGTAAGCTGGCCATGCCACTTCCTTGCCCACAGCCTTGGCTGTCCTCTTTGCCCACTCCCACTACTTGATGCTGCTGTGTGGAGCTTTCCTTGCCTTCTGATGCTGGGCATGCTGCTTAGTGGCCCTTGTCAACACCAATGCATGTGCCTGCTATGCGCATGCTCTGACGTTTGAATGGAAGGGCAGCTCTGGCGCATGGAAGGCTTGGTTCAGAGCATAGTTCCCCTACAACTAGGAGATGCGTCATCTGTAATTTGCACTGTCCATACCAATACTGAAAACAGAGCCGGCACCAATACCTAATTTCCTACTCCCACCCCCTTGCGAGGGTGTGGCGATAGATGTTGGCTTGAAAATACATGCTCTGATGTAAGCAACTGGTGGTGCACCTGCTCATTTGGGAGCACCCATCCCTCTGGCTGGGGTCACTGCGCAGCTGCTGCTTTAGCTCCAGTCTACACAGCTGGCCGCCGTTCACTGCTGAGCTGACCCGGGTGCTACCACTAGCACTACCTTGCCCCTTAGCTGGTCGCCACCCCTGGGCGTCTTGCTAACCTTGCGGCTGGTGTGCGGCACTGCCTAGGACTTCCATTCCTTGGATTGGGCCTCATCTTCCTGCTGAAAATGCATGGTTGTCACAGCCAATCATTGCCTGCCACTCCCTCACACCATGTAGGCCGAGAGGCAGTTCCCTTCTTCCAGGCATCTGGCCTGAGCGGGAAGGAGCACAAAGAAGGGTGAGTTATACCTTCGCTAAGCTTAGCAAACAATAGATGCCATGGCACAGCTTGTGCTCAGCTTGTCTGTTGCTGGCTGATGCGGGTTGGCCTTTTCATGCACCTTGGGTCTGCACGGCTACTTTTCAAGGAGTCGTGATGTGCAGGGATAACAGCGCAGAGTTCCTGGTTGACATCATCACAGAGGCAGATCGATTTGGCAGGGGTGGAGCTCTTGCAGATGCTTATGAGGTGTGTACTCAATCCCACAATCAGATCTGCATGGATGCAGCATTAATGTGAGGGCGTGTTCTATGTATGCAGGCGAGCCAGCAAGCCATGTATGTCAAGCAACGCCTCAACGACCAGTTATCCAACATCGAGGATGTGCCTGAGTCAGTGCTGCAGGAGCTGAAGGCAAGTCTTTGTTGTTTTGCCTCTCCTCACCCTGGTGTCCATTGTGCTTGCCTAGTGCTCCCGCCTGCTTGTCGTCTATATGTACTGGGTAGCATGACACAACAGTGTGCAGTTGTTGCCGCTGTTGTACCAGGTGACTAGCTCCACCGTCACCCCCATGTGGTGGGGAATTCGCACGTTGGTCAAATACAGGTACAGTGCTCCCACCCTGATCAGCCCAGCAGGTAGAAAGCACCAGCACAAAGGCAGAACGAGGTCCCTTTACCAGAGGTGGTGCTTTGCAAATTAGCAAGATGCAATTGATGCAGCTAGACCACTAGCTGTACTTTTCATCGCCATCACACATTCATGTGGAGGCGTCCATGCAGGAGTTGACCTGTGGGTGGGGGGGTGTACCTTGATGACTACAAACCCCACGTTTCCTTCCAAAGCATTGGGCTCCCCATCAAAGCTATCAGGATTTGTGGCAGGGTAGTGATGATGACATGCCAGGGTGCCTGTCAATACAAGCTGGGGCCTTGCTTTTATGCTGTAGGACAAGCCGCAACTACCGGGATCCGGCCTTCCTCGCACCCCGCATCCTGGACAAGATGATCATTGGCCTGCTGGTCATGACTTTGTACCTGAACGTGGGCCGCGAATACAGGTGGATGCCACAATGCCACACTGTGATAACCTTGAGAAACAGTGTCAGCCAGTTCGGGTCACGCATTTCTTAGCTCCTGTCCTGACATCCGCACTTGGGTGTGGGTTTGTTGAACCCAAGCAGGTGCCTGATGCTTCCGCCGCATAGCATGACTGTAACAGTAGTTGGGGCCAGAAGCATTGGATGCACACACTGAGGTTGCGGTTGATGAGCAAATGGCATAGTTGACGACCTAATGGCTATATGACCCTCATCAGCCCAGCGGTTCCGTCACTAGGGGTGGTGTTTGGTGGTCTCAGCCCTCCAGGAAATCCCTTCTGGTGCACCCTATCGGCAACCCAGCCTAGCTGCAGGGCAGGGGGGGTGTAGGCTCGCTGCAACCTAGGGTGAGGGGTGGGGGGAGGGCCCTGAACACTGATACTTGCACTGAACAGATGGGGTGGGATACTAGCAGGGGTTTAACACCGTACTTGCAACTAGATCACACAAACTTTCTGAATTCCTGGGTCACAAGAGAGCACCGCATCAGGCTCCTCACCGTTCTATCACCTGCCATGACTCATGCTGCTTGCTGCATGGAAGTAGCACACGTGATGCAACGTTTGCTGCACTGCAGTGTGGACAACATCATCAACATCGCTGCCATCCTCTTCATGTGGAACGCCACGACGGGTTTCGTCGCTGCATCATGTACGTCTTCACCACCTGCTGTTCTCCTTCCTTCCGATCAAATGGATTATGCCGATCTCTTGTCGTTTTCCGTGTCTCTTCACGTGTCAAGAGTGCCACTATGGTGCTCTATTCATCTACAGACAATAGCCAGTGTCCCTCAAAAGTGTACCCCAAGCACAACTACCTGTTGTGATCATGGCTGCTATGGCAACTCAAGTGCAGCTTAAAGGCACGGTATTGCTGATCTCTGCTTGTTTTGTAGACATCCCGTCCCTGGTGCTGGAGCGGTCCCTGTTCATCAGAGAGCGAGCTGACGGTGAGACGACTGTGCAGATATCATGGGAGTGCCAATGCCGCCCATCACAAGCACACTTCTATAGCGAGAAGATGAGCAAGCAGGGGCTGACGCTTTCACAACATGTATACAACATCACTATGACTCTTTGTGGTGTGTCTTCCTCTTGCTTGCAGGCCTGTACCTCGTCATCACATGTGCGCGCCTTCCACTCAGCAATCAGGCCCCATTGTTGCGTCTTGCTGCAACCCACCACACCCTGCCCCTCAACACTGCCCCTCAACACTGCCTTGAACCCATTTCACTTGTGAAGATGGGATGAAAGGACTTTTTCCCACCCTCGACCCTGGCCGTAGTTATAGGGGTCACTGTGGGATGTTGCTTCCTTGTGTGAGTGCCTGGTGACCATCATCTCCTGTCGAGCATGCGTGCTGTCCTAGCAAGCGCACATGTTTCCTTCACTAGCGTGCTGCCCACAGTTGCCATCTTCATGGTCCCTTGATTTGCCGTTGCAGATCTTACAAGCAAAATGCTGGATGAGCTCATGATCAACTTCGTAGCCTCCTGCTTCATCTCAGCGTTCGTTTTCTACGGCATCAAGCTGCAGGTGTGAGGATTGACAAAGTTGCCCGACATGACCTCTCCATTTCTGGCTTCACGAGGCACTCCTTTGCTTCACAGCAGAAGCAACATTTGGTTGTAGCGGCGCATCACAACTTGACCATCATTGCTCAGTAGGTTATGTTCAGTGTGTTGTGTTTGCCATGCATGCAGGGCGAATGGATCTGTAAGTGTACCTTCTCCTCTATGGCATTGGACGACAATGGGCAACCCACTGAATGCAACTTGTGCTACAATACAGCCGCAAGCAATGGCACTGACAAGTCATATGAGGCTGTCCGCTTACCTTTGTTGTGTGCTTGCCTTGTTCGCAGTATTTTGGATTTCCTATTTCTGCGGTGTTAGCGTGGGGATCTCCTTGGTGAGCTCTACACATGCACCAAATGCATGCTGTGCCTTGAACCAACGCCTTGTTGTCAACTCGACTCACTAAGCTTGTGGTGCTGCAATCTCCAGAGGCTCTTGTGCCCTGCCCTACAGGCGTACTTTGTGGCTGCTTTTGCACCCAACATGGATGCTGCAAACGCGATCCTTCCCATTTGTAAGCATAGCTACACTACCTGTTGCAGCTATGTCCTCGCTGTCACCTACAGCGACTTCTGGCGCAGCCTGTCACTGTCGAACAACTCACCAGTTACCTGGCTGGCAGTGCAGTTTTGTTGAATATAGCCTGCTCACACCCAACAACAGCACCGAGCGTGATTTACTGGGTATGCTAGGTGTCACATGCATGGTAAGAAGGCAACCATAATGGGGGCTGGTGGTGTTCGGACCATAAAGATAATAATGTCATGCATCTTCCATCGTTGGTGTGATGGATGTCAGGGTGTGGCAATCCATGTGACCACTATACCTTTTACTGCCCCTGACCTTGCCTCAGATGCGGTCACCCTGCTCTTCTTTGCTGGCTTCTTGATTCGCCTTGACGACCTGCCTCCGTGGTGGAAGTGGTGGGTGTCTCGACTTTGCGAACGACTGCCAGACAAGATGCATGTCCAGAGCCTCACGCATGAAAGCACATATTGATGGTCGAATCAAGAGGCTCATGCTCCTGTCCTATGCTTGCAGGTACTCGTACATCAATTTTGCCCGCTATGCTTGGGGTGCCACCATGATCAACCAGTTTGAACATAATGACGTCATGTATATTGGTAAGAAGTGAACCCCCGTCTTTCATTCACTGCAGTTCAATGCACTGACTGAATGGGCTGGGGCTGTGTGTTTTACGCTGTGGGCACCATGTGACATGGCGGTGTGGCTTGCATCAAGTGATGTGAGTACGGACATGTGCAGGGGGCATGACAGTACTGGAGTACTTTGGATTTGACGGTGTGCGGAGCAAGTGGACGAATGTTGGGTGAGCATCAGCTGTGTGTCACACTCTGCATCTTCTGCTGATGCAATTGATTGTTGATGCAAATGGCTGCCAATCCTGCATGCCAGCTGCAACATGTGCCACATGCTGTCCATGCAAGCCCTTGCATGGGAGGTCCCGCAGCCCTTTGCAGTGTAGGCCCGAGTTCTTTGTAGCATTGGTGTGCAGCCAGGAAGCCCATGCCACCGTAACTGGGCACCACTTGCTCTCCCCACTGCTCTATAAGCATCGCAGTCACACCACCTGCCTGGCTGTGGGTTGAGGGGATTGGATTCCGATTGGTGCTGCTTAGCTGCTGGAGCTTGGCCAGGAGGTCATGCTTGTGGGAGTCTACGGTTCATTGAGTTGAATGGGTTCTCAGTTCATAGATTCGGGTTCTTTAGTGCACGCATACGTACCAGCGGTGAGCAGCATGGCATTGACAATGGACATTCCTCTTGTTCTCTAATAGAACCTGATGTGTTGTGGCTGGACCTGTGCAGGTTTGTAGCCCTCTTCTTCATCTTCTTCTTCTGCAGCACCTGGGCGACCCTGCAGTGGAAGAACTATGCCAACCGGTGAAATATCAGCATGCTTGCCGTTAGCATATGACAGTCGACATGATGGGCAGGCATGCAACAGGCCAGCTCGACCACAGCACAGACTGGAGCTGGAATTGTTCCCCTCACTGATTCTATACGCATTGACCATCGCTGTGTACTGTTAGTACAGCTGTGCTCCTTGCCTGGCTTGAACAAGCTGGCCTGGCACAAGCAAGCAGTAGGGATAGGTCAGCTCCCTGATTCACACAGATAGCACGTCTAGCCGCAGAGCTTGGCTTTAGCTTAGAGCCTTGCTTACCGGGCTCTTGAGGACATTCCTTATTGTAGTGGCGGCTCAAAGGGTAGGTAGAGCAGTGGCCCAGCTTAGTAGGCCCTGTCCCAGCTGCGTTACGACCCAGCTACAGTCCATGTCGTGATACAGATGCCGCGTGCAGGGATAGGTGGGTGGCCGCTTGGGTAGGTTACAACTATAGAGCTACCTCTTGGTGAGCAGATCCAAGCCCTCTGTCGCAGACATGATGTTGCCGGGCTGTGATATGATTATGACGTGATCTAGTCCAGCGTGAAACTTGTTGATTGTTGTATATGAGGTATTCCCCAACCTGTAACTGCCATGTCAAGGGGTAACGACTCTTCTTCTGCTCCAGCGCCACCACACGCGTGTCAAGACAGCAATAGCTCTGCTTCAGCTTGGCATGCCTGCTCCACCGCACTTGTTGGCCATTTGGAAGAGACGCTCATCAGCCTTCCTTATAATAATATGCATATGATCAAGTGCGCACCACTGCAATGCAAACCGCCTCAAGTCCCTGTCTCACCCATCTACATCCTTGTAGTCCAACCTGCGACTTGCCCAGGCCCCTTCATGGGGTAGGTCCAGCCACCTGCCCCGTGAAGGGGCCTGGGGTGGTGGCACTGGGCCAGGTGGGGGCTGGGCAGGGGGCTGGTCCTGGGCAGGGGGAGGGGGAGGTGGTGGCTCCTGGGCTGGGGCAGGGGGGTCCTGAGCAAGGGGGGCTGGGGGAGGGGGAGGGGCGTTGGGCGGCACCTCATGGCACCACTTCAGGCCCCGCACACACTTAGCGTGACGCACGCTCCAGGCTGGGCGCAATAGCCGGTGGTTGACCTGGCCTGCTGGGGGTACCCAGTCTGCGGGCCTAGGGCGGTCATCTGGCAGGTGCAGCTCACAAGGCTGGCGGGCGTGCACCGACGAGCTTACACGGCTTGTGCGGAACTCATCCACAATTACCAGCCTGTCAGGCCTGGGATCTGCGCTGGGCCTGCTGGGCTGCTGCACCACCCTGCGAAACCCCTCCCGCACCGCCCCAGCCTTCCACCCACCCTGGCTGAAGTTGCCCGCTCCCAGGAACACCGCCACCCCCCTCTCTTGGTGGTAGTGCTGGCGTGACACCCACTTCATCCCATTCACCACCTGCAGGTCAGGTCAGGTCAGGTCAGGGTCCATGGCAGCTCAGGTCAGGTCAGGTCAGGTCAGGTCAGGTCAGGTCAGGTCAGGTCAGGTCAGGTCAGGTCAGGTCAGGTCAGGTCAGGTCAGGTCAGGTCAGGTCAGGTCAGGTCAGGTCAGGTCAGGTCAGGTCAGGTCAGGTCAGGTCAGGTCAGGTCAGGTCAGGTCAGGTCAGGTCAGGTCAGGTCAGGTCAGGTCAGGTCAGGGTCAGGTATCAGGTCATACCTTCTTGCAGGAGCCCTCAATGGACGCGCTCCTAGGCATGGTGCAGCGCCAACCGCTGCCGGCGCCAGCGTGGCTTGAGGTACTCCTCCCACAGCGGGTCCCAGGTGGCCTTGAGGGCCAGGATGTGGGCGTGGAGGCCATCCAGGGTGGTGCCAGCTGGGGTGGCAGCTGCCAGCTGCTGCAGCTGTGGCTGGATGGCAGCTGACCAACGGGCTGTGTCCTGCTTGGCTTTGGTAAGCCCGCTGTCATGCTTAAGCTGCCCCTTGGTCAGCTCCCACTCCCACTGCCTGACCACCTGACCTGTGACTAGGTCCCGCTGTGCATGCGCAGCCTTGATGGCCTGGGTGACACCGGGGTCCACCCCCACGGCTATGTGGGTGGCTGGGCTGTAGTCGCTCGTGGCTGTGAGCTCACGCCCTATGAAGGGCAGCTCCACTGCCTCATGGACTGCCTGGCTGCGCACAAAGTGAACACTAATGCTAACCCCATCCGTCTCTACCCTACGGGCAAAGTCCCACCCACTGTGCTGTACTGGATGGACCGCTGCCAGTGGGGCAGGCTGTCAGCCTCAAACCTGGCCCGTGTCAAGGTGTCCTGACCCAGGTCAGCCAGCAGGCCACGCAACACCCTGTCATCGATGACAAAGTGCCTGGCCCGCACCCCCACCATAGGGAGCATGGTGAAGGGGAGCGGGCAGGTGCGGCGGCGGCGGCTGTTGCCATGGGGTTGGGCATGGGGGGCTATCTGCCAGGCGGTTCAGAAACAGGACGTACCGCACCCTGTTCTCTAGGGGCATCCAGCCTGCACCCCCCTTCCCTATCGACTCTACTCCCGCCTCCCACTCAGCCGGCAGCCCCAGCAGCCCCCTGTGCCAGACTACCTCTTCCCGCCACCCATCCTGCCGTAGCACACTATTGGGTGGCAAACGCCACTTGTGCTCCTGGTCTGGCTGGCTGTAGTCAAGCCTACCTAGCACCAGTTGGGGGAAGTGCTTCTGTGCCTCCTTGCTGAAACCTCCTGCCACCACCCCGACTGCCTTGGCCCACCAGCTGATGAAGCGTTGCGGGTGCCGGTAGTACTCCGTGATGCTTGTGGTGATTTTGGTTGCGTTGGCATTTAGGGAGTTGTTGTCGCCTTGCAGGTGCACCTGGTCCAGCTCCTGAAGCTTGGCAACTGGCCAGGCACTGCTGGGCTGCTCAAACACGGCCACCTCACCGGGCAGCAGCCTGATGCGGCTGTGGTGGGGGCCACGCATCAGGTGCTCCTGCACACTTGCATTGGTGAGCAGGTCCATGGCAGCCTTGATCTGTGGCAGCAGGCTGGGGTCTTCGACGTCCAACTGAACTGGGGGGGGCAGCTGGGCTGGGGGGGCTGCACTGCGGGGTGAGCAGCGTGTGGGGAGGCGGGGGTGAGAGTAGGGAGGGCAGGTTGGGTCAGGTGGGGGAGGGGGGCATGGGGCTGGACCTGCTGCTGGGAAGCCTGGTGTGGGCTGGCCTAGGAAGGACTGGAGCAGCGTGGTCAGCGACATGACCGCTGCCAGGCAACACTGCATGCTGCCCATGGTCATGCGCTGGTTGGCCTGTGCCACCACTGCGTCGACTTCCTCTGGGCTGAGGTCAGGCTGCGCTGCCTCCACAAGGCCGCGAAAGGCTGCCTTTATAACCTGGCGCCGCTCTGCGATCACTTCCTGCTCACCCTGCCCCTGCCCCTCATCCTCTTGCTGCCCGCTGCCACTGGCACCTGCATTACGTGGGACGGCACAGCACACGCGCAGAACTTGATGCGCGGAGGCGGAATGTCGCGTGGACCACACTGCGTCGCGTCGTGAGGGGGGCCTAGCCTTCCGTCGAGATTAGTGGCTTACCGGCTGCACACTGTGCGGGGGAGACGGGGCGCTTGCGTTTCCTTTTCGGCGGCATCTCAGGGGTTTAGCAACACCATCCAAGCGTGCTAGGGGGGGCATCAGGTCGCCATTCCCCCTGTTGTCCTGGCAGAATCTGAAGCAGTTCTGCAAACCAGCAGCAAAAGTAGCTGTGTAGCCCTGGGCCAGCCCTGGAGTGTGTAGCAGGCAGAGCTGCGGCTGATGAGAGTGGCCGTGGGGCTAGAAGCACAGGGTGAGAGGGTTGGTGCTGCCACAGCCAGCCGGCACTCAACAGTGTTGTGTGACACCATGTGCATGTGATGATCACACCATTGCACTGCCGTGACGTCACCTCCTTTGTCTTTAGCGACCAGTTCCCAGTGTTGGCGGTCTTGCTCGTTGAGCCACGGGGCCTGGCTGTGGACGGTGGTAACATTAGCAGTCCCACCAGCTCGTTGAAGATTTGTGTGGAAGCGATTGAAGCACGCAACAAGGCAGCCTCAACAGAGTGTGGCTACCCGCAGAAACCCCTCCTTTCTACGTGGCATGAACTTAGCCGCTTGTGTATGAAAGACGTGGCAGCTGTGGGCATCAGGGGCAGTGAAGAAGATGACTGGAGCGTCTAGCTTGCTGACGCTACCCTTTTTGGCAAGGCTGGTAGCTGTGGTGACAAGCGTTGGCGCAAGGCTGATGGGGCATCGGCCACCCTCACCCACACCACCAAGCCGTAGGCTCATGACCTGTGCCTTGAGAAGCACAGGATTAGACAGATCCCGTGGCACAATGACAAGGAGGAGGTTGATGCAGCGTTTGGCTTCTGCAGGGGCTGTATGGGTTGCGCTGTAGGCTTGCTCAGCGCATCCGTTAGCAATTGCACCAAAGGCAACTGCCCGCTGGGGAAGCAAATCATCAAGCATGTCATCACACAGGACTTTGAGGAAAGCTGTTGACACACTGCAAGGCACGCTCCAATACATGGGGTACAAGCACACTGCCGGCTGAGGGCAGCTGGTGCTGAATGAGAAAAACCTGGCGGGAAAGGGCAGGAACTGCCATGTGCGGTGAGAGGCCCTCAAGGGCGTCGTCGACCGGCCGAGGAACGTCCGCAGGATGTGAGCCCTCTTCGTCCTCACACGCAAGGTTGTCCTAGAGCTGAAAGGTGCCTTCGACCCAAATCCGACGCGGGCCGCGGAGGCGCTCGGAACGACGAGAAAGCAGCTTGAGATTAGAAGGGTTTCACCAATGACGAGCAGGCTATGCTGCAGGAGCACAGCCATCACTGGACAAGAACTAAGACACCGCCCCAACAGGACGCTGGAAGGCCACGCCAGCTGGCTGGAAGCCACGGAGAGGCTCAGTACCTTGACCCTGGAGCTGGGCTGCTGCTGCTGCTGCCCGCCCTCTTGCCTGTTCTGCGAGCTCTACCCAGGCAGCTGCCAGGGAGCCAGTAGCCAGGCGCGCAGCCTGCCCTGCCACCACAGCAAATGCTATCAAGGCAGCACGTCAAGCAGCAGCAGGTCTATAGTGATAGCAAGAAGCAGCAGACGGGCAAACAGTAGGCATAGGCACACACTGAATGTAATGCTTCTTGACTGCCAGGAGCTGCACATGCTGGCAGGATCAGAGGAATGTTGTTCTCAACCTGCTCAACACCTCCCCAGACATGGGAACGCTCATGTCGTGCTGTAACAACTGATCATCCACAAGCGTGCTTTGTAGTGGAAAAGCACCAGGTGACCTGTAGAGCTGCAATGGTGGCCCTGCTCTTAAGCGGAGGGGCCATGCAGCCAGCAGTAGTGTCTTACATTCCCAGGAAAGCCACCACACACCAACCAACACCGGGAGGTCTGGGTGCCTGCAGTACCCAGCTGGCATTGCTACTCAGCCGGCTGCTGAATCTTCAGTCTCCATGACTTGCATAAACAGCTCCAGGCTCTTGCAGCTCCACCACAGCGTATGTCAGTGAGTCCTGTGCACCCAAGGCAGAGTTTGTATGTGGGCAGCATGTGCAGCATGCTGCCATACATGCCTCAAACATCCCTTCCTTGCTCCTGCTACAGCCCACAGTGCTCTGCTGGAAAACTGTCTTCAGGTGGCTGTAGTAACCATGCTGCTACTGCCATGTCTCAGCGGTGTGGACTCTGCCCATGCTGCAGTGTTCCACAGTCTCGCTGCTTCCTCATACCTGCTACAAGTCGTTGAAAAATTAGACAATTGAGTTGGCTGCACTGGCAATGCGAGGCCAGAGGTCTGCGCACTCCTTGGCAACAGGGCCTGTGATAGCTGACCCTGCGGTTGAAGAAACAATGCAGCGTCCGCTGTCAGCTGGGAAGCAACCTGCCCAGTCTGTGCTGGATCCTGTGTCAACTGACCCTTCATCTCGCCCTTGGGGTTCACAATGACACCAGCGTTGTCCTCAAAGTAGATGAAGGTGCCCTCCTTTCTCCTCCATGGCTTGCGCTGGCGGATGACGACTGCTGGAGTGACTGCGGCAGACCAACACGGCGGTAGGCTGACGAAGTGGCCCTGCTCCGAGGCTTGGCGGCGGATGTCAAGTGCATGAGCTGCGCTTACCCTTCTTGCGCAGATCGGGCTTTCCCTTCTTCACGCTGGCCATCACCATGTCCCCTGCCGATGCGGCAGGCAGCCTGTTCAGGCGTGCACCCCAGCCCACGACGGAGATGACATACAAGTTCTTAGCGCCGGTGTTGTCGGCGCAATTCATCACTGCTGCCACAGGCAAACCCAGAGCCATACGAAACTTGTTGCCAGAGGCTCCTCCCTGCAAGCGTAGGAGCTAATGCTGCCTGCCTCCTTCCGACAGCCAACAACGGCTCTTGCGCAGCACGCAGCGATGCAAACCTTTTTCTTGGTAGCCATATTAGCTTAGCAGCAGGCGTGCTGCACTCCTTGACAAGCCGCTCGCGAAAGGAGAGCGCTGCACTGACACAACCGCCATGTACAATACGGCCCCCATGCACATGCACTTTGCATCCAAACCGTGGTTTGACTTGTGCCCCACTCGTTGCCTCTATTACACATGCAGAAATGCCACAAAGTAACATGCACAACCTCCATTACAGCAACTCACATGCCCATTACGCAGCATCACAACTGCACAGGTGGCGATACATGCCAGCTTTGTCATGTAGCACTGCCGAGGCCTTCGTTCTTGGGACGGCGCAGCATGATCAGGGGCTCTGTCCGGCCTTGGCTATGCCTCCCTAGTCCCATGCCCTCACTCCACCCCATGCGGAGCATGAGCCTTGATCCCACACCTGTGACCATGACAAACACCCCAGGCTGAAGCACCCCATGCCCATAGTATGACGCAGTGCTGAGGGATGCACCCACAGTCAAGCATTACGATAGCTATGCCACAGTAAGGGAAAGCATCATTTGAGCAACACGTGCCGTTAGTAGACCACACCAACCCACCTAAAGTGTGGCGCTCAAATGCTGCATACTGTGAGCTCAGCTGCTGTGGGGCCACACCACCATGCTGGGACGTGTAGCCAGCTGAAGCAGACTGCACATGCTCCTGTTCCTGCTGCTGCTGTTGTTGTGTGTCGCACTGTGGTCGTTGCCACTGCTGTGATCTCTGCTGCTCCCGCCGGGCCATGGATGCTTGCTCCCTGCGTGCTTCCTTTGCTGCCTTCTTGCTGGCTGCCTGCTCACCATTCAGCAACAGCAGGGGCGGCGGCAAAGCATCAGTTTCGACGCCAGCAGCAGCAGCAGCAGCAGCAGCAGCACAGTGGGTTGTGGCCATGTTTAGACAACCCAGGGATATAATGAGGTGAAGGGCCAGCATGAAGCAGACGACACGTTGTCCCAATCAAGGCATGCAGCATGTGGCCAGGCCAGGTCCTAGGAAACAATGATGACCAGGCTGCATCAGCCAACATGTGCGGACATGACAAGCAAAAGCACAGCACAAGGGGTCATGCGCGGTAAGAGACAAGATGCACAGGCTCCTTGACTCCAGGGCAAAGTGGCCACTTTGGTTTCCAGCACAAGGGCATCCACTCTATAGCAGTCTTTCTATGGCAAACAAACACCCTTCCACAGCCCAGATGACACCGCATGACAGCAAGCCCAGTCAACAACACTCCAGCACAGATGTAAGGCAGCAACCCACTTGCTTCAGTGGCCAAGTCCTCATGGCTGCACCCACCTTGCTCTGCTGCTTTGTGAAGTTAATGCGAGTGACGCCAGCAGCAATCTGCTCCCAGGCGCTGGCATGGCGGGCTGCGCCCTCCTCTCCGGCTGTCGCTCCAGCGCTTGTTCCAGCCCCTGTGCCTGTGCTCATCAGGCCTGGCAGCAGCACTGCACGCTGCTGAGCACCCCTGCCTTTCTTCCTCCCCTGCGCCTCCTGAGACTGGGAGGAACCACCAGCTGGCTGGAAGCCACGGAGAGGCTTAGTGCCTTGACCCTGGAGCTGGGCTGCTGCTGCTGCCCGCTCTCCTGCCTGTTCTGCAAGCTCTACCCAGGCAGCTGCCAGGGAGCCAGCAGCCAGGCGTGCAGCCTGCCCTGCCGCCACAGCAAATGCTATCAAGGCAGCACCTTGAGCAGCGGCAGGTCAACAGTGATACATAGCAGGGAGCAGCAGACGTGCAAACAGTAGGCATAGGCACACACTGGATGTAATGCTCCTTGACTGCCAGAAGCTGCACATGCTGGCAGGATCAGAGGACTGCTGTTCTAAACCTGCTCAACACCTCCCCAGACATGGGAACGCTCATGTCGTGCTGTAACAACTGATCATCCACAAGCGCGCTTTGTAGTGGAAAAGCACCAGGTGACCTGTAGAGCTGCAATGGTGGCCCTGCTCTTAAGCGGAGGGGCCATGCAGCCAGCAGTAGTGTCTTACATTCCCAGGAAAGCCACCACACACCAACCAACACCGGGAGGTCTGGGTGCCTGCAGTACCCAGCTGGCATTGCTACTCAGCCGGCTGCTGAATCTTCAGTCTCCATGACTTGCATAAACAGCTCCAGGCTCTTGCAGCTCCACCACAGCGTATGTCAGTGAGTCCTGTGCACCCAAGGCAGAGTTTGTATGTGGGCAGCATGTGCAGCATGCTGCCATACATGCCTCAAACATCCCTTCCTTGCTCCTGCTACAGCCCACAGTGCTCTGCTGGAAAACTGTCTTCAGGTGGCTGTAGTAACCATGCTGCTACTGCCATGTCTCAGCGGTGTGGACTCTGCCCATGCTGCAGTGTTCCACAGTCTCGCTGCTTCCTCATACCTGCTACAAGTCGTTGAAAACTTAGACAATTGAGTTGGCTGCACTGGCAATGCGAGGCCAGAGGTCTGCGCACTCCTTGGCAACAGGGCCTGTGATAGCTGACCCTGCGGTTGAAGAAACAATGCAGCGTCCGCTGTCAGCTGGGAAGCAACCTGCCCAGTCTGTGCTGGATCCTGTGTCAACTGACCCTTCATCTCGCCCTTGGGGTTCACAATGACACCAGCGTTGTCCTCAAAGTAGATGAAGGTGCCCTCCTTTCTCCTCCATGGCTTGCGCTGGCGGATGACGACTGCTGGAGTGACTGCGGCAGACCAACACGGCGGTAGGCTGACGAAGTGGCCCTGCTCCGAGGCTTGGCGGCGGATGTCAAGTGCATGAGCTGCGCTTACCCTTCTTGCGCAGATCGGGCTTTCCCTTCTTCACGCTGGCCATCACCATGTCCCCTGCCGATGCGGCAGGCAGCCTGTTCAGGCGTGCACCCCAGCCCACGACGGAGATGACATACAAGTTCTTAGCGCCGGTGTTGTCGGCGCAATTCATCACTGCTGCCACAGGCAAACCCAGAGCCATACGAAACTTGTTGCCAGAGGCTCCTCCCTGCAAGCGTAGGAGCTAATGCTGCCTGCCTCCTTCCGACAGCCAACAACGGCTCTTGCGCAGCACGCAGCGATGCAAACCTTTTTCTTGGTAGCCATATTAGCTTAGCAGCAGGCGTGCTGCACTCCTTGACAAGCCGCTCGCGAAAGGAGGGCGCTGCACTGACACAACCGCCACGTACAATACGGCCCCCATGCACATGCACTTTGCATCCAAACCGTGGTTTGACTTGTGCCCCACTCGTTGCCTCTATTACACATGCAGAAATGCCACAAAGTAACATGCACAACCTCCATTACAGCAACTCACATGCCCATTACGCAGCATCACAACTGCACAGGTGGCGATACATGCCAGCTTTGTCATGTAGCACTGCCAAGGCCTTCGTTCTTGGGACGGCGCAGCATGATCAGGGGCTCTGTCCGGCCTTGGCTATGCCTCCCTAGTCCCATGCCCTCGCTCCACCCCATGCGGAGCATGAGCCTTGATCCCACACCTGTGACCATGACAAACACCCCAGGCTGAAGCACCCCATGCCCATAGTATGACGCAGTGCTGAGGGATGCACCCACAGTCAAGCATTACGATAGCTATGCCACAGTAAGGGAAAGCATCATTTGAGCAACACGTGCCGTTAATAGACCACACCAACCCACCTAAAGTGTGGCGCTCAAATGCTGCGTACTGTGAGCTCAGCTGCTGTGGGGCCACACCACCATGCTGGGACGTGTAGCCAGCTGAAGCAGACTGCACATGCTCCTGTTCCTGCTGCTGCTGTTGTTGCGTGTCGCACTGTGGTCGTTGCCACTGCTGTGATCTCTGCTGCTCCCGCCGGGCCATGGATGCTTGCTCCCTGCGTGCTTCCTTTGCTGCCTTCTTGCTGGCTGCCTGCTCACCATTCAGCAACAGCAGGGGCGGCGGCAAAGCATCAGTTTCGACGCCAGCAGCAGCAGCAGCAGCAGCAGCAGCAGCAGCAGCAGCAGCAGCACAGTGGGTTGTGGCCATGTTTAGACAACCCAGGGATATAATGAGGTGAAGGGCCAGCATGAAGCAGACGACACGTTGTCCCAATCAAGGCATGCAGCATGTGGCCAGGCCAGGTCCTAGGAAACAATGATGACCAGGCTGCATCAGCCAACATGTGCGGACATGACAAGCAAAAGCACAGCACAAGGGGTCATGCGCGGTAAGAGACAAGATGCACAGGCTCCTTGACTCCAGGGCAAAGTGGCCACTTTGGTTTCCAGCACAAGGGCATCCACTCTATAGCAGTCTTTCTATGGCAAACAAACACCCTTCCACAGCCCAGATGACACCGCATGACAGCAAGCCCAGTCAACAACACTCCAGCACAGATGTAAGGCAGCAACCCACTTGCTTCAGTGGCCATGTCCTCATGGCTGCACCCACCTTGCTCTGCTGCTTTGTGAAGTTAATGCGAGTGACGCCAGCAGCAATCTGCTCCCAGGCGCTGGCATGGCGGGCTGCGCCCTCCTCTCCGGCTGTCGCTCCAGCGCTTGTTCCAGCCCCTGTGCCTGTGCTCATCAGGCCTGGCAGCAGCACTGCGCGCTGCTGAGCACCCCTGCCCCCTTTCTTCCTCCCCTGCGCCTCCTGAGACTGGGAGGAACCACCAGCTGGCTGGAAGCCACGGAGAGGCTCAGTGCCTTGACCCTGGAGCTGGGCTGCTGCTGCTGCCCGCTCTCCTGCCTGTTCTGCAAGCTCTACCCAGGCAGCTGCCAGGGAGCCAGCAGCCAGGCGTGCAGCCTGCCCTGCCGCCACAGCAGCCGCTGACAAAGCAGCAGTCTGTGCAGAGGGAGGCTTGTGATGTGTTGCGCTTGGTGTGAGCAGGTCTTGTGCAGGGACAGCGTCACCGCTTGCTGGTATAGGTTTGGCCTGGTGGCTGCTGTGTTGACTGCCGCTTGGCCCTGATGTGGCTGTCGGCACCGGGAGCTGCTGGTGCTGGGCGGCTTGCTGAGGTGCCTGACAAGCCTGTGAGGGGTGTGGGCGATGAGGATAGCAACCCAAAGTGAACAGGGGCTCGCCCAGCAGCTGCCGCCCAGGCCTACAGGTGAGCAGGCCGGCCATCTGGCTGGACAGCTGTGTTGCACTCATCCGAGGAGGACCAACAGACAAGGTGTGAGAAGCAACTGACAAACACACAGCAATGCACAGTTTCACTTTTAATTGTGGTTGGGAAGACGTGTTGGAATTTACCACGAAAGCAACTGGATTGACAGGTTTGGGCAGGTGTGGGAATGCAAACCAACAGCACAGTATGCCAATAAAGGAGCTGAGGAGAACATAGGTGGGATGATGATGAGGAGGGTACAGGAGGATGCTTAACAAGCAACTGATGCCTGTAGTGCCCATCACACATCTCTCATGTGTGACACACATCACACATCACACGTCATGATGTATGTGTGTTCTGCTGTCTGCCTTGCTCCCTGCCAGCAGTGCCACCTGAGGCTACCCTGACTGAGGCCCCATAGGAGCAGAGGAGGAGGCCCCGGCTTCCCCTGCAGCCCCAAGCCCATCTCCCACCTTGAAGCGAATCCCAGCCCTTGATGGGCAGGCGCACTCCAATCCCCATCATCTTCTCCCTGCTCCTTCTCCTCTTCCTCCTCCGCCTCAACAGCTACCTCTGTCACCTCTTCATGCAAACTGCCCACAGCTGCTCCCTCTTCCTCACAATCTCCCTCAGCCACTGCCTGTTGCCTTGCTGCTCCCTTCTGCTGCTGCTGCTGAGGACCTACCCTTGCTGCAACACTTGCACCCACACCCCCTCCGTTCCCTGCCACCGCTGACTGACCAGCAGCCTGGGCCATCGCACTGGCCCTGGCGCTGTGCACTGCGCTTGGCACTGGAGGCGGTACCACCACCACACGGTCCGGGTGGCCAGCCTCCTCCCCCTCGTTTACACGTCCACGAGACACAAAGGCGACTGGTGCCTGCAGGCCAGGGCTGGCTGCGGGGGGCAGCAGCAGGGGGGCGGTAGGGGAGGAGCCAGGCGCCAGCCGGTACCCGGCTGACTGCAGCAGCAACAGCTCCCGGGCACGGGCTGCGCGGCTGCCCTTCACCTGGATGGCACCCTCTGGCAGGGGCCTGCAGGGCAGCGGAAGGTGCAGGGAAGTTGGGCGGAAGGTGGGTGCAGGGAAGGTGGGCGAAAGGTGGGTGCAGGGTAGGTGGGCGGAAGGTGGGTGCAGGGAAGGTGGGCGGAAGGTGGGTGCAGGGTAGGTGGGCGAAAGGTGGGTGCAGGGTAGGTGGGCGGAAGGTGGATGCAGGGAAGGTGGGCGGAAGGTGGGTGCAGGGAAGGTGGGCGGAAGGTGGGTGCAGGGAAGGTGGGCGGAAGGTGGGTGCAGGGAAGGTGGGCGGAAGGTGGGTGCAGGGAGGCCCAGCTGCAGCCCCAAGGTGTCCAGGTGTGGCCAAGGGCTAGCAGTAGGCCCAGTAGCAGTAAGGCGGTCAGGTAGCTGGGGTTGCTGACAGTTGAGCTGAACACCCGGCCGTCCTCTAGCCCTGCAGCTAGACAGGTCTACCAGCGTTGTTGTGATGTTTGCCCAGATGCATGGTTTATAGCTTTAAGCTGACCATGGCTCAGATCAACAAGTCAGCAATAATGACGTATAACTACAGGTTAAAAGGCTCACAGCCTGGCTTGGGGGCTTCAGCAGCTGCGCTTTCAGAGAGCTGCGACATTAAAGAGGCAGGTGGGGCAGTGTGCAAGAGGAGCAGGTCGGGTGTAGTCTGCTCTTCAGGCCGCCGACCTGGGCTGAGAGGGTGCTAGGCGCCAAGGCTCTGGTGCAGGAGGCCGCATCTCCATGCCAGCTGGCCCCAGTCCCACCCCTTCAGCCGCCCCCTTGCGCTGCCTGCCCTGCTCTTGGGACACAATGGCAGCGACCTGAGGCAGGCAAGGAGGAGGAAGAAGAAGAGGAAGCACAAGTCAGGCGGACGGATGTGCATCTAGGCAGGGGCCTCTGTCTGAAGCATGGCCCTTGGGAAGGGCGAATATGTAGGAAGGACAGGGATTGCAGGAGGGACCGACAGGAGATGCAGGAGGGAAACAACGACTCAACCTGTCTCCAGCCGGTGTGTAGGAAGGAGAGTGGCTATAAGAAAACCGCCCTTTGTTGCTGCCCTGTTGCAGGGAAGGGATCTGAAGGATAGTGAGGGGTCAGGGCCAGGGTCAGGAGCCAGGCAACAGAAGCAGGCTATGGCTGCGGTACCATAAAGGGCTGACCAGCCTTTCTTGCCTCCTGCTTCCCAGAGCTACACTGCAATGGGGTTAGACATCTCGTGTCCTCCTTACCACCCTCCTGCCCCTGTGGCACCTGCTGTGTTGACTGCCTGGTCAATCCATCAGCTGCCCTCGTCTAGCCTGTTGCCCTACTGGCCCGTTGCACTGCTCATACCTTGGATGCAATGTCTGGTGTTGCTGTCACTCCTTGGTCGGGGCGGGTGACCACCACCTTGGCCTTGCCCTTCCCCGCCTTGCCCTGCACGCCTGCTTTCAGTCCCCATGCGTGAGCTAGCTTTAGCACGACACCCTGTGGTCAAGTCACCAACCAGGCAGGCTGGTAGGAAGGCAGGGCAGGAGGGCAGGCAGGCAGGAGGGCAGGCAGGCAGGAGGGCAGGCAGGCAGGAGGGCAGGCAGGCAGGAGGGCAGGCAGGCAGGCAGGAGGGCAGGCAGGGAGGCAGGCAGGGGAGGCAGAGCAGGTAGGTGGGCAGGTTGGCGATAAGACCACCCCTTATCCCCAACGTCTTTGTTCTTTCTGCAGGCCGCGGCCAGTATGTAGCCCAAGGCGTGGCAGTGCTCACCTGGCTGTGCTTTTCAGCTGGCTCAAAGGCAAACATGTCCTCCTCTTGGTCCACAAACTCTTGCAATCGGGCAGCAGCGGCAACAACATCAAAGCCGCGCGCCGCCTCCCGAGCCGCTCTTTTTGCCTGCAAGCCATCACATCACCGTCATCACCATCATAGTTACATGGCTTTCATTACTACAGCTCTGCGCTTGTAGCACACGCGTGCAGACAGGCAATGCACAGAACGCTACAAAGGCTGCTGGTGTGCAGGCAGCAAGGACACTGCCAGGTAGCACATGGGCAAGAGGCTAGATTGTGAAGAGGAGGCAGGGTGACAGGTTCAGCTGCTGACAGAGTTGACAAGCCAGCCTGCAAGCATGATGCGACACAGTAAAGAGCAACCAAGCTGAAACGGTGAGGTGCAGCCAACTGCTGTTGCCCAGGGGCAACCTTCCAAGAGTCACCGTTTTCTTCTCTGCCCTCAGCCGGGCCTTCTCTCCAGGCAGCAGCTTCCCTCCCTGAGCACCCTTGACCACGCTCTTCTGCTTGGGTTGGCTGCTAGATGTGCCCCGGTGGGCAGCAACTGCACGGCAGCAACTGCACGGCAGCAGCTGCACGGCAGCAGCTGCACAGCGAGTTTGCATCCCTCACATGCTGACTGTGCATCATGTGCCGCCGGCCTCTTGTGCGCTCATTTTCGCTTGCCCGGGAATGTTGATTGCTGCCCACACACACATATGCATGCATCACTCGCTCAAGCACATGCGCTATCGCCAGCTCGTGCCATGTGTGTTGCAAGTGTGCATATTACATCAACATGGTTCAACATGTTGAATCATGTCACTGACTCAAGCACATCTCCAAGGCCCCCCTCCCACGCTTCACCCTATGCTCATGTCTTGTGTGTTAATCGTGCAGCCAGGCAAGTTTACGAGTTGCTGCACAGAGTCAGACATCTGCTTCAGGGACCTGCCATGAGCTATGAGCTTGCAAGAGCACCTGCTGACTCTGCCGTACGTATGCATGGAAGCATTACGGAAACCACTCAGGAGAGGCACACAGACCCACCCTTGACAACAGAGCAGCTGCTGCTGCGGCCCTGATCCATCAATAACCCTGATCTCATCCCATGCCTGCCTGCCTGCCTGCCACACTCAGGCCGCCCACCTGCCTTTCGAGCTTCATCCGCTGCGCGCATCTGGAAGGGAAAGGCCAGCTGCACAGGCAGTATCTGCACCTCCTCCACAATTGTTCCGTCAGGCAGGGGCCGGGCCAGGACTTGCTCCACTAGCCTGGACCCTGCTGAGGGCCCTAGCCATGGCCTCTGCCTCCCTGACCTTCCCTCTGCCAGCCGTCCCGCTGATGTGCCAAGTCCTGCTGATCTGAAGCCAATTGTGGCGCTGCCTGCCCCATCAGGTCCAGGGCTGGGGAGCAAGCTGCCGCTACTGCTAGAGCTGTCACTGTGGCTGCTGCTGCTGCTGGTGGAGGAACCTGGGGACGCGTCAGTGTCAGAGTCGGCATGTGAAGAGGTGGCAGGGCTTGAGGGTGAAGGGCTGAGGGGCAGGCCTGCAGGAAGAAGCATCCCAGATCAACCCCTCACCTTTGACCCAGCCCCCCCAGGCTGGCTCATGCAGCAGAGCTGGCGGTGCATGTGGACAGGAACATGGCACATGGAGTGTGGTGCTCTGCACAAAAGGGCATGCATGTACCCAGCTGCTGCTGCTGCTGTTGCTTCTATGTCATCCAAAGCTGGGTGATCCCCTGGCTATCTTCCTTGTAGTCCCAGTGTCACCCTCTGGGGGAGGGGCTGTGCGGTGCAAGCGTGGCTACCTGAGCAGGCAATGTCCAAGAAGGCCCCGTCCAGGGTACTGCCCACAGGGCAGTGGCTGGAGGCCACAAATGCTGTTGCCTGCAGGGCAGCGCTCGACCTCCGTTAACGCACCACACACGACTAGAGCATTCTTGATGAAGGTGGTGATGGTGGTGATGAAGGGTGTGGCTGCTGCCATTGTTGCCCACTGATGTGGCCCTGTACACTAATTCAGTAGCAAATGTACACCCCCAAGCCTGTCCTGGCTTCACAGCCACTCTACCTTTATGCACTCAGCCTTGCACTCGGTGTTGCAGTGCAAATGCAACCTACCTTGTCAGCGACACCCCCCTCCTCATCGCTCAGGTTCTCAATATAGTCCTGACACGCTGAAGCATCGCTCTCCGAGTCCCCCCTAATGGTCGATGCATGATGCCCAGGAGCGGTCCGATGTGTTCGGAGTCTCACTTTCACTTTCACGTTTGCTGGCTTATAGCGTGGCATGAGGTACAGTCACAAGCTTTCGTAGCTTGGAAAGTAAACCCCAGTTCGGAAACTTTGACGGTAAAGAACCTCTCTTGCATGTGACCGGGTTTTGCCTGAGCTGAGGATTATGCGTTTTATTGGGCTCTTGTGCACCTCAGGCAGCATCAAAATTGCTTCAGACTTGCCTCAAACCACTGAGCTGGCCGTCCAGCCATACCAAAGCTGGGCGGGCCAGGCCAAGAGTGCGTGTATGTGCCCGACAAGGCCTTGTTGCGCAAGTGGCGGCGTAAGTTACAGCGGTAGCCAGCTACAGCAAGACAATCCCATAAACAACATGAACATCATAACGAATAACTGAACCCTTCACAAAGGGGATGTGTGTGAGGCACACACACAAGATGGGCTGAGCTGAAGTGGGCACCAGGCACACTTGCAACAGCCTTGGGCTCTCAGCCCGTGTTTACTTGAAACTCTTGCTTCTTTTGGAGTAGCATAAAGGCTATATAGGTAGGGTACGCCCATAGAATTCTAGGTGGCTCGGAAACCTAGAAATTTTTCCTGAGCCTAGAAACCTAGAAATAGAATTCTAGGTTGGCCGGTCGCTCCTTATATATAGGGGTCTAAAGTTTAAGTACATAGCATACCGTTTCCTCCACTGCAACTGCAATGGCTGTATTCGCCATTCTCCGCGTTAAAACGCATAGGGCATTAGAACGTCCATCTTACATGCATAGCAATAGTTCGTGGGATCACTGTGTTGACAAGGTAATGACAAATCTGTCAATGCAACGAAACCTGAGGCCTGGCGCTGATACCATTTCTTGAAGGAACATCGAGATTTGAACAAATAAGGCATAGGCTCCTGCATACTGTCTCACATGATACAACACTAATTGCACTCTAATTTGCCCTTATTCACACTTTTCTTGATTTTCTATTGCAAGCACGCCAGGCTCCACTGTATGCGTACAAGAGCCAAACCAGCCTGCTGTAGCATTAGGCCGCAGGCAGGTAGGTACAGCCTTTGAGCACTGTACAGCAACTGATTGGCAGCCAGCGACACCCTCGTGCCGAGCTGTGGGCAGTCGTGAGTGTGATGATACAGCAACATGTCGCCCAATGCGCCCATGCAGGTCGCGGCCAATGCCAGGTAAGGCAGCACCAGACAAGCATGTGAGGCCGCCACGACCGTGATAAGCCACATGCATCCTGGAGTGTGCGGGCGCCCTCCTTAGCCTACCATGCGCGTCCAGCAGCGCCCAGTGCAGCTAAAGCCCGGCTCCGGCCACCACTGAGCCCAGACAGCTCCAGTGCCGCTACAGGGCGCCTACCAGCGCCCCGAATACCAGCAGCGCGGCGCAGCCGCTCAACGCAGCGGTCGCGATGTTTGCCGTTATGCTGTTGGCCCCGGAGGTGCGGGGCGGGGGCGGCGGGGACCATGCGGTGACGTCCTTGCGCAACACCTGGCTCAGGTCAAGGCCGGGTTTCACCTTTCGGTCGGCTTGCAGTAACCCCCTGCGGCAAAATCGCACAGCACACCGGCGACTCTCACGGGGACGTCAGGCCGATGTGGTAACACAACACAGCATGGCAAGGCGGCACGCTGCGCCACGCTCCGCTTGTTATTATACCCGGCTGGCGGCAGTGCGCAGCTGGACAGTGCCACCCAGACCGTATGTTCCAGATCTGACCTCAAGACAATCCATGTGCTTTCCATGTCGACCCCACCATCCCTCCCAGTTCCCTCAAATTCCCGTTATGGTTGGCCTCATTCCGATTGGATGGCAACCACCGGTGTGGGTTTTGTAGTCATCAAGAGTACACCCGCTTACCTACAGGTTAACACCTTGACACGTCTTGCATGGATTTCCTGACATGAGTGTGTGGTGGCGCTGGCAGCATGTTCTGTACTCAGCTGCCTGCTGCCCTCTCTCTGCCAAGCGATTGGGCACCCGACACTGACAACTGGTGGCTGCGCGTTTGCAAACGATGTTCTACACAGCACAATGGATGCAGCCCCATGCTTGCCCTCTCTCCCTCCAAGCCGCTCCCCACTTCCACTCCCAACGTCTCACATCCCACCTCACACCCCTCTCAACCTCACACCCCGCCCCTCACCCCACTCACCAGTAGTAGTCGTAGGTGCAGGTTGTGTTGCAGTTGCCCAAGGCGCCTTGGAGGGCAGAGCAGAAGCAGGGCGCGTGGGTGACCTTCCAGGCCGCGTCGAAAGACTCAAAGTGCCACACCTTAATGCCTGCAGCCTCACGCATACACGCACACACACACATGGACAGGCCGCACACTGCCTACCTTTGCTTGCCTCTGCCGAAGAAAGGGAGGAAGGCACAAGGGGGAGGAGCAGCAGGACTTTTGTTGTCACTGGGGTGGCAGGGCTGTGCCAGCGGCTCTGACAGGGGCTTACTCTGGCCATTGCCCCATGTGCCAACTCCACCCCCAGGCCTTTGCCTGGCCCTTGCCTGGCCCTTGCCTAGCCCCTGCCTGGCCCCTGCCCCTGAGGCTCACCTGCTCTGTTGAAATCCTCGGTGGAGCGTGTGAGGAACGTCTGTGATCAGAGTGACAAAAGCAACAGTACAGTGTGGGGCCAGCAGGCCGCAGGGCATGGTGCTCCTGTCTGACACAACTGAGGAATAAAAACAAAACATGAGGCTGGGGAAAAAAACAGTGAAAGGGTGGGAAGGCACCTGTGCATTAGGCAGGGAGGGCACTGCCAGCAGCCTGCCGGATGCAGGGAAGCCGAAGGGAGCGGAGTTGCAGCAAGGCTCGCCCTGGGTAGGCCACCCAACCTCTGTGATCTCTACTGGCTTGCCCAGTAGGGTGGTCAGGCCAGCCACTCTGCACACAGAGGCCAGGCAGCGGCAAGGTTGCAGCAACTGCACAAGGTTCGACTTGTGGGCAGGCAAGGCCAGCGGCTGGGGAGCTGCTTTTGTTACTGCCATCGGCACAGGCCCCCAAAAGGTGCACAGTAGCTGAGCAAGATGCTGAGCATTTTGCAAGGTGCAAGTGTCATGAAAGCCTGTGGCCTGTACATCAATTCCCAGAATGCCAACCCAACTGGCGGAGTCAAAGGTGTGCGGCACTGGCTGGGCAGGCTGGCCTTGCCCTGTCATCCTGTAAGGGGACCCCCTACCAGCTGCCTTCACCCGCCCCCCACCCCAACTGCCAAAGGCTCAGTGGCTGCTGTGCGCACCCTACCCCCTACCCCGCCCCTACCCCTACCCCACCCCTACTCCACCCCTACTCCACCCCTACCCCGCCCCTACCCCACCCTCTGACTCTTCACCCAAACCTAACCCCTTCCCACCTTCCAATAGCCCACTGCGTGCTGTTGTAGCAGCCGGTGATGTTCAGGCCGTCACAGGTCACTGGCAAGCCATCGAAGTAGGGGTGGGTGTTCAAACCGATGAAGTCCACCAGACCCAGCAGTACCTGGACTGCCATGTTGGGGCCACTGGCAGTCAGCAGCCGCCCTGGCCGCTGCACCTGGCCCAGCCCCCCTTGCATCAGGTGCCTGCTGCCAGTATCAACACTGGGGCCAGCCAGGGACGCTCCCAGGGCTGCAAGCGCCTGTTGCGGGTGGTGCGAGGGGCTGGCGCCTGCCTGCATCAGCAGCCTGGTGGCTGGCCGAGTGCTGCTGCTGTTGATGCTGCGGTTGGTGTTGACCAGGTATGCGGCGGCGGCAGCCATGGACGGCCAGGAACCGTCCCACACAGCTGGGATGTCGACATAGGTCATGGGAATGGGAATGTTCCGGAGCAGTACACGGGTCCTGCGGTGGGTCGATGGCAGAGGTGGGTATGATGGCCAAATGTCACATGTCGCATCCTTTTTTTGCCTCGTGCCATCCTCTCTAGGGGCAGGGGCAGGGGGGGGGGCGGGGGCAGGGGCGGGGGTGGGGGCAGCGGGGGCAGGGGCGGGCAGGGGCAGGGGCAGGGGCAGCGGGGGCAGGGGCAGGGGCAGGGGCAGGGGCGGGGGCAGGGGCAGGGGCAGGGGCAGGGGCAGGGGCAGGGGCAGGGGCAGGGGCAGGGGCAGGGGCAGGGGCAGGGGCAGGGGCAGGGGCAGGGGCAGGGGCAGGGGCAGGGGCAGGGGCAGGGGCAGGGGCAGGGGCAGGGGCAGGGGCAGGGGCAGGGGCAGGGGCAGGGGCAGGGGCAGGGGCAGGGGCAGGGGCAGGGGCAGGGGCAGGGGCAGGGGCAGGGGCAGGGGCAGGGGCAGGGGCAGGGGCAGGGGCAGGGGCAGGGGCAGGGGCAGGGGCAGGGGCAGGGGCAGGGGCAGGGGCAGGGGCAGGGGCAGGGGCAGGGGCAGGGGCAGGGGCAGGGGCAGGGGCAGGGGCAGGGGCAGGGGCAGGGGCAGGGGCAGGGGCAGGGGCAGGGGCAGGGGCAGGGGCAGGGGCAGGGGCAGGGGCAGGGGCAGGGGCAGGGGCAGGGGCAGGGGCAGGGGCAGGGGCAGGGGCAGGGGCAGGGGCAGGGGCAGGGGCAGGGGCAGGGGCAGGGGCAGGGGCAGGGGCAGGGGCAGGGGCAGGGGCAGGGGCAGGGGCAGGGGCAGGGGCAGGGGCAGGGTGGGCACGGGCAGGGCACTAGCAAGCCACCCCACCTGCCCAAGTAGTCAGCCACGATTGCCAGGTTTGAACCATGTACTGAGATGGCCTCGTTGCCAACTGCCACTGACTCAATCACGCCAGTCGGGCCAAACTCCCGCACCAGTGCAGAAAACTCCACAAACTCTCTGTAACAGGGCAGGAGGGCAGCACACATGGCACTGCAGGCACTGCCTCCAACCTACGACCTGACAAGGCAAGGTGGGGGGCACAGAAACAGAACTGTCAGGTCTGGGCGGTGTGGCAGGGGTTTGTGGAAAGGCAGGGGTGTAGTGCCCAGGGAGGAACAGGAGGCGTAAGGCACATCTGGTAATGCACAGCCCGGGGTGGGCATGAGTTGAGGGTTAGGAGCGGCCACTGGAAACAGCGTAACCGGGCGTCAGGGCCAAAGTAGCAATGTGATGCTCAAGTCCTGGGCAGGTCCCTGCACTGCCTCAGCTGCCGGCTGCATGTAGCTGCACAACAGCATCTATCAGGGGCTGTGCAGTGCACTATTGGTGGGGAGTGGATGGTTTTGGGTGGTGAGTGTTTGTGTTGTTAAAAACAGGTGCCCTGCTGCCTCTCACTCTTCGTTCTTGGCGTTGTCGCCTGTGATCCATGCCCCCAGCATAACTGACATGGAGTTTTGCAGGCACCATTGGAGTACCACCCGTGTGTTGCTGCATGCTACCTGCAGTATGGACAGGGAAGACCAGGTGGAATGAGGCCTCACGCAAGCACATGCCCTCATGCAAGCTTCACTAGCGCTAGCCGGTGGACTTACTGAGTACAGCCGGATCCTCCTGGACAACCGGCTGACCACTTGAAGGTCTCTGATGACCTCGCTATCTTCCAAACTGCAAGTGCGGTGCACAGCAACAGCTACCGCTGCTGCGCCGTCCAGAAACGCCATCGCTGTGGCAGCGCTACTGGTGCGGTTCCTTCTGGCCGGTCCCGTGTTCGGCGCTTACCATAAAAGCGCAGTCGTGCTGAAAGGCGAGTATGCGACCCCATACAGCGGAGACTGCGGGTCTACTTGCCCGCGCGTTAAAGCCAGCAGCGCCAACATAAGAGCTAGGCGAGTGACACCGGCCAAAGCCATTCTTGGCTGCGCACACACGCTGCTGTGCAAGCCTTTGCCAGGGCACTACGACGTAAGCGGTGCGCTGCTATATTCTGTGAGGAGGCGTAGGGTTGCGGAGTAGTACGATACCTTCACCAAGCACAAGCACGACTCAGACTGCCCGTGAAACAACGCCACAGGGGAACACCTTACACTTCAGCTCACTCTAAACGGTGGCCCTGTCAAAACGGTGGCTCCCCGTGTAGCGTTGCTCACAGACAGCCCGATGAAACACGGGGTGCTCGAGCAACAAGCTCGTCTCATTTGTCGTCCCCGAGGCACACACCCAAAGGCCACCGACGTCGATTTCATTACTCTGGGGAGCTTGCCGACTGTCTGCGGGTATGACGGCTTGGTGTACAGGGGCCTAAGCTGGCATTGGGACAGTAAACAGTAAAAAAGGCGACCAGGCCAATGTTACCTCCCGCGTCCCATGCAAAACTTATGAAACGCAGCCCGGAGTGCGTAGCGGAGTCTGTAACAAAGCCGTAAGCAAGCCTGCGCTATGGATCAAGAGTACGATGCCATTGTGTTGGGCACGGGTCTCAAAGAATGCATCATCAGCGGATTGCTGTCCGTGGCCGGGATGAAGGCAGGCGGCAAAGCCGTCCAAGGCCTCAAAACCTACAGTTCCGATCACTAACTCGAACCCAGCTACGTCTGCAGGTCCTTCACATGGATCGCAACAATTACTATGGGGGCGAATCGGCGTCGCTGAGCCTAACGCAGGTCGGTGTCGGGTTGTTGACGGGCCGTGCGAGCCCCCTGCGTGACATATAGCCCTTCCCCTCTCGCCACTGCAGCTATACGAGCGCTTTCGGCCAGGCCAGGCACCTCCCAAGGAGTTGGGGCCCAACCGCGATTGGAACGTGGACCTTGTGCCCAAATTCATGATGGCCAACGGCAAGCTTGTCCGGGTGCTACTGCACACTGGAGTTGTGAAATACCTGGAGTTTAAAGCAGTGGACGGGAGCTATGTGCTGAGCAAAGGCAAAATCCACAAGGTGCCTGCTTCAGACATGGAGGCCCTGAAATCCCCTCTCATGGGCCTGTTTGAGAAGCGGCGAGCTAGAAACTTTTTCCAGTGAGTACAACCATCAGCCGTGTTACCTGCAGCACCAGCAGTAGCAGCAGCCATTGCAGCGGCGGCAAGAGCAGCAGTGGCAGCAGCAGTGGCAGCAGCAGTGGTGATGGCAACAAGGGAAGTGCCCTAGCGCTGGTGGCAGTTAAAATGGCAGTGCTTGGCAGCAGTTGTAGCGGCAGCTTATGAAAGCAGTATCTAGGTTTCCCCTTCTGAGCTGTGAGGGGTGGGAATGTGAGGGAGGACGACTTGCGAGGGGCTGTCTGGAACTAAAGAAACGGTGCGTGTGGGGTGCAGGTATGTCCAGGAGTGGGATGCAAAGGACCCTCGCACTTACAAGGGCTATGATGTTACACGCATGACCATGGCTGAGCTGTACAAGCAGTACGACCTGAATGAGGACACCACAGACTTCATTGGCCACTCCATCGCCCTGCACAGGTGGGTGTGAGCTGCCAGCTGTGCGCACCATGGCCAGCAGCCGTGGTGGCAGGTGCCCATGATGCCTTTGTCCGGCTGGGCAAGTGGCCAGGCATTTTGGCAGGTCAAGAGAATTCTCGCAGGAGGAGTGCTGGGAAGGAAAGGCAGAGGGTCTTTGACCTGTCAAGGAGCCAGGCATCCAAACAGCCTGCTGTCAAAAGCCACAGCCGTGACGTCTCAGGCCCAGGCGCAAGGCCCAGTGGGCAGGCTTGCCCCACAGGGATGAAGGCTGTCAGCGGGGCCTAATGTGCCAGCATCAGCAACACCCCTCTCACCCCTGCTCTACATCGTTCTCGTCCTCCTCTTCCTCGTCATCACCACCATCACCATCATCATTCCCTCACCCTTACCTCCCCAGACTCCTAGTTGACATTGCGGCAGGGGCAGGGGTTGGGAACCCGTTGGTGGGTTTAGAGCAGGGCTATGGCAAGAGGTGGGTTGAGGCAGGTCATAGCCATAGGTCACTGTGTGAAAGCTGCAGCGTCACCGCAAGTGCTGCGATGGTCACTGTACTGCAGGGATGACTCCTACCTATCTCAGCCAGCCATCCTCACAATCCAAAAGATGAAGCTGTACCACGAATCTCTCTTCAGGCAAGCGCTCCCTCTCATCCCCTTCGCTGCGCACACCTCCGCCCTCCTACGTGCTGCCCCAGCTCCTGATTAAGCACGCCGCAGGCAAAGCACCAGCCAGGGGCGCTCTGTGTCAGTGTCAGATTCTTTGAGGCCATGCCAGTATTACAGCAGACTGGCGTCATGTGTTAACCATTTCTTGTCCACAACTTTGCAGTCAACACTGCTTCAGCCCCTAATGACAGCACCACCCACATGTGTCCTCCTACTGACTGCTGTGAGCAGGCAAAGCTGCCACAATACTTGTACGCACAACTTGAACACTGTTGCCAGCTACGATAGTCAAGATGTGATCTCCCTCCTTGTTTCTCTTACTCCATCAGCAATGCTTGTTGTTGCTTGATGCTGGGTTGCAGGTACGAAGGGCTGGCAGCACCCTACCTTTACCCGCGCTATGGCCTAGGCGAGCTGCCTCAGGCCTTTGCTCGCCTCAGCGCAGTGTATGGGGGGACCTACATGCTCAGCAAGCCTGATGCCGAGGTGAGGGGGCCAGGCAGGGCAAGGGTGAGTAAGGCAGGGTCAGGGAAACCGGGGCCTACCCCAGCCCCGACACCCAGCCCCACTACCCAGCCCCAGCCCCAGCCCCCAGCCCCCAGCCCCCAGCCCAAGCCCCCAGCCCCAGCCCAGTTCCAGCAACAGCTGGTGCAGTGGCTACCATGTGTGAAGCTAAGCCGAGTTGAGTTGGGAAGGATGGTTGTTGGGCGCTAACATGGCATGGCATAGCGTGCTAGGCTTCAAAGTGACTGCAGCAGCAGAGCAAGGCCTGGCGTGCTGCAGGTGGTGTATGACGAGAGCGGGAAAGCGGTGGGTGTGAAGAGTGAGGGAGAGACTGCCAAGGCAAAGTTTGTGGTGGGCGACCCCAGCTACTTCCCTGAGAGGACCAAGGTGGTGGGCAAGGTGGTGCGTGCCATCGCCATCATGGTGGGTCACTGAGGAGTAGGCAGGCGGTGGCAGCAGACAGCAGGCTGTGGCAGCAGACAGCAGGCGGTGGCAGCAGGCAGCAGGCGGTGGCAGCAGACAGCAGGCGGTGGCAGCAGACAGCAGGCTTCTGCTGAAGGCAGCAGGGGAAAGAGCATCACCTTTACTCCTACCACCCATGATGCTGTAAGTCTGCCAAACCGCGGGGTGTCTTGTGCGTCTGAGCTTACTGCAAGGCTCAGTGGCGTCACCTTGCCCTCATCATGCTGCTGCACTGCCTGTCACGACAACGCCACAGCCACTTACCAGGCTACCAGCAGGGTTCTTCTGTGGATGCTTTCCCCTTGATGACAAAAAGCCTGGGACCACACGGCTCTAAACACTAGCACCCTTAGAGCCTGGTGCAGTCTGCACAACGTCTGCGTAGCAGCCATGCTGTGGGCTGCTCCTGTGTGCCGTCCCTGCTCCCTTACTTCACCGCGCAATGCAAGCCCTTATCCCTTCACCCCCTGCCACTCCCGCCTCTGCCTGCCTGCCCCAGAGTCACCCCATCCCGGACACCAACAACGCGGCAAGCGCTCAGATCATCCTGCCTCAGAAGCAGATCGGGCGCCGGTCTGACATGTACGTGTTCTGCTGCTCCTATGCCCACAATGTGGCCGCTAATGGGAAATGGCTGGCATTCGTGAGCACCACTGTGGAGACAGCGAACCCGGAGGCCGAGCTGGCCCCGGGGCTGGCCCTGCTGGGGCCTGTGGAGGAGAAGTTTGTAGAAGTGCGGGAAGTGTATGAGCCTCTGGAGGATGGCAGCAGGTGGGGATTTAAGGGGGAGGGCAGGCAGGCTGGGCAGGGGCAGGGGCAGGGGCGGAGGGATGGGGGGTGTAAAGGTGGAAGGGTGGAAGGGCAGGGGCAGAGGGGAGACGATGCCAACAGCCAGCTGCCAAGGCGTGAGGATCCGGTTCTTCTATCTTTGCCTGGCTCATGTGTGCACAGCAAGGTCGTGAGGCTGCGGCTGTGTGCCACGCAACACAGGGACAAGGCATTCATCAGCAAGGGCTACGACGCCACCACCCATTTTGAGACCACGGTCGAGGATGTGTTGTCCATGTACAAGCGCATTACAGGCAAGTGCTGAGGGTGAGAGTAGAGGGAGGTGGGCTGCTGACAATCCAGGTGCTCGCTGGAGGCAATGGAGGTATGAGTTTCTTTGATAAGCCTTGCACCTTGTGATGGCTGGTTGGTGTGCGATGCCGCAGCCTGCTTGCCCTGAAGCTCCCAGACCCCAGCCTGCTGGTTGGGTATGCAAGGCCCCTGCCTGCCTGGCCACCAGTCAGTCAGCCCACACCCTGTTCTCATCTCCCTGCTAGCCTTCCTGCCTCATGACGTGATGTCTATTGGAGGGAGAGCACTTGATTGGACAATATGGGACATGACAATGTGGTCATAAAAACAATAAAATAGTAACATGGCTGCATCATTCATGGTAATTAGATTGCCATGAAGCTGTTGAAGTCATCATCAGTCATCATCTGCGGGGAAGCTGGTGAGGTCTCCATCCAGGTGCCTGCCTCACCCCCCCCTCTAATGTGCTGCCTGTTACTGGCTGCAGGCAAAGACCTGGACCTGACACAGGAGCCAGTGAACCTAGAGCAACAGCAGTGATAGTCAGCCAGCCAGGAGTATCAAGGACCTACGGTCTGGTTACTGAAGCAGTGGCAGGGCAGGGCCTGGCTGCCTGTACTCACATGGATGTTGGACGTCCCAGCCAGGAGTATTAAGGACCTACGGTCTGGCTACTGAAGCAGTGGCAGGGCAGGGCCTGTACTCACAGCCTTTGTGCAAGATTGTGCAAGATTGTGTAATGGATTGTGTAATGGATCTCATTTTCGCCCCACTCCGGTTGCCGGCACTCCGGTTGAATGGCGACCTGATGCCCCCCCTAGCACGCTTGGATGGTGTTGCTAAATCCCTGAGATGCCGCCGAAAAGGAAACGCAAGCGCCCCGTCTCCCCCGCACAGTGTGCAGCCGGTAAGCTACTAAGCTCGACGGAAGGCTAGGCCCCCCTCACGACGCGACGCAGTGTGGTCCACGCGACATTCCGCCTCCGCGCATCAAGTTCTGCGCGTGTGCTGTGCCGTCCCACGTAATGCAGGTGCCAGTGGCAGCGGGCAGCAAGAGGATGAGGGGCAGGGGCAGGGTGAGCAGGAAGTGATCGCAGAGCGGCGCCAGGTTATCAAGGCAGCCTTTCGCGGCCTTGTGGAGGCAGCGCAGCCTAACCTCAGCCCAGAGGAAGTCGACGCAGTGGTGGCACAGGCCAACCAGCGCATGACCATGGGCAGCATGCAGTGTTGCCTGGCAGCGGTCATGTCGCTGACCATGCTGCTCCAGTCCTTCCTAGGCCAGCCCACACCAGGCTTCCCAGCAGCAGGTCCAGCCCCATGCCCCCCTCCCCCACCTGACCCAGCCTGCCCTCCCTACTCTCACCCCCGCCTCCCCACACGCTGCTCACCCCGCAGTGCAGCCCCCCCAGCCCAGCTGCCCCCCCCAGTTCAGTTGGACGTCAAAGACCCCAGCCTGCTGCCACAGATCAAGGCTGCCATGGACCTGCTCACCAATGCAAGTGTGCAGGAGCACCTGATGCGTGGCCCCCACCACAGCCGCATCAGGCTGCTGCCCGGTGAGGTGGCCGTGTTTGAGCAGCCCAGCAGTGCCTGGCCAGTTGCCAAGCTTCAGGAGCTGGACCAGGTGCACCTGCAAGGCGACAACAACTCCCTAAATGCCAACGCAACCAAAATCACCACAAGCATCACGGAGTACTACCGGCACCCGCAACGCTTCATCAGCTGGTGGGCCAAGGCAGTCGGGGTGGTGGCAGGAGGTTTCAGCAAGGAGGCACAGAAGCACTTCCCCCAACTGGTGCTAGGTAGGCTTGACTACAGCCAGCCAGACCAGGAGCACAAGTGGCGTTTGCCACCCAATAGTGTGCTACGGCAGGATGGGTGGCGGGAAGAGGTAGTCTGGCACAGGGGGCTGCTGGGGCTGCCGGCTGAGTGGGAGGCGGGAGTAGAGTCGATAGGGAAGGGGGGTGCAGGCTGGCTGCCCCTAGAGAACAGGGTGCGGTACGTCCTGTTTCTGAACCGCCTGGCAGATAGCCCCCCATGCCCAACCCCATGGCAACAGCCGCCGCCGCCGCACCTGCCCGCTCCCCTTCACCATGCTCCCTATGGTGGGGGTGCGGGCCAGGCACTTTGTCATCGATGACAGGGTGTTGCGTGGCCTGCTGGCTGACCTGGATCAGGACACCCTGACACGGGCCAGGTTTGAGGCTGACAGCCTGCCCCACTGGCAGTGTTCATCCAGTACAGCCAGCTGCAGAACAGTGCATGGCCAGCTGCAGAACAGCCATTAATGCTGCCACCCATGCACCCATGCCACCCATGCACAATGGCAGCAGTTTCAGCAATTCTTGGCCATGCAAGCATCACACTCACATGCAGTTGTTGCCCCTGTGCTCCGTGCACACACAACCGCTCCTCGTGCTTCTCGCCCCCGTTGCCTTCACTGTGGCAAGGAGGGCCACAGTAAGGATCGCTGCTTTATCAAGCATCCGGAGCTGCGCCCAACGCAGTGAGGCCCTACGCACACCATGGCCACCCTCGCCACAGTGCTAGAAGAAGAGATAAGTTAGCGCTTCAGCGGCTGCCTCGCCGGCGGTGTTGGGTGCACAAACCATGGCAGCATCCAGCCTACTCATGCCAATGCAGCAACTGTTGAGTGCCCTTGTCCCTTCACACCAGGCAGAACCACTGTGCCACGCAGCACCCCCGCCCGTGCACAAGGGCCATCTGAGCTAGGCTGCATCTGTTGCCCCGCTCAACACTCAGCTTGTGGAGCTGAAGCAGATCTCACTCATCACAACAGAGCACGTGGCACAGCTATAGGCGCTGCTGCACATTCTGCACGCCGATGCCCTTAGCATGGCCGGCCAGGCACAGCCACGTTCCCTTCAGAACAACAGCCAACGGTGAGGTGAGGCAGAAGGTGTGGTAGCCAATGCCACCACCATCGCACAACAACAGGCGGTCAGCGTCAGCGGGAGACTTGCAGATGGAGCAGGGGAAGTCAGCAGCGGGGCGAGTCAAGGTGTAATTAATGGGGGTGTCAATGTCAGGCAGGTGGCAGGGGGCAAGGTTGCATACATTCTCACCCATGGTGCGCCCACATTCCCCCATGAGCTTAGCCACCCCGTTAACGCCCACGGATACCACCCGGTAGACTTTTGGGCATGCGCTAAGTTGCAAGGAGCCGCGTTGTGGGCTTCGAGTCCATACAAAGCTGCCGGGGTGCAACTGCCTTGCTGCTGGCTTGTAGCTGCCACTGTGAGTGAGGGCTTAACGCAGGGTGTCACGGTGCTGGGACAAGCGCATATTGCCCATGGCAGCAGCTTTCTCGCGGCTGAGGGTGGCGGCGCGGCCTAACAGGTCGTGGGCGGCGATCAAGGGGTTGTACAACCGCAGGGGGGATCACGGGTGTGCGGCCATGCAACAAGGAGTAAGGGCTGCATTTGGTTGCCTCCTGGGGTGACACGCGGAAACCTAGAGCGATGGCTGGCAAGACGGTGTCAGCGTGTGCGTGCACTACACATGCCCCCTCCCCCCTCCTCCAGCCCCACCCCCAGCTGCCAGCAGCAGCAGCCGCCCAACTGCAGCAGCAGCAGCGGCCCATGCAGTGTGACTCCCCTACATAGGCATGGGCATAGCTGAGACGCGTCAGCGTGAGTTTGACCCAGACACACAGACTGGGGTGGGCATTGACCCCGGCGTTACCCAGGCAGTCAGTGCAGCCTCAGGGGTGTGGGACGAGAGGTCAGGCCAGCTGGTAGCTGACAAGCTGGCCCGGTGGAAGCTGAAGGGCAAGGTGAAGCATGCCAACGGCCTCAACAACTCCCGGCGCGGCACCGAGCGGTGGCTAGCACCTAACAAGCCCCACCTCCAGCACCTGTCAGCAGCCCGCTCTGCCGGCACCTCCCTGGAGGACAACCTGAAGCACATCACCGTCACCATGGCCACCTGGGACGGTGTGGGAGGTGTACCTGAACCCCAAGTGGGCACGGCAGCGGCTGAGGCTGCGGCTGTACGGAGCCCAGGACCGGGCACTGGAGCAGTTCTTCAAGAAGGTGAGGGTGGATGTGTGGGTGGGAGGGTGGGTGAGGGACTGAGAGGTGGTGGGTTGGGCATGACATGAAAGAGTAGTGGACTGTGCCATGCCTAACCTGGTGCCACCATCTGTGTGCCTTGTGTGCATGGCTGCAGTTGTAGGAGGACATGGAGGAGTTATCCATCAAGCACCATGGGCATGCCAAACAGCTGGTGGTCTTCTTTGGCGCTGCTGGCATTGGCACTGGGGGAGGGTGGGGTGCTGATGCGGTGTTGCGTGCTTGCTGCAAGGTGGTGTGCAGGCCCAGGGGCGCAGGCCAGCGGCGGGGCAGGGTGGTGCTTGTAGATGAGCACCGCATCACCCGGGTCAGCTCAGCAGTGAATGGCAAGCAGCAGTGTGAGGAGGAGCTGGACCATGAGCAGTCCACCAGGCGTGCAGACTGGAAGCCTCCAGCAGGGCAGGTCGACCTGCGCCTGCTGCGCCCAGCCTGGAGCCAGCAGCGTGACCTGCCAGTGTGGGGCCTGAAGTGGTGCCCGGTAGTGGCCCCCCGCAAGCCCCCACAGGCCCCACGCAGCAGCCAGGCAACCACACTGGCTGTAGCCTCAGAGCCAGGACCCAGCAACCCCCCTCCAACCAAGCGCAGCAAGCGCACCGAGGCTGTGCAGGCAGCTGAACCCAGCCAGCCCACCAAGGGCGAGGCAAGGGCAAGGGCAAGGCCGCCAAAGCCAAGCCAGCACCACAGCCAGGCAGGTGGCTGGACAGGGACTGCAATGCAGCGCTGAACATGCAGCGCATTGGGGAGAGCAAGTGGCGCCCACTGGAGCTGTGCTACTGGCCAGACCAGGGAGCTCTGCCAGCCATGGGCAAGGAGTACCCTGGCCTGGGCTACAAGAGGCTGCAAGACAAGCCTCCCAAGGCCCAGGAGCAGCAGCAGCAGCCTGCTGAGGCACAGTAATGTGTACCCCCTTTTGAGCTGTCATCAGCTCACTATTAGTGCATGCAGGTCATGCCAACTCTACACAATAGCCCTTAGGGGTCAGGTCAGGCGCTCCCAACATGGGGTTGGTAATGTGCATGCGATTACTCTCTCAGTACTTCATCTTTTTCGATAGCGTTTGTCACATTGGCAGCTGCACGTCAATGCGCGTTATCTGACCATCAGCGCAAGCCATTGCATTCTTTGCTCGCGTACTGCCACATGTGCCCGCGAACAAATCACAGCGGCGACATGGGTCTCTCTAAGACGGTGAGCCGCATCCCTGTGACCCCATCTACCTAGCGTATTGAGCTGATTGTGCACAAATAGAATGTCCGGCCGACACCCAACGCGATGCCTGCCGGGCGTGCAGGGCGCCTAGACGGGGTGATTGAAACGTTGCGATATATTCGCTTCTCGCCAAATACATCATTTGGGTCGGCGCACACAAAGGTAGCACCAGGTTACACCAGTGTTGTGAATCTTCAGATTTTCAGATTTTCAATTTTCAGATTTTCAATGAAAATGAAAGTGTTTCATTGAAAAACTGAAAGGTTTTCATCGTCAGTGAAACTGAGCGGATGCCGCTGGTTCTCAGCCTATCCTTTCAAACGCGACTTGTTCGTAGGCCTGCACTGTTTGAAATGCAGAAATACTTGGGTTGCCAAAGGTCCATGCCGTCCGTGGATCCGCCATCTGTGGCGTTTTCTGGCTTGCGCTTCTTCCGCTGTGGCTGTAGCGCGCTGGCGCCAACCAAGTTAATCACAGCACAGCCAATCACTCTGCAACACCCGATCTGCGATCTGACCGGGGGCAGCACCCGGCACTTTCAGATTTTCAGTGAAGACGTTCAGATTTTCAGATGAAAATTTTATTGAAAATCTGAATGAAAATCTGAAATTTTCACAACACTGGGTTACACCCCCCCTCCTCCACTGTGTCCTCCACTGTGTTGCACCCGTTGCAACTAGAGGAAAAGCGATATAAGGTGTTTGTTCTTGACCCATTGGCGCATCATTTGAAACAAACCGCACATCAAATAGCCCTGGCCTCAATCAGTTTGACACTTTCAAAGTTACATCATGTTCACCAGGCAGGTTCAAGGCCACGGCATGCAACGACCCACCATGCCCGACCCCTCCACCCATCATTGCAGGAGCCTACCTGATTTGAGCCTGCCCACCCCCTCCCAGCCTTTCCCCTCGCCCCCTTCTCAAGCCACCTCGCCCCCTCCTTAAGACACCGCTGCCTTCGACCCTCGCTTTACGTCCCAGCCCACCCCCTCCCAGCCCACCCCCATCCTCACCGCCCCTCCCAGCCCACCCCACCCCAGCCCACCCCCTCCCCACCTATCCCACCCTAGTCCACATCCTCCCAGCCCACCCCCTCCCAGCCTCCACCCCCCTCCCAGCCCACCCCCTCCCAGCCTCACCACCCCTCCCAGCACACCCCACCCCAACCCACCTTACCCCACCCCACCCACCCCACCCCAGTCCACGTCCTCCCAGCCCACTAAGCTTCGCACTGCGGTGCGGTTGGAGGAGGTGGCTGCAGCCTCAGCCAGGGCACCAGCCAGAGCCGCACGCAAAGCCACAGCAGCTGCTTGCTGTGTAGGGGGGGTTGTGGTGAATGTGGGGGACCATGCAAGCCAGCAGCGGGTGGCAGCAGCAGCAGCGGCAGCAGGGTGCAGCCAAGTTGTGCCAGGTGTGCCGCCTCCACAACCCCCCCCGCCCCAACAGCCCCCCCCACAGCAGCCACCCCAGCAGCAGGGCCGGAGCTCGTGGGGCACAGCCCTTGGGGGGCAGATGCTTGCACCCCCTGTTGAGTCACCTCAAGGGCCTACTGCATCACCTGATTTACGGCACATGTATCAGCTGGCTCTAGCTGCAATCGCCACCCAAGGGCAGGCTGCCCCGGCTCAAGGTAGCGAGCTAGGTGCAGCAGCGCCGGCTCCTGGCTTCACGCTACGCAAGCGTACCACACCTGCTGGGTTGGGGCTGCCCAAGACAGCTGCCAAGCGCAAGCGGTGACCCATGAGACATAGTTAGACAGGCCCCCAGCGCCAACTCAGGTTGTGAAGTGCGCAACAGAGGCTGTAGCGGTCACCTCTCCCAACCGCACCTGCCAGCCGCCTTCGTGCCACATTCCCGCAACCGTTTTCCGATCCGACTGCTTCTGCCGATGCGCATGCTCGTGTAGAGCAGCCTAAGCGACGCGGGTGGTCGCAGCGATGACTGCATGCCCCGAACCGGCACAAATTTGAATCACTAACTTTGATGCTTTGCTGTGCACGGCTTACTGACTGGATAAATATTCTGGATGGGTGAAAGGTAGCTGGCTGAGTTGGCTACATTCTGAGCCAGCTAGCATAAATTTTGGCGCAGCGAGTGCAGAGTTACAGCCGTCCTACTACCAGGGGTCGGTTTACTGCCATTTTTTGAATGTTGGGAGCGCCTGAGGTCAGGCAATGATGTAGGTGGTAGGCACTCATGCACCATGTCCATGTGCACTGGGTATACTCTACACAGCCCAATAACTCCACTTGAGTTGGGCGACTATTGCCCACTAGTAGTAACTAGTATTCCCGCTGGCGGCCACTAGTGGTCCTTGGTGGTCCGGCTCAGATGGAGGCCCTAGTGAGCGACAAGGGGGCTGCGGTTGAGTTGTTAGGAGGTAGTTAGAGGCAGGCAAGGAGGTGTTGGTGATTGTGATCGTGGTGGTGGTGGTTGAGATGGATGATTATGCTCCTGCAACAACCGCCAACCATGGGGGGTAGCTATGCACGAGGTGGATAACTTCGTGGTAACATATGCTTTTCCTACAGAGTGGCAGCAAGGGCAAGTCATTCTGCTTCATACAACATACTCATGAACAGCAACATAGCAAGCTTAGTGTAGGCTGCACATTCTTGCACATGCCAGTGTTTACCTTGAATTGAATGGTATCTAAGCTTAAGGACCGTTGGCGAGTGAGCCTCCACAGAAGTAGGAGTAGATGCGCGCCTACATCGAGGAAACAATGTCGGGTTGATTGAGCCGGGAGAAATGCGTATCGCCGGCTGTACTTGCCCTGAGAGCGTAAGGAGTCCACCACGTCATAGCGAAGCACTTCCACTGCGCACTTGCGCTGCGCGATGTTGTGAGAGCGGCCGGCTCATCGGTGGCAGCACTGTGTTCGTCTACAGGGTTCCCGCCACATCGGGCGTGTAGCAGACTAAGCGGTAATCGCATGCCGCACGGTGCTACGCCAATCGCACACTCCCCGGCACCGGGACTTCCATGACAAGGTAGTGTACATGGCAATATCAGAGTTGGGAGGGTCTGGCATTAAGCGCGTTTCAATTTATTCACGACTTCTTATAACGAATGCAGCCTCCATAAACAGCCTACCACACTCCATCAGTTCCCTTCGTGCTACATCAGTAGCGATGCTGAAAGGTACCTGTTGTGCACATTATCATCATCATCATCATCAATACATGGCCCTCACCAAGCATGCCGTTGCTGCAGACTCAGCGCCACCAGCATTCGCATAATGTCTCTCCTAGCAAACACAACCACAGCCTGGCCAAGAGCCCGATATCAACAAACTCTGGCCGGCCACACCCTCAGCCCAAGGTTGGGCCAACCACCCCTGCCACACCTCACTCACTTGTTTCAAGGCAAGCAACATATTACCACTGCAACCATGCACAGTGGATGTCTCATGCAAGGTGGCTTGTCAAGCCGTAGTGTGCACACACAAGATTGCCAAGCCAGCTCTGTAACAACCGTTTGCATGACCATATGCATGCCGTGCTGTTCGCCCTGCATGCTGGTGCTGCCATTCACAGCATGACCCTCCTAAGCTCCCCCCCCTTAGAGAAAGATGGACTCTGCACAACGACGGTGGACGCTCACAATAGCACTTGCAGCTGACTGTGTCAGTGAGTGCTCTTTTTGAGCTGCCTGGATGTCATGTGACATTGGGGGAGCTGCTGCATGGTGTCTGTGAAGTGGCTGCCTAACACTTGGGTTCAGTTGTTGCCACCTAGACACACGTGGTGCTGCTTGGACGCATTCCTGTCTGCTTCTGCAGCCCTTCATACCTCGTTGTAGTTTGTAAGGCCTGGTCCCAAGGCCCCTTTGCATTCCCTCTAATTGCTGCAGTACGTTCTGAACCACAACTTGAACTTGCTGCGGCTACCTAGTTGTTGCTGCTAGCTTCACCCGGCAGCCAGGTGCTCTTAAGAGAAGGAGATGCTGTATCAGCTCACACAACTGCAGGTCTCTGCAGGGCTGTGTGTGATGTGGATCAGCCTGGGGGTAGGAACAAACTGGCCTTGCCACATCACTGTTTCTTGCCGCCACAGCCACCCCTCAAACGTCCTACTGCTGCCTGGCCTTGCAGCTGTCTGCTATGGCGGTAGCTGGGTCAGGTCTAGCTGCAGAGCCGCCCTTCAAACCTGGCTGCTGCGCTGCTTTTAGATCTGGCTGCTGCGTTGCGATCCTCAGCGTCTTGCACAGCTGCTGGACGCAATGCCGGCTGCGTCTCCTTTGAGGGCATGCAGCTGGTCGCACTGCTCTGCGGCTGGCATCCACGCTACAGCTGTGATGCTATGGCTGTAGCCAACGTAACAAAATACCCCTGTATCTAGATATCAAGGTATAAAAGTGCATGTGGCATGTTGACCCTTGCCAGATGCTGATGTGCACATCAGGGTTTTCAATTGAGTTTTTGTCCGCCCCACCTCCCCTTTCATTACCCCATGCCACATAATCTACGCTATGATTTACCCCAACGGCCCCACCTAAATAGGTTATGCCATGGTAGCCTGCATTGCACCCTCACACATCACACCCAATACCCTTGGACACACACACTCACACTTCGCTTGTGTCAATGTAAGCAGAGGGAGGCAGTTGTAAGAACGTCATCTGCCAGCAGCAGCGGCCAGCTGCTGCATCAGTGCGAGCTCACGAACAATCTCCAAAGCGGAGGGCCTTCGCCGTGGGTCAAAGTCCAGGCAGCGTTTCACCAGGCGTAACAGCTGTGGGTGGCATCTGCACCAGAGCAAGCACAAGGCGTGCTAGAGGGGTCGGCCTCTTGCTTGCGCTCCCTGGTGCCAACGCCAACAGCAGATGAGTAAGCAGTGCATTGTACAAGGTGTGGTATGGTGTGATAGAGTATCCATCTCCTCCTGCGCTTCCTGCTCCTCTCCCCAGTCCCTCCACCTCCTCACCTCCAGCCGTTTACACCTCCCTTAGTCCCACACCCGCTGTGGGCTGTTGGGCAGTGCAAGCAGAGTGTTGTGTTATGATGTGCACATATGTGAGGTACCGTACTATCTCTTTTGATTCGCGAGGCCCCGAAAAATAAAATTTAATACCCTTTCCCGACCCCCCAAAAACATTGTTTACTTTTCCCAGATGCAAAAATCGCAGCAAAACACAGTTTTGAGGATGCGGGTGTGCTTATAACTATTCTGTACAACCATCCCTTGCATACCATGTCAATCCTCTGTGGTCCACACACTTCTTGCACATGTCACCAAGTCAAGCCACCCGGTCACCAAGTCAAAGCCACCGTGCGAGGGCGCTGTCACTATGCACCAAGTCACCGTCTAAACTCCGCGCTAGATAGGGCACTGAACCTCCCCCATGAAGTCATGGTGCTCCTGTGGCTGCTCGCAGTGCTGAAATAACCCTTCATCCTCCTCTGAACCCTCAAACTTGCCCTAGCAGTCACCCCATGCCGCAGCCTTGGCCAAGGCAAGCACCCCAGTAGCTGACTTGGTGCGGTTAGCCTCCCGAGCTGCTGCCCCAGCTTGGCCAGCCACCCCGACAGCTGATTTGGTGCGGTCAGCCACCCCGGCTGCTGCCTTAGCTTGACATACCACCCCAAAAGCGGAACTTGTACAGCCAGCCACCCCGGCTGAAAACCTGCCAACTATCCACCCCTCGTTGCTGGCACTGCTATCGTCGCTGCTGGGGTCATGGCAGGTCATTGCTCGCTGCTTGTGTCATTGCTGCGTCGCTGGTAGCTGTCATCAAAAGCACGCAGTGTTAGCATCCTTGCAGCTGCCAAGGACGAGGTTACTCATACCGTTGATGTGCTGGTGGGCTGCAACAAACCATAACAAGTTGATAGGTTTTAGCCATTTGCCGGTGATCAAGAGCCCTTTGATAAGGGATGACGATTGAGAGCCCTCTGATAGTGCATTTCATCGTGTTGGTCAGCCTGGCACAGCGAATATTCGGCTGCGTCGTCAACACCAATGCCACGGACCACAAAGCGGTCCATCGCATCACCATTTATGCAGGTCAAATAATTGTTTGACCACTTCGCAATTCAGTTAATCGTAGTAATTGCCAGTCGCGAGTGTGCTAGTTGCATGTATGGCTTGCACGTTGCAACTTGCAAGTCGCGAGTCATTCCAAAACAACTCGCTTACGCAACTAATGCAACCTCAACGCGATAGCTTAACGGACATGTTGCCAGGCATGTTGACTAGAAGCTACGTCTTTCGTCGTTAGTCAGGTAAAATAAGCCGTTTGGAGAGGGACGGGGTTGGGAAGGCTAGCTGAGGCAGTTATGATATGTGTCAAGCGGCAAAGTGCGCATTTCCATGATTGTCGAGCGGCAAAGTGCGCTTTTCCATAATTGTCGAGCGGCAAAGTGCACTTTTTGACAATTGTCGAGCGGCAAAGTACGCTTTTCGCAATAAGTGTCGGGAAGCGTTTGTCGAGCAATTGCATTGCGAATGCGTTGGTCGTAGTGCTGGACAACGTGGGGAGGGCGGTTACAGGAATGGGGAACCTCAGATATACTAGATGCTAAATAAATCGGCTGCGCCTCGGCATGTATGTACGCGCCACCTCGGCCTCGGCCATGATTGTCGCATAATGCTCTCGGACCGCCAATAATCTACTACACACACTATACACACCCACACCCACACCCACACCCACACCCACACAAAAAATACAAAGGGTGCTTACCTCTCTGGCGGAAGCTTAAATGGCAGGTGCTTCCTGGCGATGATGATTTGGTACAACACCTGCAAGGTAGCAGAGACGTTGCAAGGCAAGTCATGCAATGTGCTATGTCACCTTCATGTCAGGGTTACCCAGGGCTGCAAGGGTGGACAGATCTAGTAGTTGTAGCTTGCATACACGAAAAACACGACCTACCATTGTCTGTTCGCCAGCCGAACCTAGCAATGGTGCTGGGGAGCAATGTAGTTGGTGAAGCAGCCAGGCAGACACTAGCTGTAGCTGAGGCTGCAAGAGCAGGCAGGTGCAGAGTGTACCGTCCTACTACGCTGATGTACGCAAGTTTAAAAGTTGAGCGCAGGCCAGCCCATAACATCAATCCACTGATACTCTGATACTATAGTGCATGACATCCCTGCCATTGCGACATGTCGGCGTTTTAGAAGGCTTGCGTAGTGATGCAGGCTCGCAATGGAACACAATAACTGTCGAGTGTCGCGGTGCATCTTGTGCTCACTGATCCCCACGAAGACGCCACAAAGCGTTCTTGAATGTCACAGAACACCCCGTGCTCAAGTGGGTGGGCGGTGTGGGCTGGCGGCGGGCGAGCGGGCGGGCGGACAGGCAGGCACCTGACAAGTGTTGAGGTGGTCAGAGTGCCTCAAAACTCACCTCTGCAGGCGTGCAGCCATACCATGGCCGAGAGCTGTGCAGCATCTCCCACACCACCACTCCAAATGAGAAGATGCTGCAAGCATGACGAAGCAGGGGCAATGGCAGGTGTGTGTCTGAGGCCACTTTGACAAAGCCTGTGCTACCTGTCGCTGCTGCTTCTTGCATGTAAAGCAGCAGCGCAAAGTCATTGTGGACTGGTGATGCCTTGCAACATGGTAGCGTGCAAGTGTGTAATGCAGTCATTCTGTCTGACAGGCAAATCACGACATGAGCTATGAGGACATGTTGCTGAGACATCTTTAAATGAACAGAGTATGGTGACATAGATTTGAAAACTCAAAGGGACCTGCCTCACTCACTCGCACTTGTGTGACAGCTCAGTGCCTGGTTTCTTGGAGAACAGCTCCGGGGCCATATCTGCATGCAGGTCACACAGGGTTACACAGCCTGTGGTGCATGTACAGAAACTAGGTGCTTGGCCCACATGGGCACACGGCAGTGATGCTAAAGGAAGGTGACGACAGTGTGGCATTGTAGCAACCATGCAGTGTGGCTTGCTTGCTAAAAAGGCTCCAGTCTCTGAGTGGGTGTGTTGCAGCAACCTTGCATAGCAGTTGCCATGTAGAAGGAGAAGGAAAAGAAGAAGAAGAAGACTCTGGCAGAACCGGAATGCACCAAGTGAGGAACTTCTGCATGGGGCGTGGCCTGCTCCCACCTCCGGGCCATGCGCAATGGTGCATGGGGAATGAGATGGACACTGACAGTACTGAGGGCCCAGTGGCTGCTTGATCAGGCAGCAGCAGCCAAACTCACATGGGACAGTTCCTTGGAATGGCTGGTTAGTCATCATGGTGATGGCGGCCTTCATGCGAGCCAGCCCAAAGTCTGCAGCCAAGCCACAGCCAGCGGGCACTGCTCACCAGCGCTACCTCCAGCACTTCCATGGCCAGGACTCATGCGCATATGATGCCTTGCCATGCGGCCGGACACGTCCTGTTTAGGCTACACAGCGTCACAGCAGCCGCATGGTGCTGGACCCGACCTGACAGCTTGCAGACAAGCTGCTCCAGGGGTACGGTCCCGCCTGCCAGCTTGCCAGATGATTGGCCGTGTTCAGGGTTGCTGGTGCTGCCTGCGCTGCGCTGGATGCCGGGGGCGTGGCTTGAGCGGCTCAATGAGGAGCCAGGGAGGGGAGAGGAAGCCAGCAGGATGTTGGCGGGTTTCAAATCCCTGCAGCGAAGTGAGAAGATGGATGGTTACATGCAACATACATGCATGCATGCACGCACGAGGGAGATGAGTGAGGGTGGGCTGGTGGGATGAAGGCATATCACCCCCCCACCCCCACCCCACCCCCACCCCACCCCACCCACTTCACCCCACCCACTTCACCCCACACACTTCACCCCCCCCCCCACCCCCCCCCACCCCACCCCACCCCACCCCCCCCACCCCCCCCGCCCCGCCCCGCCCCGCCCCGCTCCGCCCCGCCCCGCCCCGCCCCGCCCCGCCCCGCCCCACCATGTGCGTCAGCAACCATGCCCACGACGCCTCAACCACCCTGCACCATCACTCTCTCTCTCTCTTGCAACAACTCTCACCTGTGTACGATGGTGGGGTGCAGGTATGCCAGCCCCTGAGCCACCTCAAGCGCCATCTGCAGCACCACGTGCATGGGCAGTGCGCCCTGCAGCTGAGGCAGGTCCGGGCTGACCACCGCAACCACAGCAGCAGCAGGAGCAGGAGCTGTCGGAACTACTTGCTCGTTTGCTGCTCGAGGCTGATTCTGATCCGGGTATTTAAGGGGAGTGTTGGGAGGTGGTGGGGCTGTGGGCAGCAGGGCGGCAGCAGCTGGTGCAGGGCCAGGTGCTTGGGCTTGCACCAGCTGGTGCTGTAGCTCTGGTTCGTCCCAGAGGCAGGCCGGGAGGGGGCTGCTCTCGTTAGGGTACATCAGGCTGCAGGCAGGAGGCGGGGCAGGGGTGAGGAGTGCAAGGAGAGTGAGGAGAGCGGGGGCCAGGGGTGGGTAGGGGCAGCTCTGAAGGTGGGTGGGTACGATGAACAAAGCAGCAGCTCACTGGCAGCTCGACCAGTCCTGTGCTTCAGCTGACTCCCCCTCACCCCCTGGGGTCAACCACCTTACCTGCCAAGCTCCCTGCCTGCCCTGTGCTGCTTGCCCCTGGCCCTGTGCCCCTCCGCTGTCCCGCTCACCCCTCAAGGCTGCCCAGGCAAAGCTCTTCCACCAGAGCGACCCGGCTGGAGTTGAAGGAGGCGCCCAGCAGGCGCACGATGTTGGGGTGCTGGGTGCGGCCCAACACTCGGATCTCCGCAGCAAAGCTGGACAGGTCGGAGCAGGGCGGGAACAGCTTCACAGCTACCTGGTACGGGGGCCAGCAGGCAGCACACATGGCACCACACAGGGCTGAGGCTGGGGCAGGGGCATGGGCATGGACAGGGGCAGGGACAGAGGCAGGGGGCCCTGCCTCTAGTCATAGTCAACATGTGGACTAGGCGAAGGGCCCAGCTGCCACGCTGTCAAGCCCTGCTGCCCAGCCCACTGTTCTGGCTGGCCCAACTGCCAGATAAGCTCTTCTTCTGGGTTCAAGCCAGGAGCATGACCCCGCCTTATGTCTGGACCAGCATATGCAGCCCCGCCCAGGTGCTGCCTCCCGGCATCTCTAGCAGCTGCCCAGCCATCTCTAGCAGCTGCCAAGCCATCTCTAGCAGCTGCCCAGCCATCTCTAGCAGCTGCCCAGCCATCTCTAGCAGCTGCCCAGCCATCTCTAGCAGCTGCCCAGCCATCTCTAGCAGCTGCCCAGCCATCTCTAGCAGCTGCCCAGCCATCTCTAGCAGCTGCCCAGCCATCTCTAGCAGCTGCCCAGCCATCTCTAGCAGCTGCCCAGCCATCTCTAGCAGCTGCCCAGCCATCTCTAGCAGCTGCCCAGCCATCTCTAGCAGCTGCCCAGCCATCTCTAGCAGCTGCCCAGCCATCTCTAGCAGCTGCCCAGCCATCTCTAGCAGCTGCCCAGCCATCTCTAGCAGCTGCCCAGCCATCTCTAGCAGCTGCCCAGCCATCTCTAGCAGCTGCCCAGCCATCTCTAGCAGCTGCCCAGCCATCTCTAGCAGCTGCCCAGCCATCTCTAGCAGCTGCCCAGCCATCTCTAGCAGCTGCCCAGCCATCTCTAGCAGCTGCCCAGCCATCTCTAGCAGCTGCCCAGCCATCTCTAGCAGCTGCCCAGCCATCTCTAGCAGCTGCCCAGCCATCTCTAGCAGCTGCCCAGCCATCTCTAGCAGCTGCCCAGCCATCTCTAGCAGCTGCCCAGCCATCTCTAGCAGCTGCCCAGCCATCTCTAGCAGCTGCCCAGCCATCTCTAGCAGCTGCCCAGCCATCTCTAGCAGCTGCCCAGCCATCTCTAGCAGCTGCCCAGCCATCTCTAGCAGCTGCCAAGCCATCTCTAGCAGCTGCCCAGCCATCTCTAGCAGCTGCCCAGCCATCTCTAGCAGCTGCCCAGCCATCTCTAGCAGCTGCCCAGCCATCTCTAGCAGCTGCCCAGCCATCTCTAGCAGCTGCCCAGCCATCTCTAGCAGCTGCCCAGCCATCTCTAGCAGCTGCCCAGCCATCTCTAGCAGCTGCCCAGCCATCTCTAGCAGCTGCCCAGCCATCTCTAGCAGCTGCCCAGCCATCTCTAGCAGCTGCCCAGCCATCTCTAGCAGCTGCCCAGCCATCTCTAGCAGCTGCCCAGCCATCTCTAGCAGCTGCCCAGCCATCTCTAGCAGCTGCCCAGCCATCTCTAGCAGCTGCCCAGCCATCTCTAGCAGCTGCCCAGCCATCTCTAGCAGCTGCCCAGCCATCTCTAGCAGCTGCCCAGCCATCTCTAGCAGCTGCCCAGCCATCTCTAGCAGCTGCCCAGCCATCTCTAGCAGCTGCCCAGCCATCTCTAGCAGCTGCCCAGCCATCTCTAGCAGCTGCCCAGCCATCTCTAGCAGCTGCCCAGCCATCTCTAGCAGCTGCCCAGCCATCTCTAGCAGCTGCCCAGCCATCTCTAGCAGCTGCCCAGCCATCTCTAGCAGCTGCCCAGCCATCTCTAGCAGCTGCCCAGCCATCTCTAGCAGCTGCCCAGCCATCTCTAGCAGCTGCCCAGCCATCTCTAGCAGCTGCCCAGCCATCTCTAGCAGCTGCCCAGCCATCTCTAGCAGCTGCCCAGCCATCTCTAGCAGCTGCCCAGCCATCTCTAGCAGCTGCCCAGCCATCTCTAGCAGCTGCCCAGCCATCTCTAGCAGCTGCCCAGCCATCTCTAGCAGCTGCCCAGCCATCTCTAGCAGCTGCCCAGCCATCTCTAGCAGCTGCCCAGCCATCTCTAGCAGCTGCCCAGCCATCTCTAGCAGCTGCCCAGCCATCTCTAGCAGCTGCCCAGCCATCTCTAGCAGCTGCCCAGCCATCTCTAGCAGCTGCCCAGCCATCTCTAGCAGCTGCCCAGCCATCTCTAGCAGCTGCCCAGCCATCTCTAGCAGCTGCCCAGCCATCTCTAGCAGCTGCCCAGCCATCTCTAGCAGCTGCCCAGCCATCTCTAGCAGCTGCCCAGCCATCTCTAGCAGCTGCCCAGCCATCTCTAGCAGCTGCCCAGCCATCTCTAGCAGCTGCCAAGCCATCTCTAGCAGCTGCCCAGCCATCTCTAGCAGCTGCCAAGCCATCTCTAGCAGCTGCCCAGCCATCTCTAGCAGCTGCCCAGCCATCTCTAGCAGCTGCCAAGCCATCTCTAGCAGCTGCCCAGCCATCTCTAGCAGCTGCCCAGCCATCTCTAGCAGCTGCCCAGCCATCTCTAGCAGCTGCCCAGCCATCTCTAGCAGCTGCCCAGCCATCTCTAGCAGCTGCCCAGCCATCTCTAGCAGCTGCCCAGCCATCTCTAGCAGCTGCCCAGCCATCTCTAGCAGCTGCCCAGCCATCTCTAGCAGCTGCCCAGCCATCTCTAGCAGCTGCCCAGCCATCTCTAGCAGCTGCCCAGCCATCTCTAGCAGCTGCCCAGCCATCTCTAGCAGCTGCCCAGCCATCTCTAGCAGCTGCCCAGCCATCTCTAGCAGCTGCCCAGCCATCTCTAGCAGCTGCCCAGCCATCTCTAGCAGCTGCCCAGCCATCTCTAGCAGCTGCCCAGCCATCTCTAGCAGCTGCCCAGCCATCTCTAGCAGCTGCCAAGCCATCTCTAGCAGCTGCCCAGCCATCTCTAGCAGCTGCCCAGCCATCTCTAGCAGCTGCCCAGCCATCTCTAGCAGCTGCCCAGCCATCTCTAGCAGCTGCCCAGCCATCTCTAGCAGCTGCCCAGCCATCTCTAGCAGCTGCCCAGCCATCTCTAGCAGCTGCCCAGCCATCTCTAGCAGCTGCCAAGCCATCTCTAGCAGCTGCCCAGCCATCTCTAGCAGCTGCCCAGCCATCTCTAGCAGCTGCCCAGCCATCTCTAGCAGCTGCCCAGCCATCTCTAGCAGCTGCCCAGCCATCTCTAGCAGCTGCCCAGCCATCTCTAGCAGCTGCCCAGCCATCTCTAGCAGCTGCCCAGCCATCTCTAGCAGCTGCCCAGCCATCTCTAGCAGCTGCCCAGCCATCTCTAGCAGCTGCCCAGCCATCTCTAGCAGCTGCCCAGCCATCTCTAGCAGCTGCCCAGCCATCTCTAGCAGCTGCCCAGCCATCTCTAGCAGCTGCCCAGCCATCTCTAGCAGCTGCCCAGCCATCTCTAGCAGCTGCCCAGCCATCTCTAGCAGCTGCCCAGCCATCTCTAGCAGCTGCCCAGCCATCTCTAGCAGCTGCCCAGCCATCTCTAGCAGCTGCCCAGCCATCTCTAGCAGCTGCCCAGCCATCTCTAGCAGCTGCCCAGCCATCTCTAGCAGCTGCCCAGCCATCTCTAGCAGCTGCCCAGCCATCTCTAGCAGCTGCCCAGCCATCTCTAGCAGCTGCCAAGCCACCTCTAGCAGCTGCCGGGCCCATACCTCCTCGCCCCGATACATGGCGGCCCGGACAGTGCCCAGGGCTCCTGCTCCCAGAAAGCGACCCAGCTTCAAATCCTGGCCCAGGCAGACGTTGAGGTTGATGCTTGGCATGATGGGGGTGGCGTCAGTGATGAGGTCAGTGAGGGCGGCAGGCACCAGGGCAGCCAGGGCGTCTGGGGACAAGCTGGACAGCGGCTGGTGCACCCAGCTCTGAACATCAGCCACTGGGGGAGGGTCAGAATGGGATGTGCCATGGCCAGCCGACCTGCAGGCACGGGGCGAGTGGCAGGGGGCAGGGAGGTGGCCTGGGAGCTGTAGCTGCGGCAGCAGAAGCAGGGAGGTAGCCGGGCAGCAGGCAATGTGACAGCAGCGGCAGGGACAGGGACATGGGCACCTGCACCCTCCCTCCTTATCTCTCCCAAACACACCACCACCACCCCTCAGACACTGTCAATGTCACAACTGTTGCGTAGAGTGGTAGGCTGATGCTGACCATGAGGGACTCCTCACATATGATCAGAGATGATGATGGTGGTGAAGCCTGATGCTGACATCAACAGCACGGACTGTGACGGTTGTGATGATAACGATAAGATGGTTGGTGTTGGTAGGGCCAAGCGCCCCCCACCCCACTCCTCATCACCCCACCCCACCCCACTCCTGCCCTCAGCCACCCCAACAGCAGTGCTTGCCGGGCAGCAGCCACTACCGCAGCCCCAACCTGGCCCCCCCTGCCCCCTCACCTGGAACACACAGGGCTGCCTGGCAGGCTGTCCCCCTTGGCCCCCTCCATGTTGCCCAGCCTCCCCTGCTGCTGCTCCGGCTCCAGCTGCTGGAGCGGTGCACTGCCCTGCTGCACATGGACGCTGAGCATGCTGCTCCTCAGGCTGCCAGCCGCCTCGCTGCCTGCCCCCTGGGGCCCTTGATGGACAGAGGGTGGGTGGGTGGGGGGTGTCTCATCCCCTGCTGCCATCCTACTGTGTATGGCGTGGCTGGGCAGACCACTTATGGACCACTGCCGCCCAGCGCAGCCACAGCCCCAGCAGCCCCTGCAAGCTAGGCAGCGGGCAGCCAGTCCCAGGACAGGCATGCTAAGGTAGTTGGGCGCCAGGAGGCTGTGGGGTGGAGGGGAGACGGGAGGGGAGGGGAGCGCTGGGGTGGTGGGAAGAGCTCCAGCTGCTCCTGGAAAGGGCAGCCCACCCTTGAACAGGATGGTGGGCAAGGGGGGCGGGGGGCTGGATGCGGACGCCTTGGCCGACCTGACATAGCGCCAGCGCAGCCCCACAGCCAACATCAGTAGGAAGGCCACGCTGAGACCCACTGCGAGGGGGCGAGCAGGCAAGCAGTGAGTGAGCGGCAGCAGACAACAGACCTGAATCTATACAAACCTTAACAGCAGCCCAGCTTAATCCTAGCAGCCGGCTTGCATCTGACCCTGAACCTGCCCTCCTGCCTGGACCTGCCCTGCCCTGACTAAACCCTGGTGGCCTTGCCCTCATACCCTCCTGCACATGCAGAGCAGGCTATCAAGCTGTACGCCAAGACAACCAGGGCCCGGCTAGGCTGGAGCGGGTTGGAGGCGCAGCTGTTCGTCAAGCTGCTGGCGGGTACAGCCTGAACGCTGCCAGCTTGGAGGTGCAGAAGACCCAGCTGGAGCAGAAGGAAGTTGCCAAGGTGGTGCAGGAGCAGGAGCGAGGTCAACAGCAGTGGGTGCGCTATTGCAATGGTACCATCCCCGTGCAAGTGCTGGGTTGGGGAGTGTCAGGTCCAGCACACAGGACTTGAGATGCGTGAGTCCCTTCCACATCACAAGAGGCAAACTGCAGGGACTGACCAGCCAGGAGGAGCAGGGAGCTGGGAGCAGGTAGCAGGGGCAGGCAGCTGGGAGCAGCTGGGAGGGTCCTAATCACAACACCAGCCCGACGGGATGCCAGCTGACAACAGCAGCAACAACAACAACAACAACAACAACAACAACAACAACAACAACAACAACAACAACAACAACAACAACAACAACAACAACAACAACAACAACAACAACAACAACAACAACAACAACAACAACAACAACAACAACAACAACAACAACAACAACAACAACAACAACAACAACAACAACAACAACAACAACAACAACAACAACAACAACAACAACAACAACAACAACAACAACAACAACAACAACAACAACAACAACAACAACAACAACAACAACAACAACAACAACAACAACAACAACAACAACAACAACAACAACAACAACAACAACAACAACAACAACAACAACAACAACAACAACAACAACAACAACAACAACAACAACAACAACAACAACAACAACAACAACAACAACAACAACAACAACAACAACAACAACAACAACAACAACAACAACAACAACAACAACAACAACAACAACAACAACAACAACAACAACAACAACAACAACAACAACAACAACAACAACAACAACAACAACAACAACAACAACAACAACAACAACAACAACAACAACAACAACAACAACAACAACAACAACAACAACAACAACAACAACAACAACAACAACAACAACAACAACAACAACAACAACAACAACAACAACAACAACAACAGCTACAGCAAGAACAACAACAACAACAACAACAACAACAGCTACAGCAAGAACAAGAACAACAGCAATAACAACATGTGTGCCAGCAGGGTCACACTGGTTCAACCCACCTCCCAGCCCTACAGCTTGTGCCTTGCGAATTGGACCTGACCCGGAGGGGGCAGCAGCTGAATGTCCAGGCACTGGTTGTACTGCCGGAGGTGCTCCTGGCACCGGATCTTCTGGCACCGGATCCACCGGCATGCGCTCTTCTGGAATGCGCTCTTCTGGCACCGGATCTTCTGGCACCGGATCTTCTGGAAATTCTCGCACTTCTGGGAGAGGCTCGTCTGGCATGGACTCTTCCAAGGGGGAGTCTGGGGCAGGGCTGGGGCTGGGGCTTGGACTGGGTCGTATCTGTCTGTCAGGCCAGGTTTCAAACAGGCCAGATGGAAGCGGCAGCCCCTCAGGCCAATTGCTGCCTTGCCATTCAATGGGGGTAGGCAGCCAGCCCGACGGGATTAGGTCCTCAGCCGCCTGCAGCTCCTCTGAAAGCTCAGTCCGGCAGCTGCCATCACCCATCAGGGTCAGGGCCAGGCAAGGCTCGGGCAGGGCAGCCTCCATCACCACCACCAGCCTGCGTATCACCAACTGCAGCTCCCAACAGCAGGAGCAGCAGCAGCACCACCACGGGAAGCACGACTTTAGTGAGGTTCCTTAGCCCCAATACTGGCAGATGTATTTGTGAATATAACGATGCTGGTTATACATGGATCTACTACATATCACACATAGCAGTTTGTATGTATTCATATGTTTGTATTCATGCATGGTGACAATGTTGTGACAGGATACAAGTCTGTTTGGTGTGGCCATCCGTTCGCCCCCAACCGCCTCCCCACCTCCCTATAAACCCCATGTGCCCATGTCACCATTTGTTCCCAGCATGCACTTGCCCTGAAGTAGAGACCCATCACAATGGAGCTCTTGACGTCCTCGGCATAGTCATCTACCGCAAAGGCATGCGCCCAGCACAGCGCAGGCGCAGGGGCCTGCCGGCACATGCCTTGTGGGAGGGGCAGCGTGAGCACGCTGCCCGGTGCCCATAGGGGTCTGGAGACTTGAAGCGCCAGGTGCTCTGCTGCAAGTTCTGTCGGAAGGCCAGCGTCTGCATGGCACGTCCCACATGGCACTCATCATGCAAGCTGCATGCATGCATGGCATGAATCCATGCACCGTACAAGATTCACAGCCTGCACATGTTGGAAGCTGGTGAAATGGTCCTGCTGGCCCAAGGTCATACTTAGGACTTCAGACTGTTCAGACGGATGTGATGTCGCTATAGACTGCTGAGTACACATGGCAGCACTTTTTACCTTTAATGCTGTTGTGCTACCCCTTAGGTGCTCCCATGACATGGCTGTACCTCCCTTCAACTCCTAGGGCTTCTTGCACTCCTTGCCATGGCCCTCCCACCCCCGGGCTGCCTTACTCACACAGGTGGTGGAAGCAGTTGAGCATGGTGACAGAAACAGCCCGGGTGTTGGGGCCTGTGTCCATGCCTGCGTCTATGAGTGTAGGCAGCCAGGACTGGGATCTCTTCATGATGAGGTGGCTCAGGGTCAGGTTCCCAAGGAAACTGCAAGGGCACATGGAGACACATGGGGCTCAAGTTTCGCTGGCGGTGACAGCAGCAGCAGTAACGGCGGTGGCAGCATTGCCACTACCACTACACCAACAGCAGGCCCTTGAAGGCCCCTGCTTGCATGCCCATGTCGGACCCATGCTCACATTCCATGCCCAAGCAGCCAGAGTTAGCAGACACATCACTGTATGAGCCACTCACCGTACCAGCAGCTTAGGGAAGAAGCGCCAGTTGATGGCGGGCAGGCTGCCAGCGCTGGCCTGGCCAGTAATGGTCAGTGGCGTTGCCCGTAAACGAGGCAGGCCGTCCCTGAGCTCTGGGTTGATGTCCTTGAAGTCTATGTCATTCAGCACCACCACCTGCTGCACTGCCTCCTCCTGCATTGCCGCTACCAGTCCATCCGCTGTGGTGACAAAGACGAGGGTCAGCTGGGGGCTAGGAGGGGAGGGCGAGGGTGAGGGTGAGGGGGGCGGGGAGGGTGAGGGGGATGGGGAGGGGTGAGGAGAGGGAGGGGAGGGAGGGGAGGGAGGGGAGGGAGGGGAGGGAGGGGAGGGAGGGGAGGGAGGGGAAGGAGGGGAGGGAGGGGAGGGCAGGGGTGGTGAGGGGGGTCCAGGGAGACCCAGCTGGGCCAGGAGGGGCAGGTCAGCTGGCCAGGTGTCAACCTCTGGGGTGTAGTTCACTGTCGGCATCAACCAGCCTGAGGGGGAGGCTGCAGCAGCTGCCTCCAACTGGGCCCTCTGGATTGGGAAGCAACTAACATTGCCTGCTCGGTATGCATCCACACAGCTGGGGCTCATCACTGCGTCCAGCACCACGACAGTGTCCACCTGGGTGAACTGCAGGCAGGCGGACAGGAGGGCGGGAGAGCAGGCAGGCCAGGGGTGAGGGTGAGGGTGAGGGTGAGGGTGAGGGTGAGGGTGGGGGTGAGGGTGAGGGTGAGGGTGAGGGTGAGGGTGGGGGTGAGGGTGAGGGTGAGGGTGAGGGTGAGGGTGAGGGTGAGGGTGAGGGTGAGGGTGAGGGTGAGGGTGAGGGTGAGGGTGAGGGTGAGGGTGAGGGTGAGGGTGAGGGTGAGGGTGAGGGTGAGGGTGAGGGTGAGGGTGAGGGTGAGGGTGAGGGTGAGGGTGAGGGTGAGGGTGAGCGTGAGGGTGAGGGTGAGGGTGAGGGTGAGGGTGAGGGTGAGGGTGAGGGTGAGGGTGAGGGTGAGCGTAAGGGTGAGGGTGAGGGTGGGGGTGGGGATGAGGGTACAGGGTGGATGAGGGTGAAGGGGAGAGGTAAAGTGCACCAACAAGATAGTGTAGGCTGCCATGCAGTTGGCAGCCTCACCAAGAACACAGCTCCAGGGAAGGCTGTGCTGCGCAAGGATTCTGCATAGTATGTGATGAGGTAGGCGTTGGGCCAGCAGAGCGCGGGTGAGGGGGCACTGCGGCACATGCCCCTAGGTAGAAGGGTGGCAGAGGACGGTGATGGTGACCAAGGCGGCTGGGGCAGGGATGCGATCAGGGGCAGCACCATCGGTGGCGGCAGGCCAGTGTCTGTAAAGGCAGGAGTCTGAGCAAGCGTCTGAGCAAGGCCAGCAAGGCAGGAGAGGGCTGCTACACTACAGCCCTTAGTGAAGTGTGGAAGCTGGTGTGAGGGCAGGCAGGCAGGCAGGCAGGCAGGCAGGCTGGCAGGCAGGCAGGCAGGCAGGCAGGCAGGCAGGCAGGCAGGCAGGCAGGCAGGCAGGCAGGCAGGCAGGCAGGCAGGCAGGCAGGACCTGGGTGGCTATTCAAATGCTGGTAGTGGCTGTCGCCTGTGTCTGGTCACTTCATGCCTTCTGCACCCCACTATGCGCTATATGCCAGTGCACTCACAGAAGTGCTTTAGACACTGCACGTAGCTGATCATGACTCCTGGCCCAGCACCCAGCATGGGAGGTAGCCAGTTGCTGACACCTTTAATGGTGATGCCCAACATTGTGAAGTTGGCTCTGAGCCTGTAAAAGGGGCATGAACACTGTGTAGCACAGAAGATGCAGGTTGAACAGTAGATGACTAGGTACATTTGTGCCTTTGGTCCGCAACAACTCTCTGGTATACAGTCAGCATTGTAAGCATTTGCACTGGCGTGCGGACACTGGCTAGGCAGGGAGAGCGCTGCCCACCCAAGCTCTGCCTGCCTGCCTGCCTCTGTGCCTACCCGATTACTATGAGTTCAGTCATCACATGGGACCCAAAAAGTCAGGACAACAGGTCTTGGTGCGCAATTGCGTGAACCGTACCTTAGTGAAGTCGACCCTGGGCGGAAGGTGATGGCAGGGAAGGTAGCCCCCAAAGGGCCAGATGTGAGCAGTACCACGGCAGTATTGCGGATGATTGTCCTGTTGCTCCACGATGGGCTGAGCGCTGCGAAATCGACGTCGTTAAGAAGAAAAATGCGAGTCGCGGCATCGTCAGAAAGGCACCGCAGGAGCTGGTCCGCTGTGGCGGCATTGCACGGAGCGCTCGCTGCGACCCGTTTCGGGCATAGGTCTAAGAGGCATAGGAGGAGAATGAGCAGGAGAAGCATCGCCATAGGCCTAAGGCCTACTGGACTGTCTGCAGCACAGTCATGCTGCTGGGACAATCTACAACACGACGATTCACTCGTAAAATTGCAGTCAAAAAAATTTTTATGGCGACCTTGCTGATATGTGTTGGCGGGGGATGATACAGGACTAGACCTATCCAGGCCCTCCCTCCCCTGCCTGCACCTTGCCCAGTGCCCCCACACCAAGCCCACCCATGGGGCAGTTGGCTGGGCCGGGACACCAGCCCATGCCTCGACGTTTAGAAAAGGGTTGCGACTCCTTTTCAGACTCAGATGTTCACATTTTCGCTTCACCATGAAAATATTTCGCCACAACCGCCGCACTTTTTTGCCGCGTATTAACTTCGTGCTGCTAAAGAGCGAGGAATGACGCCATTTTCTGAGGTTTGTTGGGCAGTTGATGGGCAATACTTCGTAATCTTCAAGGCCCTTCTGAAAGGTCTTCAAGGCCCTTCTGAAAGGATCTTCAAGGCCCTTCTGAAAGGTAATCTTTATTGCCCACCAACTGTCATGGCGAAACATCCGCCGCGTCAGCCGTCGTCGTCAGCCACGACGCTGACCCAGTTGCACTCAAGCCGCAAGTTTTGGCATCAAAAGTTTAGGCGCAGCTTCGATGCAGGGTTGTTCTGGCGGGACGAGGCAATGGGTCATTGCCCATTGCAATCGCTACCGTCGCTTGGTGCCAATCGCACAGTAGCAATCGCCCAATGGCAACAGCAAGAGCTGCCGCCGGTGCAACACCAGCGCGACACGGCGCAAGCACCGGCCACCACAACCAGCGTGAAGTTCGTTGACAAGGAGGGCAACCGCCAGATACTGTGACCGCGAATAGGGCCTTGGTGAGGTGCCCAGTGGTTTAGGGGAGTTGCCACCGGTGTGGGGATTGTGGTCATCAAGGGTGCGACCGATGAAGCTATAGTCGCATTGTAGTTGAGTTAGCTTACCCGCAGTAAACACCCATCTATACTATTAAAACTGCTAGGGGGGGGGGGTCGGCGGAACGGCCTGCGATTGCGCGCACAGCCTCGCAATAATTATGTAAGGACTCCCTCCGCACAGAATCGCGAAAGATGCACTGTGCCGTGAGATCGACTTCCGATCTGCGGTTCTAATGCCCCACAAATAGTAGCTACCAGCGAACCTGGCTCAGCAAACGATGGCGATGCAGCCAGCGCAGAGATAGTTCAAAGTCAGCGGACGGTCTAAAGTCAAACGGTACACAGCCAAAAGTCAAACGAGTCAAGTCCATCGATGGCTGCGTGTTGGAAGAGCACGGGCAGACGCGGACACCAGTTCAGGGTAGTTACATTGATCTGCCACAACTGCTAACGCGCAACCTTGCGTCAACCTTGCGCAACCTTGCGCCTACCTGTTGGAAGAGCACGGGCAGACGCGGACACCAGTTCAGGGTGCCTACGACTGCCGGGTGTCTGCCCTAAATACGGCAGTCACACTCGCACTCATCGCGGCCGGGCCGCTGGCAGGCACACCCTACAATCCCGGTGCTTTGATCTCAACTGCACCGGGAGGGTATGCAACTAACACTCCCACTCAGAGGTCTGGCTAGGTGAGAGCAACAACTTTTGCGCTTCCAACAACTGTTTAAGCAAGCTACTGGCGGTTAGCAGGCATGCAAGCCTGAGCCAAGCAAACAACTGCGGGCAACTTCTCAGATCATGGCAATAGCACACCATGCTAAGATCAACAGGCTGTTAACAGGCAGACAGGCCTGTGCCTAGAATCCTTCCATGCTCCAGTCCTGATTAGCATTCCAGGCTGGATACCACAGGCTGTTTCAGATCAGATAAGACCTGTGCCTGTTCAGCTGAACACTCCACATCCTTGCTTGCCCATGTTAAACTGGACTGCTGCCAAGGGCTTGGTGAGAATATCTGCCAGCATGCTGGAGGTGTGGCAGTAGTGGAAAGCTACCTCACCCCTGCTGATGCGCTCTCTGACAAAGTGGTGGTGCACATCTATGTGCTTAGCCCTGGAGGTGGCCATGGGGTTGTGCAAGAGCTGAATGGCTGCCTGATTGTCACAGCCCAAGTGCACACAGCTGGCATCCAGCTGCAGATCCCTCATGAGCTTGCGCAGCCACAGAGCCTCCTTGGCTGCGCTGGAGGCTGCCATATACTCTGCTTCTGCTGTTGACATAGCCACAGTCGGCTGCAGGCGGCTGGACCAGCTAATGGCACCCCCATTCAGAGTGAAGATATACCCCGTGGTGCTTCTGGCTGTGTCCTTGTCCCCTGCATAGTCTGCATCAGAGAAGCCCTGCAGCCCTGACACACCACCAAACAGGAGTCCTTGATCTGCTGTGCCCTTCAAGTAACATAGCACACTGCAGGCAGCTGCCCAGTGCTGCTTAGTGGGTGCGGACATGTGCCTGGCCAAGGCGCCCACAGCAAATGCAATGTCTGGCCGTGTGCAGCAGGTCAGGTAAAGCAGACTGCCCACCAGGGCACTGTAATGATGCAGAGTTGTGTCCAATGCATCCCCTTCCCTGACTAGCTTAACAGCAGGAGCCATGGGCAGAGGCTTGCTGTGAGCTGCTGACTTGCTGTTGGCTGTAACCAGCTCCTGGATGAACTTGTGCTGGTCAAGCTTGATGGTGCCCTCAGCCCTGTCTCTGGTTAGCTGCATCCCTAGGAACCACCGTGCCTCACCCAAGTCCTTCAGTTTGAATGCTGCGGACAGCTGCTTCTTCACGTGGGCCAAGCCTGCGGTGTCCCCCTGCTGGGTGCACAGAAGGCAGTCGTCCACATACACTAGCAGGTACACCATGCCAGTGCTCAGCTGCAGGGTAAACAGGGCAGGGTCTGCCTCAGAGGCCTTGAAGCCCATGCTCAGCAGCTCCTCACACAGCCTAGCATGCCACGCCCTAGGGGCCTGCCTCAGTCCATACAGGGCCTTCTGCAGGCGGCACACAGTGTTAGTGCTGCCCTCCTCAAAGCCCTCTGGCTGCTGCACATAGATAACCTCCCCTGGCTCTAGCTTGCCGTTCAGGAAGGCTGTCTCAAAGTCTAACTGATGAATCTCCATGTTTTCAGCTGCTGCCTTGGCCAGGAGGGTGCGCAGTGTGGTGTGCTTGCTGACAGGTGCATAGACATCTCCTACATCCACACCTGATTGTTGATAGAACCCCTTTGCCACTAGCCTGGCCTTCAGCTTCTCAATGTTCCCTGCAGCATCACGCTTCACTTTGAGTACCCATTTGGTAGGCAGCACACGTGCATTGGCAGGACGCTCTTCAAGGCACCATGTTTGGTTGGCATGCAGGGAGGCCAGCTCAGCATTCATGGCTTCAATCCACAGGTCTGCCATGGGACCTGCCAGAGCCTCTGCCACAGTGGGTGTGTCATTGACAGGAGAGTCTGACACATTCATGGCAAACAAGTCAGAGTCCCTGAACCTCTCAGGTCGGTGCCTCTCTCTGGATGGGTTGCGCCGTGGCACGGGTGCAGCAGGTGCTTCAGGTGAGGCTGGACGTGGATCAGGTGCAGGAGGCATGGGCATAGAGGGGTGCACTGCAGGTGCTGCCTGTCTTGCTGTTGCTGATGTTGGGATCAGAGGAACACGGAGCGCAGGCTGTGCCAAGCCTGGTCTTGCTGCTGCTGCTGGTCTAGCTGCTGATGCTGCCGGTCTTGCTGCTGTTGGTGCTGTAGCTGATGCTGACGGTCTGACTGCTGCTGGTGCTGCTGGTGGTGCTGCAACTGGTGCTGCTGGTCTTGCTGCTGTTGGTGCTGCGGCTGGTGCTGCTGGTCTTGCTGCTGCTGCAGCTGGTGCTGCAGCTGGTGCTGCTGGTCTTGCTGCTGCTGGTGCTGCTGCTGGTTGTGCTCCCACTGTCTCCCTGGCTAGAGGCATAGAACGAAGGCTGAACCTGCCTATTCCTGGTCTGGGTAGCTTGCTGATGAGCTCCAGTTGCTGTTGGTGCCACATGTGGGAGCCTGGCTCATATCTGGCAGTGAGGCTGACTTGCTGACTGGGTTCTTGCTCACTGGGTGGAGAGTCTGGGCTGCTGCTGTCTTGATGTGCCCCTACGCCTTCCAGGGGTCTGGACTGTGGTCGCTGTGCACTGCTGCCTGGCCTGCTGATGCTGCTGCTGCTGCTCCCACTGTCCTCAGAGCTACTGCTGCTGGTCTGCTGCAGACTGTAGCCCCCCTCAGCAGGAGCTGCTGGGGTCAGTGGCTCAGAGGGGGTTGTAGGGCTGGGTGGGAGGGGTAAGAGAAACACAGGCTGGGCTGGCTGGTTCTGCTGGCGAGTAGGCTGCAGAACTGACAGCTCGTCAAACACTATGTCTTTGCTGCATGTCTCTCTGCCATTGACCAGGACCCTGTACGCCTTAGAGCCAGGCTCATAGCCTATGAACAGGCCCTCAACCGACTTGGCCTGCAGTTTGCTGCGCTGGTGATCAGGAATGTGGAGCCAGACTCTGCAGCCAAACACTCTGAGACCAGACAGATCAGGTTTGACACCGTAGAAGGCCTCCCAAGGTGTGAGCGGCTGGCCTGACACAGGAAGCAGGCATCTGACATGATTGGCAAACTTGACAGCATGTGCCCAGAAGCTGAGTGAGATATCGGCTGAGTGGATGATGCTGCGAGCTTTTTCAAAGATGGTTCTGTTCAGGCGTTCAGCTGCACCATTCTGCTGGGGGCTGTAGGGGGCTGAGTGCTGGTGCACTATGCCTTTGCTGGCACAGTACTCTCTCATGCGGCTGTTGACGTATTCTGTGCCATTGTCTGTTCGGATGGCCTTGCAGCGGTAGCCTGACTGAGTCTCAAGCTCTTCAATGACTGTTCTGACTGTGTCTGGCACCTGAGCTTTGCTGCTGATAGGCACACACACAGATAGCTTTGTGTATTCATCAAGGAAAGTAGCCACATACAGGCTGCCGTCTCTGGCCCTGGCATGCATGGGGCCACAGACATCCATGTGGATCAGCCCTAGGGGAGCTGTCACTGGAGCTGCATTGGGGGGTGGTCCAGCAAATGCAACATTCTTGTGCTGTTTGCCCTTAACACAGCCCACACACACAGCTGGATCTGAGGCAGCTGCTCGGAACTGGGCGGCTGTGACAGGTACACCTGACACCATGCCTGCTGACTGCATGCGTGCCAGAGCATCATAGGAAGTATGACACAGGCGCTGGTGCCACACCTGGGGAGAGTTGGAGGTGGTGCTGTTGACAGAGGGCGCAGGCACGTTGGTCAGGAGCTCCAGCTTTATCCTGGGGTCAGGCTGTAGAGCTGACTGCTGGATGTCATACAGCTTGGCACCCTCCTGCTCTGAGTCTGTGTCAGGGCCATCTGGCATGGGAACAGCTGCCAGGATGTAGGAGTTCTTGACCTTGTGCGCATTCACCCTGAGCATGCTGCCAAACTGATTGCAGCTGATCTGGCACACATCCCTACGGAAAAGAAAGCTGCTGCCTTCGTCTGTTGCAGCTGTCACTGAGATAAAGTTTTGCTTGCTGTCAGGGACATACAAAGCATGGCTGAGATACCAGGAGCCACGCTTGGTGCTCAGAAACACGCTGCCTGACCCAACTGCCCAGACCCTGTGGCCCTCAGCTGCCAGCCTTACAGGCCTGTGCTTATCTGGCGCAAAGGGGGTGTAGTTGTAGAAGAACTGCAGGTCCTTCAGAATGTGCTGTGAGGCACCTGAATCAATGCAGAAGGGGCTGTATAGGTCACTGTTGAAGTTGAGTCTGGGCTGCACCATCTGCATGAGAACATCATCAAGGTCATCATCATCATCATCATCATCAGCAGCAGCAGTGGAGCAGGTGAACAGGCTGGCTCCCCTGGATGGGCTCTGAGCTGCTGTTCTGCCAGGGGTCTGGGCCCTGCCTCTGCTGGGGCTGGATGCCCTGGCTGCTGGGCTAGAGCTCCTGCCTGGACTGGGACGCCTGCCTGGGCTGCTGGTTCTGGCAGAGTTGCTGAAAAGGGTCCTCATGCGATTGCGCTGATCTCTGTCAAAGGTGAAACATTCAGACATGATGTGGCCAGGCTTAGCACAGTAGTTGCAGGTCAGATGAGCATGTGAGCTGACCTCCCTGGAAGACCTGTCAGGTGACTGTGCTCTGGCCTGCTGCTGCTGCTGCTGCTGCTCACGAGACTGCTGGGGTAGCCTGAACCTGCCCCTGCCCCCCTGTCCGCCTGAGCTGCCACCCCCCCTGCTGTCAGAAGGGGAGGAGTAGGACCAGAGTGAGGATGAGGAGGTGCTGAGTTGCTGCTGCATCTGCTTGCTGAGTAGGTCAGCCTCCTTAGTCAGCAGCACACGCTTGATGCGCTCGACTTTTAGGTCGGCGCTGGTCTGATCGTAGCGCAGCCTTTCGACTGTGCTTTCGTACTCAGGCGGTAGGGCTGCCAGGATGGCGAGTACCACTGTGGACTCAGATGTCTCACAGTTGCAAGCTTCCAGCTCTGTAAGCAGCTGCTGCAAACGCGCATAGAAGCGCGCTACTGACTCGCCGGGCTCCATGCGCAGGAGGCTGAGTTGCTGCTGAAGCTGCGACTGTCGCGCGACTGACGATTCGGTGAACTGAGATTCGAGGGTTTCCCAGGCGTCTTGCGCTGAGTCTGCAGACTTGACAGTAAAGATGTGGAGGTTGGAGACGTGCCGCTGGATAAAGGCTTTGGCTTTGCGATCCAGCGCGCTGTCTGCAAGAGATCGGGCTAGCTCGACAGCGTACGCTGCCCGCTCCTCCTGAGTGGCGTTAGGTGCTGGCGCGGTGGGTAAGGGGGTGACGCCGTCGGTGACGACGGACCAGAGGCCTGCTTCGATTAGCAGGCCTTCGGTGCGGATGCTCCAAATTGGCCAGTTGTCATCATCGAGAATGGTGGCCTGATTGCCAGAGGCTGAAGCAGGAGAAGTTGCCATCGCTGATCGACTGGGCTGTCAACCACACGAACCCTAGCCAGCAACTTACTGGAGTCCTATCGCGCGTCAGCGCGTGGGCCCATAACCTGTTGGAAGAGCACGGGCAGACGCGGACACCAGTTCAGGGTAGTTACATTGATCTGCCACAACTGCTAACGCGCAACCTTGCGTCAACCTTGCGCAACCTTGCGCCTACCTGTTGGAAGAGCACGGGCAGACGCGGACACCAGTTCAGGGTGCCTACGACTGCCGGGTGTCTGCCCTAAATACGGCAGTCACACTCGCACTCATCGCGGCCGGGCCGCTGGCAGGCACACCCTACAATCCCGGTGCTTTGATCTCAACTGCACCGGGAGGGTATGCAACTAACACTGCGGCCACTTTTGGCTGCGGCTGCTGACGAGTCACTGCGTAGCCAGCTCCAATAGCCTCCTCATGCGACCCTCCTCCGTGCCGCTCTAACGGGGCATTGCGACAAGTAGGCTGGATGATTGCAGTTGGCCTTCAAGCCGTGCCAGGCCACGCTGTAACGATGGGGCTTTGTACACAGGGTATACGTAGCGTACCCCGAATACCAAAGGTTTGACCGTGATAGTGCAAAGCATGCAGGGCGCACAATTCACCGTAACTGCGGTGTGTCCGTAACCGCGGGACAAATGCAAGTCGCTGCGCTATGCAGCCAGCCAGCCATGACAGTCATTGCACGGGAACCACCTGATGATGCATACGAGGAATGTGGCGACGAGACCCGGACATGGCGGACGGGTAGCCGGTCAGGGTAGGGCAGCAGCAGGGCATCAGGGCAGCCGGTCAGGGTAGGGCAGCAGCAGCGCAGCCAGAAAGGGTAGGGCAGCAGCAGGGCAGCCGGGCAGGGTAGGGCAGCAGCAGGGCAGCCGAGCAGGGTAGGGTAGGAGCAGGGCAGCAGCAGGGCAGCCGGTCAGGGTAGGGCAGCAGCAGGGAAGCCAGGCAGCCGGTCAGGGTAGGGCAGCAGCAGGGCATCAGGGCAGCCGGTCAGGGTAGGGCTGCAGCAGCGCAGCCGGTCAGGGTAGGGCAGCAGCAGGGCAGCCGGGCAGGGCAGGGCTGCAGCAGGGCAGCTGGACAGGGTAGGATAGGAGCAGGGCAGCCGGTCAGGGTGGGGCAGCAGCACGGCAGCCGGACAGGGTAGGGTAGGAGCAGGGCAGCAGGGCAGCCGGTCAGGGTAGGGCAGCAGCAGGGAAGCCAGGCAGCCGGTCAGGGTAGGGCAGCCGGTCAGGGTAGGGCAGCAGCAGGGAAGCCAGGCAGCCGGTCAGGGTAGGGCAGCAGCAGGGCAGCCGGGCAGCCATCAGGGTAGGGCAGCAGCAGCGCAGCAGGGCAGCCGGTCAGGGTAGGGCAGCAGCAGCGCAGCCAGACAGGGTAGGGCAGCAGCAGGGCAGCCGGGCAGGGTAGGGCAGCAGCAGGGCAGCCGGGCAGGGTAGGGTAGGAGCAGGGCAGCAGCAGGGCAGCCGGTCAGGGTAGGGCAGCAGCAGGGAAGCCAGGCAGCCGGTCAGGGTAGGGCAGCAGCAGGGCATCAGGGCAGCCGGTCAGGGTAGGGCTGCAGCAGCGCAGCCGGTCAGGGTAGGGCAGCAGCAGGGCAGCCGGGCAGGGCAGGGCAGCAGCAGGGCAGCTGGACAGGGTAGGATAGGAGCAGGGCAGCCAGGCAGGGTGGGGCAGCAGCACGGCAGCCGGACAGGGTAGGGTAGGAGCAGGGCAGCAGGGCAGCCGGTCAGGGTAGGGCAGCAGCAGGGAAGCCAGGCAGCCGGTCAGGGTAGGGCAGCAGCAGGGCAGCTGGGCAGCCATCAGGGTAGGGCAGCAGCAGCGCAGCAGGGCATCAGGGCAGCCGGTCAGGGTAGGGCAGCAGCAGGGCAGCCGGGCAGGGTAGGGCAGCAGCAGGGTGGGAGTTATTATGGTTGTTGTGCATACTCACTTTTGCCTACATACTCACTTTTGCAAAATGATGACCTTGCACCTACGGTTCGCCCTACGGACCTATGCATACAGTATATACATACGTATATACCGTCATTTTAGTCGCCGCATACGCTTTAGGCCAACCCTACAGGTTATGTTGTGTACAGTGAGGTGTTTGCTGCATAGCCTGCTGGCCCTGACTTACTTACTCAGACTCAGCACTCAAACTCACACATCCAGCAGTTAGACTCAGCGCTCAGCACTGTGGCCTGGTGCAAGAGCTGGTGCAAGGACTGGTGCAAGAGCATTGTGGCCGGAGGTCCGTCTGCCCCGTCCGCTGTCGGACGGGCCCGCTATACTAGTGTTAGAGAGAACACTTGTTTTCTGTGGAGACAATCAATAACGTGTACCAGCAAGAAACCAGCAGATCACCATATGTTTTGCCTTGATTAACAAATTGCATCATAAGGAACAGCCTCATCTCCACATGCTCGCTCGTGTGTTTACCAGGGCCACGCTCCCACCGCCCCAAACCTATGCCAGCAGCTGAGCAAGTGGCACTTCAAGCTGAGTCCTTGCATGCAGGTCCTTCACGCTGACCGCCCCACGCGACCACTCGTCTGCTCCCACCAACACCAGCCTGGCAGCTCCCAACCGCTCCGCGTGCTGCAGAGCATGTATACACACGGCAGGCTGTTTGTGTTGCTGAAGAAGAAGGAGAAGGCGAAGATGAAGGCGATCGTTCACACCACTTTAACCGTCAGTGGTTTGGCAACATGGCCGCCCTCCCCCTGCAGGGGTTTGAGATTCTACGACGCACTTCAAGACTAGCTGCACAAGCAGGGGTTGTTGCTGATGTCTTAAGCGGAATGCGCTGGCAGTGGGGAGCTCCTGGCGTGCTGCATGTGGCCACCTGGGCTGCTGCTAGACGTAATGGTCATCTGCTTTACCTCCTACATTTGTCATTTCTCAACATGCTGTTCAGCTGCAATTGTAGCACCCACCAACCCACCCACCCACTCAGCCGGCGGCCCGCCCGACCGCCCACCCACCCACCCACCCACTTTGAACGCCCATTTCATCTTCTTGGCTTCCAGCACCAGCTCTGTCCGCCTGCCTGCCTTGCGCAAGCCTTGGGCCACGCCAGCAGCATCTGCCCGCAGCGCCTCATCCAGGGCCACCACCACATCATCAACCTGCTTGCAGCAAAGGCAAGCCTGAGAGTGGGCAGGTGCGCAAGCCACACACCTCCATTTCAGCAACTGCATACCGACCATAAGTACCAGGGGCGTCCCTAGCAGGCCAAGCTGCAAGCAAGTGTGACAGGCAGGCCAGCAGGCAGGCAGGCGGGCGGGCAAGCGGGCAGGCAGAGCAGGCCAGCAGGGCGGGCGGGCGGGCGGGCAACTAGGTGTTGAGGCATTTAGGCAGAGGCAGGCGAGCGCAGTGGTCCCTGAGGTAGGTGTGTGAGGAGCAGGCGTGTGAGAAGTAGGCAGGTGCGGGAGGCTGAGCCTGCAGTGGGTGGGCAGCTGGTGGTTTGGCAGCTGCCAGGGGCAGATGCCGGGGCAGGGCACCTGCTGCTGGGGTGTGGGCAGCTTGCCCTTGTCCTTCAAAAGCTCCACGATGACAGCATCGCCAAACCCAAAGCCGCAGCAAGGGAGGTCCTCGCCTCCAAAAGTACCTAGCAGCCTGTGAGGAGGGAGTGAGGCGGTCACACAAAGGTGTCATGTAAAGTGTGAGCTTCAATTTGTTGGCACTGCCATGACAGCTGTAGTACCGGCCTAAGTAGTAGATAATTGGCGGTCCGAGAGCATTATGCGAAAGTAATGGCCGAGGCCGAGGTGGCGCGGACATACATGCCGAGGCGTAGCCGAGGGATGTATGGTAGCAGAGCCGAGGACGAGACCATTAGTTCGCATAGTGCGCGAGGTCAAGGCGGTTATCTAGTATATTTGAGGTTCCCCAATCCCGTAACCGCCCCCCTCCCCCGTTGACCAACACCATATCTCACGTTGACCAACACTATCACCAACCCTTCTCAACACAGCCGCTCTATAAACGCTTCCCGACACTGTTGGCGAGAATCGTACTTTGCCGCTGGACAATTATCAATTGCCGCTCGACAATTATCAAAAAGTGCACTTTGCCGCTCGAGCATTATGCTTTGCCGCTCGACCATTATGCTTTGCCGGTCGACACATATCGACTGCGTTTAGACGTAGCTTCTAGTCAACATGCACTTACAAGTAGACATGCCAGCCTGGCAATGTGTTCGCTAAGCTATCGCGTAGCGTCGCATTGGCTACGTTGAGGTTGCATCAGTTGCGGAAGGAAGTTGTTTTGGAATAACTCGCGACTTGCAAGTTGCAACGTGCAAGCCATACATGCAACAACACACTCGCGACTTCCGCTTCACTTGCGGAACACGCGGATCTGGCTGCTAGCACTTTGCGGCCTCAGTAAACTGACCCGAGTTATGGAAAAATATTGACGCCTATATTTTTCCCTATACCTCAAATATACATGCCTGTGGGATGCTGATGGAAAAGGTCACAGAGGATGTCACACCCATTTTGTCTCACGGAGGTTGGCACTGCCAGGTCAGCCACACTGGCCCTACCTCACCCTCTGCACCGTACTGTGCAGCGTACAAGTTGTGCAATGGGTCAGGATGAAAGCATGGCAGGCTGTGAGGTATGAAGCTCAGTAGTTGGCCAGTCAGGGCATCAGCTAGGCGTGTGATGACGGTGAGGGCCAGGCAGCGCACAGGCACAGTGTGCAGGTGAGGGCTTTGGGTGAGATCCCTGCTATGCAGGCCGGTGCAGCGGGTCCTCAATGCAACAAACCGAGCTCAGGGCAGCCCGGACACCAAGCGAGCCTGGAATGCCCGTACTACTTTGGCAGATGCCATGCCATGTAGTTATGATGACGATGATGGCAATGAGCCTGGCCCTTCTCAGCCTGGCCCTGCTCAGCCTGGTACTGCTCAGCCTGGCCCTGCTCAGCCTGGCCCTGTGCAGCCTGGTACTGCTCAGCCTGGCCCTGCTCAGCCTAGCGCTACGTGCCTGAGCTAGACTGCCCACTCACTTATCATAGCGCCCGCCGCCACAGATAGCCCGCAGCTTTCCCTCCCTGTCAAAGCCTTCAAACACCGTGCCTACATGTTATAGGGCAGCAGGGGGAAGGACGCACCATGGCTTGCATGCCCCACAGCCCCGGCTTCTACCATCAGCCAGGCTGATACCTGGCTGAGCTTTGCTCATGCTCAACACAGATGCTGCCAACGCATGGGGTGCTGTTCAAAGTGCTGATGATGCTAGTACTGGTGTTGCCGCTAGTCAAGTGGTGATGTGTACCCTTAGATGGCGATGGGGCCAGGCGGGGCGGGGCGATGTGCGGTGCGGTGCGGTGGTAAGGTGCTTACCATGTGGTGCGCAGATGAGTGTCAAACGTCCGCAACCCACCAGCCGCTAGATGGGCCCCAGTGCCTGACGTGTCACTTGTGCATTTGTGTGGGGTAAGAGTGAAAGAGGGGGAAGAGTGAGAAAGGGAAGAGGAGGTTTGAGGGTAGCTGAGCAGGGCACCTGTGTAGTAGGCAAGGCCTCGCACGACGCTGGGGTCAAACACTAACCAGTCAGCATACCTGCAGCCAGCAGAGCGATTTGTCAGCGAGGGACACACACCAGCTGTACACCTGTCCATGGCACTGGCCTAGCCCTGCGCCTTCCCTTCCCCTTCCACTTCCCCTTCCCCTTCCCCTTCCCCTTCCCCTTCCCTTGTCCCCACCTCTGCCCCTGATCCCACACTGGCCCTAGCCCTGCTTGTGCCACAAACCAGGGTACATCCACTCACCCATAGCCCTCCGCCAGATGAAACAAACGGCGCAGCTCCAGCACTGCCTCTGATTGCTGACCCAGCAGGTCTCCCAGCTGCTCCAGGCTGCGCAGGCTCATGGCGGCCAAGACCCCTGTACGGGTCGGGTCGGGTCGGGTCGGGTCGGGTCGGGTCGGGTCGGGTCGGGTCGGGTCGGGTCGGGTCGGGTCGGGTCGGGTCGGGTCGGGTCGGGTCGGGTCGGGTCGGGTCGGGTCGGGTCGGGTCGGGTCAGGATGCAAACGTGATGACGCCCAGTGGCCCCTCTTCCTGGCTTCAATGGCCTGCTGACCTGTGATAGTGTCGGGTGCCACGCCTAGGGTGGTGAGTTCCTTTTCAATCTGCTCACGGGGAAGCTTCTCGATCTGCAGCAGGGGGTGTGAGATGAGGCTGGTCAGGGCTTGTCAGGACTGGTCAGGGCTGGTCAGGGCTGGTCAGGGCTCTGTGGCTTGTGTGGCATTGAGCCGGGCCGTGTGCAGCCCACCTTGTCCACCACGACGCACACTGGGGCAAACAGCTCCTGTGGCACGTTGTACTGCGACAGTACTGCCTGAAGGACCTGCAGCACACCACATGACACTCCACCTGGGGTATGGAGTGAGAGCAGGCAGCCACAACAAGCCAAGCAGGTAGCGCAGGCAGGTCTAGTAGGCAGGTGCAACGTTTCAAGTTTCATTGTGTCTGCTGGAGGATTCCGTGGCAAAGAATGCATGGTATGGTACTATTCATCAGTATCATCGTCATCATTACAAGGCATTCGCCAATCTGCGCTATAAGCGATTACCAGCAGCGGTGCTACAACACCTTCAATATTGATTCCTCTTCCCTATCAGGCATTTTAAATGTGGTCGCACCAGGCCCCAGCTCCTACCCCTGGCCCCACTGCACGTGGCTCAGTGGCTCAGATTGCCCGCTGCCCTCTGGGCCCTACCACCTCTTGAGCTCTGGCCTCTCGGCCACTGACCTTGCGGTTTGAGACCTTGATGCCCACGTCCTGGGAGCTGAGGCCTACCCGGGAAAAAAACAAGGTGATGGCCGCCAGCAGCTCAGCCTCAGCCTGCCGCAGAGTCAGGTGTCACACGGTGCACAGCACTGCTCATCCTCCCCATCTCCTCCACATGTGCACAGGAGGGCTGGTCCTCCCCATCACCTTCACCTTCATGGGTCAGCATGTGCCGCATGCATGACACGTGCAGCCTGGCACGTGCAGCCTGACACGTGCAGCCTGACACTTGTTTCGCATAACCACTCTCACACTGATACACAGTCATCAGCACACAACACTGGTAAAGACCATCGCCGCATGAACTTCACCAGCTCCAATGGTGGTGCAGGAGGTTGCAATGGTGAGGGTTGTGGTGCTTGCTGCCATTGGTGGGCAGTGGATTGGCCAACAGCAACCTCAACTGCGGCAGTGACCGACTGCCGCCACCACCACCCTCCTCTAGTTTCATGTGTTGCAGCAACACCAGCGATATTCAGTTGGGATGCATGCCAGCAGTTGTCATGGACAGATGCTGGATGGCCGCCTCCATCACTGTGCTGGCCAGCCAGCGCACCCTCCCCTCACAGACCCTCACACGGCCTCTCATAGACCCTCACCGGACCCCTCACCAGAACCCTCACCCAGCCCTCACCCATCGCACCCTTCCCCAGTCTCTCATAGACCCTCACCAAACCCCTCACCAAGCCCTCACCCAGCCCTCACCCAGCCCTCACCCAGCCCCTCACCTGCCCCTCATCTGGCCCCTCTCAGCCCCTCACCTCCACACCCGCCACTCCCACAATGTCCATGTTCCATTGGTAATGCTCCCGCCTGCACTGCGTGGAAGGCCACACTTGTCAACACCTTGCCTCCTACCCGACATGGAACCAACACAAGGTTTGCAGGGGGACCGGTGCAAACCCACCATCACAAACCGTACTCTGTATAGCGACAGCTCGAGAGAGACACCACCGCCAACACACCCACTCCTAGTCTAGCCCAGACCTGTCCATCCTAAAGGGCTACGATCCGCTGGCCATGCCACCGCCGGCGACCGCTGGTGCGACCACTGCTACGACCACTGGGGATGCCACCGTGGCTGCGATCCGCTGGCAATCCGCTGGCGCCGTCACCAGTTGGGGAAAACACCAGGTGATGAGGCATGACACACCCTAGCACCAGTGTCCCACTGCTAGCCCTCCGGGTGTGGACCCACGCCCCTTCCACCGCGAGCAGGTCGCCTGCACAGCGAACTGCAGGCTGCGGCTCAGGCCTGCTGGGTGCAGCCGTACTGAGTCACACCCCCTACAGAGTGTGAGGGTGAGGGTGAGGGTGAGGCCCGTCCCGCGGTGCTGGGCCCTGCCGCCATCACCAGGCCAGGCCTGGCTGCGCACCTGCGGCCCCTGGTCATACGCTCATATCGCCAGCACTGCCCAATGGCAAACCACTTGGCAGGCAGCACCAGGGTCTTCTGCTTGGCCAGCAGCAGCCGAGCCAGGGAAGGGGTCAGCTCAGGCCTCAGGGCAACACGCCGCTCGCCCTTGTCCTACAAGGGGGCGGTGGGGTCACACCATGGGGGTTACACTATGGGGATTACACTAATGGGGGAAAACCGTTGGGGGTGCTGCTGACTGAGCTTGGCATAGGCCTGGCAAAGGCATAGCTGGTGAGGTGCACGGTGTGTTGACAGCCTCTGACTGTGCAGATGAGGATTGCCCTACCCAGGCCCTGCTGATGCAGCATACAAACAGCGCAGCTCACGCTGGCGGTGGTGCATGACCTATCGCGGCATTGAGGCATGGCCCATCACGCCCATGCTGACCTCCTGCTGAGCGCATTGGGGAGAGCAAGTGGCGCCCACTGGAGCTGTGCTACTGGCCAGAGCAGGGGAAGCTGCCAGCCAAGGGCAAGGAGTACCCTGGCCTGGGCTACAAGCGGCTGTGAGACAAGCCACCCAAGGCCCAGCAGCAGCAGCAGCCTGCTGTGGCACAGTAGTGTGTGCCCCCCCCCCCACTTGAAGCTGTCATCAGCTTACAATTAGTGCATGTATTGTCATGCCAAATCTATGCATTGCCCTGTCACAGGGGTCAGGCAATGTTGTAGGTGGTAGGCGACCGTGACCATGTGTATGCCATGTATAGGCCATGTGCATGCCATGCGATGGGAACTCCACACAGACAAAAACACCGTTTTGTAGTGGTTCACAATTAGTGTGTTCGACTGCAATGAATGCTCAAGGTTGAGGGCCAAGGTGCTGACCTCCTGCTGACTGACCACCCACAACGAAGTTGTACAGCTGGTCAGTAATCTCTTCGCCAGCCTTGCGCACAAACAGCTCCTCGGATTCCAGCACTGGCGCATCCCACTGCTCAAAGCCAAAGAGGTTGCTGCAAGATACGAGGTGACGGGCATTACCAGCATCACGCTCAGCCAAAGCAGCAGGCAGTGAGCAACAGGCAGGCAGATAGCAGCAGCAGCAGCAGGAGCGCCTGCTGGAAGACATGCCCCTAGACACCCCAGCCTGCTTCATGAACAGGTGAGCTCATGGCACCTGCCTGCCTGCTCCTTAGCCCGCAGCTGAGCTCCATGCACCTGCCTGCCTGCCTGCCTGCCTGCCTGACCCTTGGACTTTCCCATTCTCTTTCAAGCTGCCTCAAAAGTCTGAAGCCTCAACGAGTGCGAGTCATTGCGTGTGTGGGTCAAGCCTGGATCTAACCTGACTGCGCTGAACTCGCCAAACAACCAGCTGCGCAGCCGGTGGTCTTCAGGGTAAAAGTCCCGTGTCCCTGCGGCGCTCCAAAAGCAAGGCACCCTCGCAAGCCCAGACATGTACATTACCTAGCCATTCATGCAAACGGAAGTTAGAGCATGGCATTGTTAGCCTGGGTATCGTCCAATGTGGGCACATGTCACACACCACAGGCATTGGGGACTGTGTGCAAGGGTATGTGATCAAGGGGAATTGATCAAGTGCTTACCTACCCCTGGGAGGTTGCGTGTCAATCATGCCCTTTCCAGATACACCAGAGGGGCTTGTAATCTTTCCAGGGGAACTTTTTGCGGGAGCATCCTGCATGCACGTGTTCAGGACCTGTTTTCCACCCTGCATGGTGGCAATGCACCCTCATGCCGCAGACCTGGACATGTGGGGTCGTTGTGGCAGCCTCTACGGTGGAGGAGAATACAGCCCTAGACTTAATTCTGGCGATCATTGGCGCGGAGAGGCACCTCGCTCGCCGTGCATCCTGTAGGATTGGGCCGAACCCACATCTAAAGCCGATCATGGCCTGACGAGCGCTCACTGAACGAGTCTTCGGATACAAGCTGCTGCCAATTCGTATAGCTGGTCAAAAAAGCGTGGGACGTCGCGAGTCACTCCGAAATCCTGTGGCTCCGAGCTCCAGCTCCACCATAGCGAGATGCAGCGCTTGAATTCACCCTCGCAAAGGCCGGGCAATATCAATAGCTGTCCTCGGCTACGTCAAAATCCGATCTTCGGTTGAGGCTAATGCGCTGAACTGCTGGCAGGGTTAGATGGGTGCTGCCCCGTCAAGGCACCTTAACCCGGGCGTCGCGCCGCCAGTCCGACATGTAGCCAAAGTCTACCCTCTGCTTCAAATTCCGTTCTACCCTGACTTGTAGCCCTGGAAAGGAAATGAAAGACTGCGCCTCAGTAAGATGGCGCCTTAGGCCTTGCGGTCACCTTGCAAACCAACCCTTCAAAGTTACGTTGTCAGGTGGGGTCAAACCCATGACCTTCCACTCATCGCAGGATCACCCATTACTAACTGAGCCACCAACCGCACGACGAGGCGAGATGCCTGAGGCCCTGCTGCTACTCCTTGCCAGGGGCAGGCAAAGCCTCCAAGCCCTCCCAGCTGCACAGCTCCAGGGGGTGCTGCACACTCTCCCCACTGCATTGCAAATTGTGGCATGGGTTGGTGTCCCGGTCCAGCCACCTGCCCCATGGGTGGGCTTCAAGTAAGGCCACAGGGCCCACTTCACAGCTTCACCGCGTCACTTGCAGTGTACAAGTGCCCCTGCTTGTCCGCATCGCATTGTTTGTACTTTGCCACCTGGTCATGCCTGAAAGGGTTGGCTTCCCGCAGCTCACGATTCTTGAACCACTCGGTCCTGTTGAGCAAAGAGTACTCCTTGTACGTCGCCTGGTACCCCATGAGCATGGCCAGCGGTCCCAACACGAAGCGGGACACCGGGCGCATGAACTCCGGCCCCACCATGAGCTCCATGTCCTGTGTGAGAAGGAGAGACACGGGACAGAAGAGTGAGGGGTGGAATGAGGATTGGGTGTGAGAGGTTGAGTGAGGGCTGGAGGTGATGGCGGGGAGGCAGGGCACAGGGCACAAGCAACAGATGGAGCAGCATTGAGTCAGCACTTAACCATCAGCAGCTACCCTGACAGCCTGCCGCGATCTAGCATCTTCAACCATCTGCAGTGACCATGCATGCACCATGAAGCTGGCGTTAAGTTCACAGTGCACACCGTACTCCAACAGCTGCATGGCACTCCCGTCTGTGGGTAGGTATGCCGGGTCTGTGTGCTACTTGCTTGGCCCATGCAAGCGCATGCACGCACCTGGGCCTCCGCCCAAGCCACTGTCTGCAGCATGGGGACGTGTGCCAGGCAGCCATGATCCCTTGACAGGCCAGCTAAGGTCTCGTACGCCTCCTCTGCCGGCAGCCCTGTTGATCAACACACAGGGGCCAGGTCAGGCCAGGCAACTCATCACCATCACATCGCATTCGCCAGTGTGCATCATTATCACATGGCATCAGCCAGTGTGCACTCAAGCATATAATTGAGCACAGCCTCGCTTGATTGCGCACATATCTGCGCAAGCCAGGAGTGGTCCACAAAGCAGGGCAGGGATTTAACAGGTGCTTGTGAGGGCCATGCATATGCGAAGTCAACGAGGTATGAGGTCATAAGGATGGCAGTAACTGCTTGGGGCACTTTCAAACCTGAACTGACCCAACCCGACCTGATCTTACCGGATGCGCCCTGCCCCGCCCCGCCCCGCCCCAGACCCGCCCTCATACTTGACCTTACCTTAACTCACCCTGAATTACGACTGTTTTTGACACTACACTGTAGAGTTGACTGGAGCAAAGGGAAAAGGGCAGCACACGCATGGCATCTGCTTAGGCATCCTACCTGCAGGGGTGACCTTGATGGTGGCCACTGTCTCGTTGCTGCCATCAGCTGCCACCCCTGTCCACACTACATGCGGCACGCCTGCAGCAGCAGCAAGGTGACACGCAACCTGCTTGGGGACCCTGACATGCCCTTGGTGGCCCTGCCCACAACCCAATGGTAGTGTCCATGCAGAGGTGTCATTGCCCCTGTCCATGCCGCATCAGGTCCCCACCCTTGACCCTTGTCCACACCCACCCCCCACCTCCACCCCACCCCTTACCTCCACCCCACCCCCTGCCACTTGCCTGCCCCCCACCCCTGCCACTCGCCTCGGTCCCTACCCTCGCTTCTTCCACCGCCGGCCACCTGGTTTGAGGCACCCCCCACCCCCTGCCTGCCATTTGCTGTTGCTGCTGATTTTACGCCTCACCCTTGGGGACATCAAAGGACTCCCCAGCCTCTGCCCGCCCCTCCCGGCCATTCAGGTTGTAGTACAGGGCGCCCCGCAGCACTGTGTAGCTCTCTGTCTGGCTGCGGTGGAGGTGCGGGGGCAGGGAACCTGGCTGGTCAGCGAAGAACCCGGCCGCTGACCTGCACGCCGGGGTCAGGCAGTGCCATTTGTAAGAGAGAGTGGTGCACATGTTGGAGGGGAGGGCGGCAGGGGGACAGCTGCTGCCTGGGTCGCCCTGTTGACAATGGTTTGATGTCCTCCTTTGTGCTGGTTTCACTTGCCCTGGAAGAGCCTTTGGGAGTAGTGCCCTTTGGGAGTGCCCTTTGGGAGTGCCCTTTGGGAGTGCCCTTCGAAGTGCCTTTTGGAAGTGCGAGAGTGAGTGGCATCGCCTCCTGGCCTGCTGCGCCCAGCCTGGAGCCAGCAGCGTGACCAGCCAGTGCGGGGCATGATGTGGTGCCCAGTAGTGCCCCCCCGCAAGCCCCCCCAGGCCCCACGCAGCAGCCAGGCAGCCACACTGGCAGCAGCCTCAGAGCCAGGACCCAGCAATCCCCTGCCAGCCAAGCGCAGCAAGCGCACCAAGGCTGAGCCAGAGGCAGCTGAGCCCAAGGGCAAAGGCAAGGCCCAGGGCAAGGCTGCCAAAGCCAAGCCAGCACCACAGCCAGGAAGGTGGCTGGACAGGGACTGCAATGCAGCATTGAACATGCAGCGCATTGGGGAGAGCAAGTGGCGCCCACTGGAGCTGTGCTACTGGCCAGAGCAGGGGAAGCTGCCAGCCAAGGGCAAGGAGTACCCTGGCCTGGGCTACAAGCGGCTGCGAGACAAGCCACCCAAGGCCCAGCAGCAGCAGCAGCCTGCTGTGGCACAGTAGTGTGTGCCCCCCCCCCAATTAGTGCATGTATTGTCATGACAACTCTACGTCATAGCCCTCGTGGTCAGGCAATGTTGTAGGTGGTAGGCAACCGTGACCATGTGTATGCCATGTATAGGCCATGTGCATGCCATGCGATGGGAACTCCACACAGACAAAAACACCGTTTTGTAGTGGTTCACAATTAGTGTGTTCGACTGCAATGAAGGCTCAAGGTTGAGGGCCAAGGTGCTGGTTTCACTTGCCCTGGGATGGTTTGCTTCACTACGAAGTACTGGTCCTGCGTCTCCAAAGCCCTGGTCACTATGTCAACCAGGATGCTGTCACCTGGCATGTCAGTCAGGCAGGCAGGCAGCACACAGGGGTTGGGTGCAAGCGCAGGGGCACAAGGCAGCAGTGCACAGCTGGGTGCCCAACAGCAGGGTAGCCTATCAGCCTACAGACAGCAACAGGAGCAACAGCAGCAGAAGGGGCCTCAAGGTGCGGATGTATCATGGCCCAATGGGGTCCAGGTCAGCTGCAGCTGTGTGGTGGCGGTGCCATGTCAGTGGCAAGATGGCGAATGCTGAGGAGGGAGGCTGTCCTGATAAGAGGTCATGGCCATTGGCATGATCTTTTGTGGTCATTAAAGGTGCCCTACATTACCCACAGGTCAACACCTCAGTATGCCTTGCATGGATGTCTTGACATGAGTGTGTGGTGGGCCTGAGAAGAGGACGGAGGTGTGATGACATGGCATCCCTACTACGGCCCGCTTCAAGCTTACCAATGCAGTCCACGCGGTAGGCCAGTTGCAGACCTGGCGCAGACCCGCTACTGCGCCGAGCCCGAGCCATGTTCTTCCGGATCTCTATTAATGTCCGTGCTGACAAAGAGCAAATCAGGACTATGATTGTGATGCTGAAGAGCTTGGCGGGGTCCATAAGGACGAAAAGTGCGATAGGGACCAAGACCACAAGAGACAACCTCCAATCACAGCCAGCACAGATGGGTTAACACGTTCGTTGAGGTATTGCACAAGGGTCGCAGTGTCAACTGACATCTAACTGCCATTCCCTTTTACGGCGCGTTTCCAATGCACGGAGAAAAAGAGAAAAGAGATCGGAGAGAGAAAGAGAAAAAGAGAGAAAGAGAAGAGAGAAAGAGATCAGCCGCCAGCCCATGTCCCTCTAACTGCCGTCAACGGTCCGGATCTCTTCTCTCCCGTTTCCAATGCGCGGAGATAGAGACGAATAACTCTCCTAGAGTGAGCTCCATTTCATCTCTTTTTCTCCGCTAGGGTCCTCCAGGCCGACCCCCCCAGGAGAAAAAGAGATGTGACCGAGAGATGTGACCTTTTGCACCGGAGCCGCAACGAGAGCTGGGTTAGGCTGGGCTGTTTCTCCAGGGCATCGCTGTTTGACGTCCCGTTGCCAATGTCCCGTTGCCGCTTCTGCGTCGCCACCTAAGCCGCAGGAGCTGATGAAGAGGACAAATGCCCAGGAGATGGTCCTCGTCCGTATTGTTGCTGAGGGCGCATCAGCTGAGGGCGCATCAGCTGTTTGACGAGCACCGCAATTTCAACGCGGAGCAGTGCCATAGAGAGTTGTAGCCCCCCGGAGCATACTTAGCTAGTCCCGCTAGTGCGGAGAGTGCTTGACTAGTTAGCCTGATAAGCCCCGCAGCCTGACTTGCACAACTGCACTGACTTGCACGACTGACTTGCACGGCGCACTTTGTGCACTTGCGCCTGCGATGCTTGACCCCATCATACCTGCCACCATCCCAGCTAACGGGACAATTGCGTCCTTGTTCCCATACCATGTGAAAAGATCGCCCCCAGAGCTACAGCCAACCCCCAAAGCTACAGCCGACCAGCCATGGCATGCTCCAAGCACATTTACATCATAGTGAAACACCAGCCGAGCACTGTAGCTCTGCGTGTAGCTTTGGTTCGCGGGAAGGCTGCGTGTGTGCATTGGTTCGAACATTGGGGTCGCGGTTGCTTCGCCTTCCATCGCGACTGCGGAGCGAGACCTGGCGGTCGTGTTAAACATTTGTTAAACATTCTCCCTTTGTTTAACTTGTTAAACTTGTTTAACAAACCGGGTCAAACTGCTGCCTCTACTTCCGCTGTAACCGCTGCTGCTGCTGCTATCCATGTTGCTGGGCAGCTCGTGTGTAGATCAATGAAGGCGTAGGCGGCGGCTGGAAAGTGGACTTCCATGCATCTCTTTTCTCTTTTCTCCGTCCATTGGAAACGCGTTTGAATTCATGCACATGGGCGATCTCTTTTCTCTTTTCTCCGTCCATTGGAAACGCGCTGTTAAGCTTCAGTCTTTATCCCACATACGAAAATGAGAGCAAGGGTAACGACACAGTCAGCTGAATACACATCGTTGCAGGCATTACGCCACACAGTGGAACGTCACCCCGCTTAAGCGCCCTACGCGCCCAGCAGGCATCGCGTTGGGTGCTGGCCAGGCAACAATGCACAACCAGCTTACTGTGCCAGGCAGATGGGTTCACAGGGATGTGGCTCACGGTCCCAAGGAGACCTGTCTTGAGATTGCGATGGCTTGCGCTGGTTTGCAGGTTACCCAGGTTAGGGCTAGGCTTTTGGGGGAACGGGGAGAGTTTCGGGGGAAGGGGGGTGGGGTCAGGGTCGGGGTTAGGGGCTTACAGCGATTGGCGCGGCATACCTACTTCCATTGGCATACAGCTTGATGACTTACAGCATGAGCATGCGCAGGTCGTAGCCACTGCATCCATGGAGCCAGGACACACAGAGCTACCACTGTTGTGTGGGTTGTGGGCTTGTGAGAGGCACCACCCGGCTGACGGTTACAACGATCACCATTGACATCACTAGACGTCCAAACCCATGGTCCACCCAATGACACCCACATGGGCTGCAGCAAAGACATGCGCATGGCCGATACCTGAGAGAGGAGACCTCAGCGGAGGCTGCTGCGGAGACAGCTGAGCGCGTCACAATGAATGGCGTAAAATGGCGTAAAATGGCGAGAAGGCTGACCCAGACCTGTCTAGCAGCCCTTCACAGGGGGTTTCAGGTCAGCCAGTTTGGGTGATGGGAGCCCTCAGCTGCACAGGCACCAGCATAGACTCAACCTTGGCAAAGACACGCGCATGGCTGCACCACATGGCCGCACTGGGAAGACCGACCCAGATCTGTCAAGCGGCCCTTCACAGGAAACATCACTGCATGTACTGTCCTCAGGGGCTGTGGTAATTGCACTGGGAAGACGAACACCGACCTGGCTAGAAGCCCCCCTCCACGGGTTTGGGCGCCAGCTCAGTGGGGTGAGCAGCCACAGTCATGCAGGCACAGCCATGGACGGAGTGCATGTTGGTTGAAAGCACAGGTGGCCGCAGTGGTGCCAACCCAGACATGGGCGACATACCCAACCTACCCAGACAACAACACCAGCCGGCGTCCAGCTGGAGAGTTGACATTCCCTTCTCCCCACCCTCTGCAGCGCTCTGTTTTGCTCTCTAGGAACATTTCATCACGTCGTGTTGTGGTGTGCTCTCTGAATCTGCTGAACACGCTTTCAAGCCGAGAGATCGTCTAGCGTGTGATGGTGTCGCTCGAGCCTTTCCGTTATGGATGCCCCCTTGACCGTCATGGATGCCCCCTTGACCGTCATGGATGCCCCCTTGACAGGGCAGCTAAGGTCTCGTAGGCCACCTCCGCTGGCAGCCAGCAGCAGAGAGGCCCCACGAGGCTAGTGCTGCCCCTGAGCTGGTACTGGGGTCATACACGGAAGGGCACATGCTGCAGGCAGGACGACACAGGCTAATCAGGCGTGTCATGAAACGGGCAGGCCGCCGCTCGACAGCGCCAGTGCTTCAACACAATGGCGTGCTGGCCCAGCCTGGCTTAGACTTCTCTAGCTTCCTCTGCCCAGGTGAGGGTTCCAGTGGGACGAGCACGGGAAAGCCAACGAGTGCGGGTGGTTGATGACGAGGGTGGAGAAGCAGCAGCAAGCGCCGCGAATAAAACAGTACCTCTCTCCCTCCCGAAAGAAACAGCACCTCTCTCCCTCCCAAAGAAACAGCGCGGCGCCACAGGCTAGGGAGCATACAAGATGAACAGTGTGGCAGGCCCCATGCAGCCGCATGCACTGCACTGCCCGCAGCATCTGTTCACCTGGATGAAGCGTTCAAAGTCCACGTTGTACACCTCCATCAGCTCAGCGCATGCACGGCAGAAGGTGACATGGGGCTCAGCATTGGCCGCCTGCATGGTAGTGTGAGCGCCACAAAGCGTCACACCAGGCTGTCCTGTGCCACATCACCACTCCACCTGTCACTTCAGGCAATTCACACCTCGCCGCCCAAGAGTGAGGAAGCAGTGGCGTCATGTCCATGTAGAGATGCTCCTCCCATCACCTCCTCCCCCTGCCTTCTGTTGTTGGCGTGCCCACTCCCCTTGTCTGTCCGTCATGCCCCCTCCTCCCCCTCCTACCCTCCCTCCCCCACCCTCCTACCCCACCATTCCTCTCCCTCCTCCTCCTCAGCCACCATGGTCTGCCATGGTCTGCCCAGTGTTGCAACTCCTTAGGCAAGTCCTAACCTAAGTCCTTACCAAACAACCCTTTGCCCAACAGTCGACATATTGCAACATGTTGCAACATGCCACAACATGTCACAACACATGACACCATTATCTGCCCAGCTATCCCCCGTCATTGCCCAACAGTCGTTACCCAACAGTCGTTACCCAACAGTCATTACTAATATCAACATGTCATGACTAGTCACAAAACGCCATAATCTGTCACGGTTTGTTGTGATCTGTCGCAACATGTCAGGGTACGGAGCAAGCTCTCTCCCATCAAAAGCCAGAGGTGCCACCCACCCGGCAGTCCGGCGAGCAGTAGGTAGCTGCCTGGCAGCTGCTGCATGTGAACACTGCCCCACCCTTGACGCTCAGGTCCTGGTGGCAGGTGCAGCACAGACGCCTCTGCGGCCAGGACCACACAGCAGCCAGTCTCGGGAGGGGAAGCCACATGACCTGGCCGCTTGTGGTGTGCCAAGCACCCCGACCCTGGCCCTGACCCTGACTCTGACCCCACCCCAACCCCAACCCCGAACCTGACCCTGACTCCAACCCCACCCCAACCTGACCCCGACCCTGACTCCAACCCCACCCCAACCAGACCCCGACCCCGCCCATGATCCCAACCCTGACCCTGACTTCGACCCTGGCTGCCCACTACCATTTTCCAGCCCTCACCCCTGTCCATCGCGCCTGCACCCTGGGCATTCCTTACTTGCTCAAAGAAGGCCTGGCTGATGTACATGAGAATGTCCAGGCTGAGAGGGATGATTTTAACATAGCTGCATGCACAACAAGCACCAAAAACACGACAAAGCATGCATGCAGTCCATGAGGACATGCCATGCGGATAGAGGGACTGGGCTGAGGTAACAAGGGGCAAGGTCGAAGGGGCCTCCCTTCACTGCTTATACACTCTCTCCAAAAACCCCAGCGTCACTCAAATCACACCCTCGGGCTTGCATAACAATCACACCCTCAACTGTCACTCACTTCAAATCCTCAACTTTGATGGCCTCAGTAGCCAGGTCACTGAAGAAGCAGCGTGTGGCATATCGCACAAACACGGTATGCCCCACCCTCAACTGCACAACAGCAGCCAGCAGCAAAGCAAAGCAAAGTAAATCAGCAGCAGCCCAGTCTGAGGGGCACAGCTTGGGCATATCTTGTTACTTCTCATCCATGTGCTGTGTCATGGCCGGATCAAAATCATATTAAGGAACTGCATGGTTAGATAGATGGCGCTTAAACATGGTGACGCTAAAGCTGGGTAGCGTGGGAGCCAACGCCAAAGCCAAGCCAGCACCACAGCCAGGCAGGTGGCTGGACAGGGACTGCAATGCAGCATTGAACATGCAGCGCATTGGGGAGAGCAAGTGGCGCCCACTGGAGCTGTGCTTCTGGCCAGAGCAGGGGAAGCTGCCAGCCAAGGGCAAGGAGTACCCTGGCCTGGGCTACAAGCGGCTGCGAGACAAGCCTCCCAAGGCCCAGCAGCAGCAGCAGCCTGCTGTGGCACAGTAGTGTGTGCCCCCCCCCCCCACTTGAAGCTGTCATCAGCTTACAAATAGTGCATGTATTGTCATGCCAAATCTATGCATAGCCCTGTCACAGGGGTCAGGCAATGTTGTAGGTGGTAGGCGACCGTGACCATGTGTATGCCATGTATAGGCCATGTGCATGCCATGCGATGGGAACTCCACACAGACAAAACACCGATTTGTAGTGGTTCACAATTAGTGTGTTCGACTGCAAGGAAGGCACAAGGTTGAGGGCCAAGGTGCTGTGTCATGGCCTTAAGCAGCTCGTCACTCTGAGGTTCACACCTGAGGAGTCCAGCAGCATGCTGTGCAGTGCCCACCTGACTGAAGTCCAGCCAGCCAGAGGCAGGGTAGAACATAATGGACTTCACGGCCCCTGTAGCGTCTCTCACCTCCACGCGATGCCCCAGCACCGCCATCTGCATGTCACACAATTCAACACTCACACACTCAACGCAAATCTCACTATTCTTTTGCCACTAGTTTCCTAGAGCCACGGAGGGTCCTGGACCTCCTACTGCTGCCTCCCCCCATCACCCCTGCTGCAACAACACACACACTGCTGTTGCTGCTGCCCCTGATGCTACCCCTATGCTGCTCCTGCTGCCTGCTGCCCTGGCACTGCGCAGAGCAGTCAGCAACGGTTGACGTCCTATCAGCCCAAAGGCGCTGCCTGGCTGCCAGCCTTAAGCTGCAAGCTTCACCAGCCCGGCACCACATGGCTTGTGGAGGTGCGCCCACACACTGGTTGCTGCAAGGTTTTGCGCGCTGTGCCATGCCAATCTGCAAGGTTTATGTGGCTGTGCTGTTGCTCCTGCCACAAAATCACTCTGTGAAGATGCATTGTGAGAACCCTAAGTTGCGTTGTGAGAACCTTACTCTGCGTTGTGAGAACCCTAAGTTGCATTGTGAGAACCCTAAGTTGCTTGCAGTAGCCATCGACATCTTGATGTCTGGACAGACTCTGGTGGCGTTATTGAAAGCCTCATGCTGGCTGTGAAGGGTTACATTCTTGCTGTACATGCAGAATCTCTTGCCTGGCAGCCTAAGCCAGCGGTGCAGGGCTGCGTGCTGTGCCCCATGCTGCGCCCTGGCCAGCCCACCAACGGCGACGGCAAGGGCAAGGGCAGGAGCAAGAGCAAGGAGCCCACAGAGGTGCAGAGCTATGCCATACCTGCAAAGCTCACCCACTGGTTAATGAAAGGGAATGGGCAGGACTGGCAAGACTGGGACTGCACTTCAAGACCTGGCCTACCCGTTGAGCCAGAGGGGAGATTACGCTCAGGGCCTGTCAGGGCCAAAACCTCTGCCTGCCCAGGATGACTTGGGCCTAGGCTCCCACCTTGAGAGTGGTGCCCATAGCCTGTCCGGAAACAGGAATAGGAGGGCAAGGGTTAGGAGGGCAAGGAATAGGACCACCCTCAACCCTCCAGTGGGTAGGGGAGCGGTACGCATGGCCAGGCAGGCGATAGTTTCCTGCCAAGGGGTAGCTCCCAGTGCTGGAGCAACCCCAATAACCTCCTAAGCCACATACCGGCAAATGCCATGTGATGATGACGATGACAGTGATGGGGATGGCGATAATGGTGCTGCTGCTGCTGCTGCTGCTGCTGCTGCCAATGGTGTTGAGTTGCCTGGCAAGGTCTAGAAGTGAGCAGACCTGCACCGCATGCGGCTGCCAGGGCCGACAGCCCAAGGCTGAGCAGCAGGAGGTGCTGAACTAAGCTGTGTGGTCAAGGGACCATGGCTGCCTGTGGTTGTGATGACAGTGTTGTGCTGTTGCTCCTGCCGTAACATTACTCCGCGAAAATGCGTTGTGTCAGCTTACAGAACAGCACGTGTGTCATGCCACTACAAGTATCGCCGTTTCTAGAAATTGGGGCATAGCTGAGGCATGCACATCCACACTGCCACACAGCTGCCGCTGAGGTGCAGTGCTGCCACTGCTGTCCCCGCTGCCACTGCTCCTTCAACACTATGCATTAAGCCGGTTGCATGGCAACGGGTGCCGGCTCATGTGAGGAGTAGCAAGGAAGCGTGACAAGGGGCTGCGCACCAGGTTGCAGGGACAGGTGCTGTATCTGCCTGCTAGAACAGCTAAAAAAGTATCTGCCTGCTGCCTGCTGCCTGCCTGCTGCCTGCCTGGCTGCCTGCTCTGGATAACCGCACAGGTGACGGCTCTGTCACAACCCACTGCCATTACACTAACAGTGGCCATGTGGTTTTGATCGGGTGTGGCTGCCTTGTCATACATCATGACATGCCTCAGTCTGATATGATCAGGCATGTTTGCCTTGACTATGATCAGGTATGATTGACTTCGCCCCTAACATGCTAGCGCTGGCCTGTCTGCCTTGCCTGAGCCCTGCTAGCGATGCAGCTTTGCAGCACACATTCCTTACAGTCCCACCCCACCCTGGCGATGGTACTGCTGCTGACTTCTCATCAGCTGACCCACCCCAGCTGCAAATTCAGATGCATGTCGTGATGGCCAAAGATGCTGGCAGGTCATGATGCTATGTTGATGGTAGTGCTGCCAGTGGGACCTGGCCACTCTACCTGCGACAGGGAGTCATTCACAATCTCGCCCACAAAGCACCAGGTCCTTGCTGGCTGCATCATTCCTTGAGGAGTCTCTATGTAATAGCCTCCTCCGTCCGTCTCGTCTAGCATGGGGAGGGCCTCGAAGCTAGGGAAGTATATGCTGTTGTGAAGGCTGGAGCCGGCGGAGCCCGCCCCCGCTCCCTGCATGTAAGCCTATCTCCCCCCGCTGGGCTTTGAAGCAGGTTGCTCTCGTCGGTGCCCGCAGTGTCAGCTGCGGCACTGGGATTCAAAGTGTGTCACCCAGCAATTTACGAGCAGCTTGTTGATGTTACTGCCTGTCGCTAGTGCGCTAGTGGCTTGTTGCTCCAACGTGAGGTGGGTTCTTCTAACATTGGTGCAGATGTCACACCTTAACTTAATGTTCACTGGCAATTTGATCCCTACAGCCCTCATGTCACACCAAAATAAAGCATGAGTTGTAATCAAACACAGGCTGCGAGATCATTATTGTAAAGGCTACCGACAGTGTGCCTAATGCCCACTTCAGCTCAGCCTTCTGGTGTGTGTGCCTCCAGGTCTACTACTAGCAAGAGCTCTACCCTACTCTATAGCTCTTACTCACACACATCCCCTTTGTGAGGGGTTTGGTATCTTGTTTTCTTGGGTCGTATTGCTGTAGCTGGCTATCGCCGCCACTTGCGCCGCCACTTACGCAGCAGGGCCTTGTCACGCACGTACACCCACTCTTGGCCTGGCCTGCCTCGCTTTGGCATGGCTGGGCGGCCATCCCAGTAGCACAGCTCAGTAGGGCGTGGGCCTGGGCCGACTGCACCGCGGCGGATGTTCAGCGCGGCTGACACGTCCCGGTCATAGAACCTGCACATGGGTGTGGGAGGTGCATGAAGTCACCCCATGTGCCATGTCATGCGAGATATGTTGCAGCCATGCACATGTGCAGTGCCAGGCCAGTGCTTACCTGATGTTGTTGCTTGTTGAGCACATCAAGCCCCTGACTTGGGAACGCTTTGCTTCGCTGTACACTGGCCGCAGCCACCTGCATGGACACATGGGGCAATTGCTGTCTGAGGTGTGGCGAGGGGTTGCTGCGAGGCGGGCGCGAAGGTCAGGGTGCGCTGCCAGCACGGCAGCCACTGCCGCGTTGGGCCGAGTGTTCGCGCCGTTTCCGGGCGGGCCGCGGCACAGCTGCAGGAACAGGTTCCTGCAGCTGAGGTCCGGGATGGCTGCCTGGGAGACAGGGATGTCTGTGTACACGGGCTGGTCGTGCAGGCCGAGCGGGTCGGCTACGCGAATGGTAAACAAGCCGCGCACGAGTGAGCCCAACAGCAGGCTGGCGAGCACCCCCCGCTCGCTGATGGCCTCCACGCGTGGCTGCACCGCGTCGTCCAGGAAGGCATCCCAAAGTTCTTGCGGCAAGTGGTCGATGAGGTGGGCTAGCTTACACTTCCTCCCGTGGTATGTGTTGTCCCTATCGCGGGCAGCGCGGGCCTCTCCGGAAACCTTTCTTTTTCGCTCCGCTTCGGTGAGGTCCGGCTGTAGTGCCTCGTCGCGGTCCTCAATGTCACTGTCTGGGTCCTCCGGCACTAGTCTAGGCACGGTTCGTCTTTTTTTCTTAGCCATAGAAAACAGCAACGTGAAGCCATCACAAATACTAGGAATTATCGGTTTTGTTTGTTTGCATTTAATTTGTTTGTCTGGCATTGTTTGTCCCGCTTGTGGCCAGCCCTAACAGCGCTTCAGCCCTAATGTACATGACATGGATGTGTAAAAGGTTTTATCAAAGTTGGGAGGGTTTATCACTTGTTCACTGGCAGACGGACTTGCATGTACACAACTGTACCTAACCCTATGCCCCTCTTGTATCATTAAGCAGCTTAGTATAGCCTGGCTGGCAATCAATCCTCTCGGTAAAATGTCAACCGACCTCAGTCGACATTTTGTCACGGAGTTATGTTGACATTTGCAACAGGCACCAAACAGCTAATGCTGCATCAACGCTGCATTCTCTCAGTATTCGCGTGCCGACTGTAGGCCAAACACTGCGATCGACGCAGTCACCCAAATATGTGACCGCTCATTCCCTGCCAGGCCGGACTTGGGCCCCTGTTGCAGTTGATGTGTGTTGATGGAAAGACTTAACGTGAATCCAAACGCACCAGGCCCGTCTCCAAAGCAAGCGAATAGGCCGAATTCCTCCAGTTCGCAAAGCTTTGAACCTTGGCGAGGCTAGTTAGCGGCTAGCAGAAGACGACTGAGCGGACGACCCAGCAGGCGGTAACGGCTCTGACCCAGCACCACAGCCAGCAGGTTCCAGCTGGAAACACAGACAAGCACCCCCATTCAGCACACCATCATGATAACATATTCTTCTTTGCAGGCCACATGCCCAGAAGGCCAGGAAAGAGTGCAGAAGAGAAGCGGCAGAAGATAGCGCCAGTGCAGCATCCTGGACTCCACCCCCTCCCAGACTCTCCCATTAAACCTTAATGCCCATTACATTGAAACGGGGTTGCAACAGCAGGAGCCCCCTGCCCTGCCCTTGGACCAGTTCTAGGGCTGAAGCAGCATCAGCAGCAGCCCCCTGGCTTGTCCCCTGCCATGCTCACCAGCCCAGGGTTGCAGAAGGTATGCCCCTCCCAGCCCAGCCCAGCCCTGCCCCAACTCCTCCCAGCCTTGCTTTGCCCCTCCCCTCCCTGCCCAGCCCTGCCCCACCCCCTCCCAGCCCTGCCCCACCCCATCCCATCCCTGCCCCACCCCCTCCCAGCCTTGCGTTGCCCGTCCCCTCCCTGCCCAGCCCTGCCCCACCCCACCCCCTCCCAGCCCTTCCCCACCCCCTCCCAGCCCTGCCCCCTCCCAGCCCTTCCCCACCCGCTCCCAGCCCTGCCCCCTCCCAGCCCTGCCCCACCCCCTCCCAGCCCTGCCCCACCCCCTCTCAGCCCTGCCCCATCCCAGCCTTGCCCCACCCCCTCCCAGCCCTGCCCCACTCCCCTCCCAGCCCTGCCCCACCCCCTCCCAGCCCTGCCCCACCCCCTCTCAGCCCTACCCCATCCCAGCCTTGCCCCACCCCCCTCCCAGCCCTTCCCCACCCCCTCCCAGCCCTGCCCCCCTCCCAGCCCTGCCCCACCCCCTCCCAGCCCTGCCCCACCCCCTCCCAGCCCTGCCCCCTCCCAGCCCTTCCCCACCCCCTCCCAGCCCTGCCCCCTCCCAGCCCTGCCCCACCCCCTCCCAGCCCTGCCCCCTCCCAGCCCTTCCCCACCCCCTCCCAGCCCTGCCCCACCACCTCCCAGCCCTGCCCCACCCCCCTCCCAGCCTTGCGTTGCCCCCTCCCTGCCCTGCCCTGCCCTGCCCTGCCCTGCCCTGCCCTGCCCTGCCCTGCCCTGCCCTGCCCTGCCCTGCCCTGCCCTGCCCTGCCCTGCCCTGCCCTGCCCTGCCCTGCCCTGCCCTGCCCTGCCCTGCCTTGCCCTGCCCTGCCCTGCCCTGCCCTGCCCTGCCCTGCCCTGCCCTGCCCTGCCTGTAGGTATGTGGCAGTGCAGGCTGCATGTAGCAGCATGCTGCAGGTGTGCAGCAGCACCACCACCACAAGGCTAAAGTGCATGTGCTGCAGTGCATGAGCAGCGGCAGCAGCAACAGGCTGTCATGCATGACCAGCATTGCAAGGACAGCAACATGTGCGGTGTGTGTTTAATTGCATGCACAAAGCTGGAGTGGCAACCCAACACTGCTGCGACAGGGAAGTTCATTTCAAGGCATAGATCTGGCATGGTCTGCGATGGTCTTGGTAGCTCCATGCAAAAAGAGGCATGCATTTTGCGGTTGTTTAACCATGCCATTGCTTGTGTAGCCGCATATGGACACTACATTGGTTGTGTAAGACAATCCCCTCGGTGATGGGCAATTGCAACTTGAATATCAAGGTCTACAATAGACCTAGCGTTCATGACCGTGCCAGTTGCAGCGTCAATGTAATACCGCGTGGTGCCATATGGTTGGATTTGGTGTGGATCACTGCCAGGCTTGCACTTGCTAAGCATGACTGTGATGCATACATGCAAGGGGGGTATGTAGCAGGTGGCTACCACGTTTGCAGCATTAGCGCATCACCGCGTGGTGGTGTTGTCTATACAAGGGGCATGTGGCGCACCACACCCTAGCATGTGCCTGGATCTGATGAGCCTCCACTATAGGTACCATCCGTAGTCCAGCTGGCTGTGACACATTGGGCGTGGACCACTGCCAGGCCTGCACTTGCTAGGCATGACCGTGATGCATACATGCAAAGGGGGTATGTACAAGGTGGCTACCATGTTTGCAGCATTAGCGCATCACCGCGTGGTGGTGTTGTCCATACAAGGGGCATGTGGCGCACCACACCCTAGCATGTGGCTGGATCTGGAGAGCCTCCACTATAGGTACCATCCGTAGTCCAGCTAGCTGTGACACATTGGGTGTGGATCACTGCCAGGCCTGCACTTGCTAAGCATGATCGTGATGCCTACATGCAAAGGGGGTATCTAGCAGGTGGCTACCACGTTTGCGGCCATAGCGCATCACCGCGTGGTGGTGTTGTCCATACAAGGTATCATGTATGACGAGGATACATTGCTAATGACCACCACCGTTTTCTTCATTACATTTTGACCATTCACAACTTACAAATCACGTTGTGTGGCATGGAACTGAACGGAAGCTCAGGACAGCCTTTTGACAGCTTTTGAACCATGCAACATTCTTCTCAGATGGGCTCTGACTGCACTGATGGGCTCTGACTGATGGGCACTGACTAGGCTATGACTGCACTGCCACACACCTACAGCCTGCTGCTGCTGCTGTCCATGCACTGCTCATGCACTACAACCTGCTGCTCTTGCTGCTGCTCATGCACCGTAACACACCTACAACTTGCTGCTGCTGCCCATACACTGCTGCTGCTGTCCTTGCACTGCTGCTCATGCGCTACAGCCTGCTGCTGCTGCTCATGCACTTTAGCGCATGCACCGCTGCATGCTGCTGCTGCTGTTGCTCAAGCACTGCAGCAAACCTGCAGCTTGCTATTACCTAAACTGCCACACACCTACAGCCTGCTGCTGCTGCTGCTCATGCACTGCTGCCCATGCACTGCTGGTCATGCACTACAGCCCGCTGCTGCTGCTCATGCACTGCAACACATGCACTGCTGCCTGCTGCTGCTGCTCATGCACTGCAGCACACCTGCAGCTTGCACTGTCACACACATACAGCCTGCTGCTGCTGCTGTCCTTGCACTGCTGCTCATGCGCTACAGCCTGCTGCTCATGCTCATGCACTGTAACACATGCACTGTAGCCTGCTGCTGCTGCTCATGCACTGCAGCACACCTGCAGCCTGCTGCTACCCTGCAGCCTGCACTGCGACACTTACTGGCAGGGCAGGGCAGGGCAGGGCAGGGCAGGGCAGGGCAGGGCAGGGCAGGGCAGGGCAGGGCAGGGCAGGGCAGGGCAGGGCAGGGCAGGGCAGGGCAGGGCGGGGCAGGGCAGGGCAGGGAGGGGCAACGCAAGGCTGGGAGGGGATGGGGCAGGGTTGGGAGGGGGTGGGGCAGGGCTGGGAGGGGGTGGGGCAGGTCTGGGCAGGGATGGGAGGGGCACACCTTCTGCAACCCTGGGATGGTGAGCATGGCAGGGGGCAAGGCAGGAGGTGGCTGTTGCTGCTGCTACAACCCTGGGCTGCTGAGAAGGGCAGAGGGCAAGGAAGGTGGCTACTGCTGTTGATGATGCAGCCTTGGGCTGGTGAGCATGGCAGGGGACAAGCCAGGCAAGGGGGTGGGGCAGGGCTGGCAGGGGGTGGGGCAAGGCTGGGATGGGGCAGGGCTGAGAGGGGGTGGGGCAGGGCTGGGAGGGGGTGGGGCAGGGCTGGGAGGGGGCAGGGCTGGGAGGGGGTGGGGAAGGGCTGGGAGGGGGCAGGGCTGGGAGGGGGTGGGGAAGGGCTGGGAGGGGGTGGGGTGGGGCAGGGCTGGGCAGGGAGGGGACGGGCAACGCAAGGCTGGGAGGGGGTGGGGCAGGGATGGGATGGGGTGGGGCAGGGCTGGGAGGGGGTGGGGCAGGGCTGGGCAGGGAGGGGAGGGGCAAAGCAAGGCTGGGAGGAGTTGGGGCAGGGCTGGGCTGGGCTGGGAGGGGCATACCTTCTGCAACCCTGGGCTGGTGAGCATGGCAGGGGACAAGCCAGGGGGCTGCTGCTGATGCTGCTTCAGCCCTAGAACTGGTCCAAGGGCAGGGCAGGGGGCTCCTGCTGTTGCAACCCCGTTTCAATGTAATGGGCATTAAGGTTTAATGGGAGAGTCTGGGAGGGGGTGGAGTCCAGGATGCTGCACTGGCGGTATCTTCTGCAGCTTCTTTTCTGCACTCTTTCCTGGCCTTCTGGGCATGTGGCCTGCAAAGAAGAATATGTTATCATGATGGTGTGCTGAATGGGGGTGCTTGTCTGTGTTTCCAGCTGGAACCTGCTGGCTGTGGTGCTGGGTCAGAGCCGTTACCGCCTGCTGGGTCGTCCGCTCAGTCGTCTTCTGCTAGCCGCTAACTAGCCTCGCCAAGGTTCAAAGCTTTGCGAACTGGAGGAATTCGGCCTATTCGCTTGCTTTGGAGACGGGCCTGGTGCGTTTGGATTCACGTTAAGTCTTTCCATCAACACACATCAACTGCAACAGGGGCCCAAGTCCGGCCTGGCAGGGAATGAGCGGTCACATATTTGGGTGACTGCGTCGATCGCAGTGTTTGGCCTACAGTCGGCACGCGAATACCGAGAGAATGCAGCGTTGATGCAGCATTAGCTGTTTGGTGCCTGTTGCAAATGTCAACATAACTCCGTGACAAAATGTCGACTGAGGTCGGTTGACATTTTACCGAGAGGATTGATTGTGGCTGGGTGGCCATCCTATCTGCACAGCTCAGTAGGATGTGGCCCTGGGCCGACTGCACAGCGGCGACTGTTGGGCGCGGCTGACACGTCTCGGTGTGGTGGGGGAGGCAATGTTAGATTATGTGCCATGTCACGTAGGATATGATCATGTCACCAGGGCAGTGCTTACCTGATGATGTTGTTATTGCTTGTTGAGCACATCAGGCAATACACTATCCCAAGACACATTCGCACCGTCGCGTCGGCTTAGCCCGGAGCTGCAGGCATGAGTGCGGCTGGCAGGGTGTTAGCCTTGCCAGCCTTCCTTCTCTCCATTGCACTGTTTTACTGGTCGCTCCCTTTGGCTGCCATCACGAACCACGTGAAGTTCATGGAGATGAGGGGCAGGCGCGCTGACATGTACACCTGGTGCGGCTTGACGAGTGGCTGGACGAATGCAAATGCCAGCATGAAAAAAGCTCCAGTGTGGCATTGTCGTGCAGGGCCCGCTTCATGACCAGGGTGTTCAATGTGCGCATTCGCAAATACGGAACGCAGTCCATGTACAAGGCTGGGCCAGCCGTGTACCTGGTGAGTACCCTCAGACTGTGTGCTTCCAGCAGTGGCAGGTATACCTGGCTATTGACTGCTGGTTGACGGCGCAGTGCAACCACCGCAGCTGGGCGGACTTTTTCTTGGACACCCTACTAACTGAAGGTAGCGCAGCCCTGATGAGCAGGTAGGCCTGATGCAGCCCAGGCAAACCAACACCCCAGCTTGCAGATGTGGACACCATTGCGGCAGCAGGAATGATGCACGTAATCACATCGTGCATAGGTCAAGCGAGGCATGAGATGTGCTCATTGGCATGCACTGCAGATGGCTAGTCTACTATGTGTTTCCAATTTTCATGACTTCGTGCATGGTGTTGCGAGGCGTCATCTTGTTCAAGCGCGGGTCCATTGCAGACAAGCAGGTGACCCTGACAGCCGCCACCACCAACAGCCTGCACAGGCGGGGTGCAGCAGCAGTCAAGGCCTCTGGAGGCTGCCTTGCGGCCAGCCCAGCCCAGTGATGGCTTGGATTCCTGGGCTTGCACAAGCCACCCTCTTCTCAACATCATGCTCTGGTGGATACCAGCCTGCAGCTTTGCGACTACACAGCTCAGTGGCCTGAGTCAGGCAGCCCAGGTGGAAGGGAGGATGTAGCTGGACATCAGCACAATGCTCAGTGCACAGCACAGACAAAGCATGTTTATGGAATACTGGCAGGATGGCAGGAGCAACAGATGACAGCGTGGACGCAGTGTGACAAGCTGCTGGCCCTCGAAAGAGACAGGTGGCACAGCGCAGCGCAGCGCAGAGCAGCGCAGAGCAGCACAGCGCAGCGCAGAGCAGCACAGCGCAGTGCAGCACAGCAGCCTGCTGTCATGTTGAGAGTGCAGCCTAGCCCAGCAGGGCGCTATGTGGTATGGGGAGGGAAGGGGAGCAGGGCAATGGCTCACCTATGGCCAGCACCACCTATGGCCTCACCTATGGCCAGCGAAGCCACTTGCAGGGTCGTATGTATGGGGCCATGTATAGGGCAGCAGCTGTGCAGCATGATTGTGGTAGGGTGGCAGCAGTACCGGCAGGCGCAGGGGCCCAGCCGTGGTGTCAGCAGTGATGCTGGGGTGGCAGCATCACCAGGGTGACCCTGGTACATCACCAGGCATTACCAGGCAGCAGTACCAGGGGGACCCCTGCAAGGGGGCCAGCCGGGGAGCCGCCTGCATCCAGTGTATGACAGCCAGCAGCGTGCGGCAGGACTCAGTGCGCCACAGCCCACAGGGCGCCGCCACCAAGGTGGAGTGTATGACCACCAAGGTGGAGTGTATGACAGCCAGCAGCGTGGCCCAGTGTCCTGGCTCCTGGTGGTGGGGTGCAGACTGAGGCCTTCTTGAGCCTGGTGACGCCTGCCTGGCGTTGCTGTGCTGCAGAAATTTAACGCATGGCTGGACAGCATGAGGGCAGCCAGCCCAGTTCCTGGGCTCCTGGTTTACCCCGAAGGCTAGTGCCGGCTGTCATGCCACCCCACCACCACCACCACCACCACCCACCACCACCACCACCACCACCCACCACCACCCACCACCACCACCACCACCCACCACCACCCACCACCACCCACCACCACCCACCACCCACCTCCACCCACCCACCACCTGTCACACTGCTGCCTAACCTACCCGTCTTCAATGCCCCCATGACCACACACGTTTTGCCAGGCCCTCTCCCAGCTGTAATGCTGGCCTGCCCCCACCACCCTCGCTCTAAATCGCCCACTTCACTTGTCTCCATCGCCCTGACTGCCTTTCTCTCACCACACCTCCCTCCTGCACCCCACCTCAGCCTCCCACCCCAGCCATTCTCTCCCTGGCAATCAGCACCCTTCCTAGGGAAGTGGAGCACCCCTTGCTGAACACCTCAGCCTTGCCCTGCGCCCCTGAAGGGCGGCCTTGCCCTGCGCCCCTGACTCTCCCAGTGCCGCCCTGCCTGGCCCAGCCCTTGCCTGGTCCAGGCCCCTACCAGCCCTGCACCCTGCATGCCCTTGCTGATGCCCTGCAGGGCACCGCAGCATTAAGCCAAAGTCACTGCCCCTCAAGCGCGGCATGCTGCACTACGCACACAGCAGGCAGCTGCCAGTGCAGGTGCTAAGGGGGGCCTCACGCTGACTGCAGCCTCAACGCCCTGGCGTCTTCCCTTCTGAGGCCAGCTTGTTGCATGGGAACCTCCTGCACATGCCCATATGCCTGCCTGCCTGCCTGCCCACCTGCCTGCCCACCCGCCTGCCTGCCAACCTGCCCACCCTTTACGCAGCTCATCATTAGCCGGGGCAAGGAGAATGTTTTGTCAGAGAAGCAGCGGGGAGTGCACTGGGGGGTCACGGTGGTCACTGCTTACTCGGAGGTGAGAAGTGTAACTGTGTGGTACTCAAAAGACAGTGACGGTGTGAGGGCCAGGAAAAATGGGGCTTATGTAGTATGCCGCCGCCATCACCACACTGGATCGCTTGACCATCTTGGCAGCAAGTCACGGGGCATCAGCAGCAGTGTGGCAGCAGCTGATCTGTGAGCCAGACATACTGCGTCTCATGTCGTTTGAGACGTGTATTGTCATGCACGGCCTGTCAGCTTAGCAGCTGCCCGCCAGCATCAAGTAGAACCTGTCCTGCCCATCAGCGCTCAGGCGTTGTGGCAGGAGGCTGAACACCCTGTGTGTACAGCTGTAGCGTGTGAGGGGGCTGGCTGGGCTGGGCTGTTGCAGGGCAGACATCAGCTGGCCTTAACACCAGGGGGGTGCCACTCTGGCAGTGAAGGACATGACATGGAAGCCACCGGCCAGCATCAACCCCATGCAACCTCACAGTGTTACATGCCATTATGAAACCCATGCAACCTCCTCATCACCGTGATACAGATGGGCAGGGCTGAGCAGGACTGAGCGATGGCACCGAGTCAGGCATGCTGGCAGCGGGCAGGGTGCTGGTGGGCAGGCTACCACGCCTGGCAACGAGTCAGTCATGCACTGTGTGCAGCACACAGTAGCTCACTGTGCTACACCTACAGCTGCAGCAGCACAGTGGGCAGGCAGGCAGGCTACCCGGCAGACAGGGCATGCCAGGGTGGCAGTAGAGGCTGGGGGCTGCGCTGCAGGGCCCCTGACACCAGGCACCCAGGAGGCTAGTGCACTCTCATGTCATGCTGCTCCAACATTCTCATCTCACACTGCAGTCCCCCCACCCACCTCCTCTCACACTACCGCCACCTCTCATACTACCGCCACCTCCTCTCACACTACCGCCGCCTCCTCTCACACTACCGCCACCTGACACCAGGCACTGGTGGTGCCCCTGCTGCAGGTGTTGGCCACCTCGGGGAAAGGGTTTGAAGAGTTTGCCACAGAGGTCCAGGTCTGCTGGGACAAGCTGTGGGACGAGGTGTATGCTGCACGTGCCAGTGGTGAGCAGGGCGGCGGGGCAGGGCAGGGGTGAGGAGGGGGAGGGGATAGGAGAGAGGGAGCGCAGGAGGTGGGGTATGGGTTGTGGAAAGCACACCCTGAATGCGCCACTTCTGCATCTCCTCCGTCCACCCTCCCTGTGCTTGTATTGCAGACCTGCCCCTCCTAGTTCAGGACTCGGTGCCGGACTTTGACTACAGCCCTCTGATACGGCAGCAGCAGCTGGTGACCACCGCAGCCTCCATCGTCATCTTGGCTGCGGTGCTGTACGCCACGGGCAGCCTACTCCTGGCAATGACGGCCATGGCAGGAGCCGTGATGCAGAAGGTGAGGCAGGCCAGGGAAGGCAGAGCAGGGGGTGGAGAGTGGTGAGCGGGTGGGCTGAGGTGGGCAGGATGGGCTCCCTCCCTCCCTCCCGCCCCTTGCCTCCCCTTGCCTCCCCTGAGCCATCACGTTGCCTGCACCGCCATGCCCCTGGCCCCCTGCGCCTTCTCGTCTGCCCAGGTCATCTTGTCAGGGCTGGCCACGTGGCTAACGGTTTCGCTGCTCCACAGCTGCCTCCACAGCCTGTGACCAGCCTGCACCGGAGTTGGTAGCAAACCCAGGCTCTCTCCAGCAGGGCAAGGCACCCACCTTCAGCAGGTGGCAGGGCAGCAACAGCCATGCCCCCTCCATCTCCCTCTTGTAAGGCAACCCCATTCATCATGTGCCAGCAGGCTGACCTACACTCCTCACAGCCTGGGACCAGCCAACCACCCAGTGGGCAGTAAACCCATGCTCTGTCCAGTGACTGGAATCCCATCCAGCTGGTACCAGCAGGCTGACCTAGGGTCAGGTCACCTGTGCCAGTGCCTGTGCTGTGTCTGTACCAGCGGCTGCCAAAGGAGCAACGGCATCTGGGTGCAGCGACAGCAGGTTCAGCCGCCCGCTAGCAACAGCCTCTCAGGAGGGTGTTGGTCCAACGCCTCTGGCACCGCTGCCAGCACCAGCCACATGACCACCAGCCAGCACCAGCTCCAGCAGTCAGCCTGCTCAGCCCCGGCCACATGACGGGCTTGGCGTGCGTCTGCCAGCTGCCAGCTGCCAGTGCAGCACTGATTGGCACGCAAGCTATGGGCATGTGAGCAGGGCAGGCCGCCACTGGTGCCGGGATCACCAGTGAAGGGCGTGCACTAGGGGGAGCAGGAGGATCCCAAGTCAGCAGGGTTGCTTGCTCAAGTGCCCCTGCATCATTGCAGCTGCTGGGTGAGCATCTGAATCAAGTCAGGAAAACCCAGCTTAGCTCCTCCTGCTACTTCACACAACGGGATTCATAGCACAGCCAGTATTGCTCTGCATCATTGCTGCTGCTGGGTGAGGGTCTGAGGAGAGCAAGGCCAGAAAGGACGAGAGCTGAGGTCAATCGAGTGGTGAGTAAGGCGAGGGCGGCAAGGGCAAAGACGGCGCAAGGGCATCGTGAGCGACCTGGTTGAGGAGGAGTGAGAGACGAGTATGAGGGTTGGGAGTGAGGAGCAGGAGTGAGGGGTTGGGTGGTAGGGCAGGAGTGAGGCGCAACCCAGAGGAGCAAGGGCGATTGTGGCAGAGTTTGAGAGGAACAAGAGATTCGCTGGCTCGGCACTTATCTGTATCCAGCATGCAGACTCTTTGGTGCGCTCTGCTCTCAGGGCCATTGGCCGCCACAATTTTCCCCGGTTTGTGAGCCATGCTCGATAATCTATAAAAACAGTGCGGTGTTAGGTCAAACATTCACCGCCGTCAAATAAGTATGTAAAAAACTGGTATCCAGCCAGGTGATGGGCACACATAAGTGTTATGAATCAACTTTCTTTGTTTTGGTCAGGCATAACACCACCATCACCAGCGACCCGTCCTATACATATCTATACCCAACGGCTGTGCAGCTCCTCGTCGACCCGTTATATTCATTTGTTTTCTCCATTCTAACGTAGTCAGCCTAAACCCTGCCTATCCTGGGGAGCCCCTACACTTCTCCCCAACAGATAGTAACTGGTGACACTGTGACCCTAACCTGGTGTGACCTAGTGTGTCCCGTACCTGGTGCTCGAGCCCTACCCTATGCAAGCTTTCGCTGACATGTCCCATTTGTAAGGGGCATTTGGGGATGTCGTAGCCGACTATTTCTTTGAGGACGATAGCATTCTGCATTTGGTACTTGTTGCCCGCTGGGGTGACGAGAGAGGATGACCACTGACTACGGCCTGGGTCAGCTGTGGGTCCACAAAATTACATGGATGCTTTCAAGGCCCATCCACATCTCACAATTAAAACCATCCCGTGATCTAAACACTGCCGAGACTACACAGCATTAAAAGTAAGCGAATTTTATCTTGCATACAGGAACAAAAAAAAATCCTGCCAGCACGCTCAGGAGCGCATGTATACTAAGGAGCATTAGGTCAATGCAGCACACAACTCAGGGTTTCTCTCAAAACTCATAGAATACATCATAGCACGCTGCACTTTGCCAGAGAGCTCAGTTACCTCCACTGCGTTCATTGGGACAGTCACATTCCAGCTTTATGCAGCATCTTGCCACCCCGTCCACCTTGTGTTGTGGGTCAGTGCCGCCCCCCACACCGCCCACACTACTAATGCAGTGGCAGCCTGCGACTGCTGCTGACCCTAGCTGGGGCTGCCAGCATCTCTCCAGTGCAGCGCTCGACATCGACCCCATGCAATGCGGGTTTTGAGCCTATGTGAAGACGATGGTGCATGATGACATGCGTACTCACACGAAGCTGGAGGCTGGCCTGGAGTAGGCCAGGTGTGCATGGCTCTTGAGCAGCATGGTGTCCTTCTCCATGGGAGGTTGTGGTGCGGCCGGGGCTGTTCTCATAGCACGGATCAGCAACCTGGGGTGCAGCAGGGCAGAGGCAGAGGGGCTGAGCTGGCAGCAGGGGCTTGCTGTGCCACCACCTGATGTTGAGGCTGATGATTCTACGCCGTGATCCCTGATGAGGTGCATAGACGGCTTGGCTGCGCCTCGACCCAGCCTCCCGCTACTCGCAACTCAGCCTCGACTGTTGTTTCCCCGTACCAGCTGGGCTTCTGACATCATAATCTACATCACGGTCTGGACCGTCAGGACCGTGATATCAGGCCTGATATGGCTGGTATGAGCCAGCAGCTGCTGCTTGATGCGCCCGCAGCAACCACCACCTTGCTGACCCACACCTGCCGGCGCCACAGAGCCGCATGGGGCTCGGCTCCAGCCCTGCCCTTGAACCTACCTTTGCACAAGGCCCTCCACATCCACCTCAGCCGGCAGCTGGCTCAGCAGCTCTGCTACGCGCTTGTTCTCGTTCTTAACGCGGTCCAGGAAGGGGCGGAACACCAGTAGAAGGAACAGCGCCATGATGACCCAGGACAGCGCAAAAGAGGCAACCTGGATGTCAAGGCACTGGCTGCAGGACAGCAAGGAGCCAGACGACAGGTGTAACACGTGGGCTGGCACACAGTGGTGAGCCAAGTGGGGGACAACACCCCAACCCAGCAAGGCCATGGTCAACAAGTGAGGCGTTCATGTTGCCAAGCATTGCGCTTTGATGGGCCTTGCAGATTTTGCAACCTGCTGCTCGGGTTTACCGTTGTGGCATGGTCAACAGGCAAAAGCTGCGGGGAAGTGCCGTGGGGCTGAGACCCGGGAATGCTGTATGGACTGTGTGCATCAGTGGGCGCATGGGAAAGGTGCCCTCAACCTCAGGGTGCCACAAGTGTGGACGTAAGGGATCCCTCTTCTTTATAGGAAAGTCACAAAGCTTTATATACACGTTTAACTCAGGTTGTCAGGAGATGTTGATACTAGAAGATACATAGTGGGTCCTGGGACTGTTTGACCCAACATGCTTGACTGACAGCTCCACAGCTATGTCTGGAATGGTGCTTACCTGTAGACATCCAGGACCATGTCCTGGTAGTGCAGGTTCATCAGTGTCAAGCTGTCCGCCCTGTCATTGTTTACCAGCCTGCGAGGGTGACCAGCAAAGAAAACACGGCTGACCTTAGTGACAGTTGGAGCTCAATGGCTGTATGTACAATATTCCTCATTGTCAGGTCACGTAGTCAGGTGACACTGTCCACATTGTGACAGGTGGAGCTCAGTGGCAAGTGCAAGTGCAGTAGACCTCACTGTCAGGTCATGTAGTCAGGTCATGTTGTGCAGAGACGCTTGTCATGCCAACCTCATTTGAGTGCAGGCTAAGGTGCAACAACGCTTGTAGTGCCAGGCCCAGGCATCACTCACCACAGCCACTCCATGACGCTGCTCCCCATTCCTGGCTCTGTGTCCTTCTGCATGGACAGCAGGCGAGCATGGCGCTGACAGTGTCAGTGAGCAGGCCACAGTGCCAAGGCCTGACGAGCCCTTGTGCTCAGGTGCTGTGCCCCTAGATAGCAGCCCACTGCCTGTAGCATATGACAAATGCAGCTCAGGTCCTGGGAGCAGGCCGCGGCCCCTCCAGGTGGAAGCTCCTCTCTTAATGCACGCCGGCTCTGCTGCAGCAGTCTTCTTCTGTCTTTTCCTTTCTGTAAGCGTTTCAGCTGGCACCATCAGGAGCGCACCATCATCATCAGTGCATCCTCGATGGTCAGCATCTTCATCATCCAGCGGTTCATGCCGTTCATGACGTCCCTGAACGCACGCAAGCAGGTCACAGGCAGTGACAGCCAGGGTAGGACAGCACAGTGTTGGGGAGGATGTTGCAGCCATGCCAGCTGGAGAATGCTGGATGCGTGCAGCATGGCATACAGCCTGCTGCCTCGGTACACGCAAAAAGGCAGAGAAGTGAGGAGTTGCCATCAGTCACAGCTGCCCTCAGCTGCCCTCAGCTGCCCTCAGCTGCCCTCAGCTGCCCTCAGCTGCCCTCAGCTGCCCTCAGCCGCCCTCAACCGCCCTCAACCGCCCTCATTTGCCATGAGTCACGTGAGGCATGGGTTGTACTTCAGAGGGGCCACTCTCATGCCATACTCAGCTCCATTACTAGACAAGTCATGACTGCTCACTTACTCCCCTTACTTTGTGCCACCAGCTTGCTTCCTTCGCTTCGCCGCTTGCCCCATTGTTGTCCCTACTACCACTTGCTCTATCACCTGCTGCCATCCTGCCTCTTGCCCTACTGCCCATGTCAGTTGTCGCTTCAGGAGCAGCAGCACTGGCACCAGGCAGCAGGCCACCGGCACAAGGGGCCACCACAGGAGGAAGAGGGGTGTGCAGCATCAGGGAAGGGAGCAGCAGGCGTGCTGCAGCAGGTGGAGGAGCAACGTCCATATCCATCACCCCACCCCCTGCTCCATAGTATACTGCAGGCCTCAACCCTCTTGTGTAACCAAGTGTGAGGGGTGCATCCAGCCTCAGGCCAGCAGGACAGCGAGGTCATCACCAGTGAAGAGTCATGGTAGGGGTGAGGGAAGGGTATGTGTTCAGCCTTTAACGTGTCGAGGTGTCCAGGTGTTGCAGGAAGGCAGAGCGGGTCAGGCTCATGCCTAGGGAAATTAAGAGGCCTGGTGGCTGGGCTGGGGGCCGGTGGGAGGTGGATTAAGCGCGGAAGCAAGGCGGGAGCACCTGCTGCTGCTGCAGTTAGCAGCACTTGCTTCAAGGCCTAGGGCCCAGTGGCACTGTTGTCCCTATCCTTTACATGGCCTCCGCTCCCACCCCTCATTTGATTATCATTTGTCCGCACCAATTGATTGATTGTCACCATCATTACAATTTATATCATTATCAACAGCCGCACCAAGCCCAGCTTTTCCCACCAGGGGGAGCGAGCAGCCTCCATCAGCGACACTAAACAAGGCGTGAGGCTATGAGGATGAGCAGGGTCAGCAAGGTTCCAGTGTGGCTGACACCTGCCCAGCCGTATTGGGAGGGCCAAGAAGCCTCCACCCAGTGTGGGTTACCTGCCTAGCCATTAGGCAGTCAGGAAGGTGGCAAGCTTAGCAACCAGCAGGGGTGTCACAGCCATTGAAACTTCCCAGCATATCTGTGTAACGGGCGGTAGTGGAAACCCTAGAGTAGGGCTGCAAGCCGGTCACAGCACGAGTGACAGTTGACAAGTGTTGGGGGTCAGTGTGAGCGGCAGTGGCTGCCTAAGTGCCTGCAGGGTCTCTCATGCACCATCCTCCCAGGAGCCACTGTGGTAGCCATGCCACTTTGACTCACCCATAGTACGGGCTTGATGGTGGCAGGCAGCTGGACTGGTTCTCCCGCAGGCAGCCCGTGGCGGTGAACAGCAGCTCGGCACCCCGACCACCAAGGTTGGCCAGACCTGACCCCGCGTTGGCAAAGTGTGGCAGGGTGGTGTTGATCCCAGTTGCCTGCAACACAGGAGGGAAAGGCGCGGAGGAGGACTGAGCCGGCGTTGACCAGCCCAAGGTTCACCAATAGTAGGTGTGGTCATCTACCTACATGATCATGCCATACCTACATGAACATGCGCAGGTGGTCATCAACCACACCTACACTTGCAAACCGACAGCTGCCATGCCTGGGAAGATTGCAGTTTAGACAAGTCACACCCGGTACACAGCTATTCAGGCCCGTCCTGTGGTCATGGTGGTGGGTGCTGTTGGCTAGGTGCTGCCTGACGCCGAGGCTCTGTCTCTGCCTGGAAGAGCCTTTGGGAGTAGTGCCCTTTGGGAGTGCCCTTTGGGAGTGCCTTTTGGAAGTGCGAGAGTGAGTGACATCGCCTCCAGGAGGTCAGGACCCAACCAGCCTACCAGGGCTCAGCCAGCTCACCATGCCAGCCAGCCAGCTCACCATGCCAGCCAGCCAGCTCACCATGCCAGCCAGCCAGCTCACCATGCCAGCCAGCCTGCTCCGCCAGCCAGCTCACCATGGTTCCGTACAGGAGCACATCGTACTCGAGGCGCAGCTCGTTGTGGGCCACGCTGAGCTGCTGGCGGAGCTCAGTGGCCCTACCCACGTCGTCAACGACCAGGAGCTCCTACAAACCAGTGGAAAGCAGCAGCAGTGCAAGACATGCAGCAGGGCTGGCAAGACTGCTGGAGAGGAGCTGGTCAGCTCTTCTGGGGCACAAGCAATGCTGCATTAGGAGGTTGGTGAGGACAGTAAGCATCACTTCATGAACCTCTGTGAAAACCCAAGTTGCTGGAAAAGGCCACAGCCATCTCAAAGCACATCGCACAATGGCTGGGCTTCAAGCGGGTGCGAGACAAGCCACCCAAGGACCAGCGGCAGCAGCAGCAGCCTGCTGGGGCACAGTAATGTGTGTCCCCTCTTTTGAGCTGTCATCAGCTTTCAATGAGATGCGAGGGACCTGCCCGTCAGTAGCCATTGCTGTGGTGCATGGGCATAGGCCAAGAACTCGTCACAGCGAGGGGCAAGGTAGGGGTGTGATCACACATCTCACCTGCCAGGTGTACAAAGACATCTTGACGTTCAGCGACACGAAGTTGACCTGAGGCCAGGTGATCAACAGGTGCCACTGCCAGTGTGTCATCACCATCTACAACCTAACAAACCTACGAACAAAGAATAGTGAGGCTCTGGGGAAGAAGCATGAACGTGCCAGCCCTTGCCGTGCAATGTCCCAGGAAAAGAGAAGAGTACCCCAGCGGTCAGAGCAGAAACAGCATCCAGTGAAACATGCCCATGATCCCAAAGGTTTGTCGCTGTGTGCTCCGCCGAGTAAGCCATGGCCCAGCTGTGTGTGGCTGCTGGGGTGTCACGTGACTTTGTGAGCAATCGCTACGCTTGCGGAATAACGAGGCAGGTGCCGGAGCCATGTGCCAGAGCTGTGCAAAGCAAGAAAGAACTACTGTCTCGAAGGAGTGTGACTATACTGTTTCATTTGCTCCATTGACTAGTTGGCTACCCTAGCCTGGCAGGGGACCGTCCCCTTTCTCGCGCTGGAACAGCTGGAGCCCTTTGGGAGTGGGTAGTGTGGGAGTGCTTTTTGGAAGTGCCCCTTTTGGAAGTGCTCTTTGGAAGTGCCCTTTGCTCAGCGCAGCTGTCCCCTCTGTGCAGGGCAGGCCTGTCCAGCTGCAGGGTGTGTATCACTCTTGTGAAGCTGAGAAATAGGTGGTCATTGAAACCACTTGTGCCATGCAGGGTTGGCGCTCTGGTTTTGGTGCCCACCATCCTGGCTGTGCATATCGCTGTCTTTGCCCTCCTCTACTCTGTCATCGCACAACAGAGGGTAGGGGTGCTGGACCTCAACAATGCGGGTGCGTGATGGGCAGCGCTGGCACCTACCTTGACGCAACACTTCTGCCTCCGCCAGTGTTGCTGTGTGTGCCTGAGGCGATGACGATGTTCATGAGGGCATGACAGACATGTGCTAGTGCATGCTGAAACCAGCATTGCAGAAACTAGTAGTGGCATTGTTTGTTGTTGGCAAAGGGCATTGCCATGTCTCAGTGTCATCACAGCAAGTGTCATCAGTGGCCTTGACCTTGGTGCTAAGCCTGGTGCTGTGGAGCCTTAAAAGAGGGCAATCATCTGGTCTTGAATCACGGAAAGTGTGTTCGGCTGCAATGAAGGCTCAAGGTTGAGGGCTAAGGTGCTGGAACAGCTACGTGGACCTTGCGACCTTTGAGTTGAAGGTGTTACCATCTACTAGCTTAGCCACTAATCGTGCGACGGGGCGGGATCCAGAGCTGAGCAAAACTGTGTTTCTTTCACACCTTTAGCGAGCCTGAAGCATGCCACATTGAGTCAATGCGATTAAGTATGATGAATCAACCTATACAGGCAAATGTCATGAAATGTTGATGATGCCTGACGTGCAAAACCAGATACACTTACTGCGGTGAAGACTGATATGGAGCTGGTGATGGCGGTCAGCTTTTCATGCGCTATGGCGCTGGTGATGATGACGGTGAGACCCCACAGCAGCAGTGGCCAGGTCAGGTACGCCTGCAGCACCCACCGCCCCATGCATGCTGGTGACACGGCATAGCGCAGGCTCGGCCTTGTGTTGTTGCAATAGCATAGACACCCAGCCCACGTTGGGTGGCAACTGCCTTTCACCACGTGATGTCTTCGTCTGTGTGTGTCAGCATTGTCAGCATCTCAACGGGTGTCAGTGAAGCAGTAACTCCTGCCCATGTTGACAAAGCTGCACAGCTACAAAGGTACAAAGCTAGCTGTATGCCGGTCAGGGTGCTGTGAGGGGCTGACTCAGCCTGAGTCCCTGAACCAAGACAGGGTGCTGTGGGAGGCTGTCTCAGCCTTAGTCCCTGAACCAAGACAGGGTGCTGTGGGAGGCTGTCTCAGCCTTAGTCCCTGAACCAAGACAGGGTGCTGTGGGAGGCTGTCTCAGCCTGAGTCCCTGAACAAAGACAGGGTGCTGTGGGAGGCTGACTCAGCCTGAGTCCCTGAACCAAGACAGGGTGCTGTGGGAGGCTGTCTCAGCCTTAGTCCCTGAACCAAGACAGGGTGCTGTGGGAGGCTGTCTCAGCCTTAGTCCCTGAACCAAGACAGGGTGCTGTGGGAGGCTGTCTCAGCCTGAGTCCCTGAACAAAGACAGGGTGCTGTGGGAGGCTGACTCAGCCTGAGTCCCTGAACCAAGACAGGGTGCTGTGGGAGGCTGTCTCAGCCTTAGTCCCTGAACCAAGACAGGGTGCTGTGGGAGGCTGTCTCAGCCTTAGTCCCTGAACCAAGACAGGGTGCTGTGGGAGGCTGTCTCAGCCTGAGTCCCTGAACAAAGACAGGGTGCTGTGGGAGGCTGACTCAGCCTGAGTCCCTGAACCAAGACAGGGTGCTGTGGGAGGCTGTCTCAGCCTGAGTCCCTGAACCAAGACAGGGTGCTGTGGGAGGCTGTCTCAGCCTTAGTCCCTGAACCAAGACAGGGTGCTGTGGGAGGCTGTCTCAGCCTGAGTCCCTGAACAAAGACAGGGTGCTGTGGGAGGCTGACTCAGCCTGAGTCCCTGAACCAAGACAGGGTGCTGTGGGAGGCTGTCTCAGCCTTAGTCCCTGAACCAAGACAGGGTGCTGTGGGAGGCTGTCTCAGCCTTAGTCCCTGAACCAAGACAGGGTGCTGTGGGAGGCTGTCTCAGCCTGAGTCCCTGAACAAAGACAGGGTGCTGTGGGAGGCTGACTCAGCCTGAGTCCCTGAACCAAGACAGGGTGCTGTGGGAGGCTGTCTCAGCCTTAGTCCCTGAACCAAGACAGGGTGCTGTGGGAGGCTGTCTCAGCCTGAGTCCCTGAACAAAGACAGGGTGCTGTGGGAGGCTGTCTCAGCCTGAGTCCCTGAACAAAGACAGGGTGCTGTGGGAGGCTGACTCAGCCTGAGTCCCTGAACCAAGACAGGGTGCTGTGGGAGGCTGTCTCAGCCTTAGTCCCTGAACCAAGACAGGGTGCTGTGGGAGGCTGTCTCAGCCTGAGTCCCTGAACAAAGACAGGGTGCTGTGGGAGGCTGACTCAGCCTGAGTCCCTGAACCAAGACAGGGTGCTGTGGGAGGCTGTCTCAGCCTTAGTCCCTGAACCAAGACAGGGTGCTGTGGGAGGCTGTCTCAGCCTGAGTCCCTGAACAAAGACAGGGTGCTGTGGGAGGCTGACTCAGCCTGAGTCCCTGAACAAAGACAGGGTGCTGTGGGAGGCTGACTCAGCCTGAGTCCCTGAACCAAGACAGGGTGCTGTGGGAGGCTGTCTCAGCCTGAGTCCCTGAACAAAGACAGGGTGCTGTGGGAGGCTGACTCAGCCTGAGTCCCTGAACCAAGACAGGGTGCTGTGGGAGGCTGTCTCAGCCTTAGTCCCTGAACCAAGACAGGGTGCTGTGGGAGGCTGTCTCAGCCTGAGTCCCTGAACAAAGACAGGGTGCTGTGGGAGGCTGACTCAGCCTGAGTCCCTGAACCAAGACAGGGTGCTGTGGGAGGCTGTCTCAGCCTTAGTCCCTGAACCAAGACAGGGTGCTGTGGGAGGCTGTCTCAGCCTGAGTCCCTGAACAAAGACAGGGTGCTGTGGGAGGCTGTCTCAGCCTTAGTCCCTGAACCAAGACAGGGTGCTGTGGGAGGCTGTCTCAGCCTGAGTCCCTGAACAAAGACAGGGTGCTGTGGGAGGCTGACTCAGCCTGAGTCCCTGAACCAAGACAGGGTGCTGTGGGAGGCTGTCTCAGCCTTAGTCCCTGAACCAAGACAGGGTGCTGTGGGAGGCTGTCTCAGCCTGAGTCCCTGAACAAAGACAGGGTGCTGTGGGAGGCTGACTCAGCCTGAGTCCCTGAACCAAGACAGGGTGCTGTGGGAGGCTGTCTCAGCCTGAGTCCCTGAACAAAGACAGGGTGCTGTGGGAGGCTGACTCAGCCTGAGTCCCTGAACCAAGACAGGGTGCTGTGGGAGGCTGTCTCAGCCTTAGTCCCTGAACCAAGACAGGGTGCTGTGGGAGGCTGTCTCAGCCTGAGTCCCTGAACAAAGACAGGGTGCTGTGGGAGGCTGACTCAGCCTGAGTCCCTGAACCAAGACAGGGTGCTGTGGGAGGCTGTCTCAGCCTGAGTCCCTGAACAAAGACAGGGTGCTGTGGGAGGCTGTCTCAGCCTGAGTCCCTGAACAAAGACAGGGTGCTGTGGGAGGCTGTCTCAGCCTTAGTCCCTGAACCAAGACAGGGTGCTGTGGGAGGCTGTCTCAGCCTTAGTCCCTGAACCAAGACAGGGTGCTGTGGGAGGCTGTCTCAGCCTGAGTCCCTGAACCAAGACAGGGTGCTGTGGGAGGCTGTCTCAGCCTTAGTCCCTGAACCAAGACGGGGTGCTGTGGGAGGCTGTCTCAGCCTTAGTCCCTGAACAAAGACAGGGTGCTGTGGGAGGCTGTCTCAGCCTTAGTCCCTGAACAAAGACAGGGTGCTGTGGGAGGCTGTCTCAGCCTTAGTCCCTGAACAAAGACAGGGTGCTGTGGGAGGCTGTCTCAGCCTGAGTCCCTGAACCAAGACAGGGTGCTGTGGGAGGCTGTCTCAGCCTTAGTCCCTGAACCAAGACAGGGTGCTGTGGGAGGCTGTCTCAGCCTGAGTCCCTGAACCAAGACAGGGTGCTGTGGGAGGCTGTCTCAGCCTCAGTCCCTGAACAAAGACAGGGTGCTGTGGGAGGCTGTCTCAGCCTTAGTCCCTGAACCAAGACGGGGTGCTGTGGGAGGCTGTCTCAGCCTGAGTCCCTGAACCAAGACAGGGTGCTGTGGGAGGCTGTCTCAGCCTTAGTCCCTGAACAAAGACAGGGTGCTGTGGGAGGCTGTCTCAGCCTTAGTCCCTGAACAAAGACAGGGTGCTGTGGGAGGCTGTCTCAGCCTGAGTCCCTGAACCAAGACAGGGTGCTGTGGGAGGCTGTCTTAGCCTGAGTCCCTGAACCAAGACAGGGTGCTGTGGGAGGCTGTCTCAGCCTTAGTCCCTGAACCAAGACAGGGTGCTGTGGGAGGCTGTCTCAGCCTGAGTCCCTGAACCAAGACAGGGTGCTGTGGGAGGCTGTCTCAGCCTTAGTCCCTGAACCAAGACAGGGTGCTGTGGGAGGCTGTCTCAGCCTTAGTCCCTGAACAAAGACAGGGTGCTGTGGGAGGCTGTCTCAGCCTTAGTCCCTGAACAAAGACAGGGTGCTGTGGGAGGCTGTCTCAGCCTTAGTCCCTGAACCAAGACAGGGTGCTGTGGGAGGCTGTCTCAGCCTTAGTCCCTGAACAAAGACAGGGTGCTGTGGGAGGCTGACTCAGCCTGAGTCCCTGAACCAAGACAGGGTGCTGTGGGAGGCTGTCTCAGCCTTAGTCCCTGAACCAAGACAGGGTGCTGTGGGAGGCTGTCTCAGCCTTAGTCCCTGAACCAAGACAGGGTGCTGTGGGAGGCTGTCTCAGCCTGAGTCCCTGAACAAAGACAGGGTGCTGTGGGAGGCTGACTCAGCCTGAGTCCCTGAACCAAGACAGGGTGCTGTGGGAGGCTGTCTCAGCCTTAGTCCCTGAACCAAGACAGGGTGCTGTGGGAGGCTGTCTCAGCCTTAGTCCCTGAACCAAGACAGGGTGCTGTGGGAGGCTGTCTCAGCCTGAGTCCCTGAACAAAGACAGGGTGCTGTGGGAGGCTGACTCAGCCTGAGTCCCTGAACCAAGACAGGGTGCTGTGGGAGGCTGTCTCAGCCTGAGTCCCTGAACCAAGACAGGGTGCTGTGGGAGGCTGTCTCAGCCTTAGTCCCTGAACCAAGACAGGGTGCTGTGGGAGGCTGTCTCAGCCTGAGTCCCTGAACAAAGACAGGGTGCTGTGGGAGGCTGACTCAGCCTGAGTCCCTGAACCAAGACAGGGTGCTGTGGGAGGCTGTCTCAGCCTTAGTCCCTGAACCAAGACAGGGTGCTGTGGGAGGCTGTCTCAGCCTGAGTCCCTGAACAAAGACAGGGTGCTGTGGGAGGCTGACTCAGCCTGAGTCCCTGAACCAAGACAGGGTGCTGTGGGAGGCTGTCTCAGCCTTAGTCCCTGAACCAAGACAGGGTGCTGTGGGAGGCTGTCTCAGCCTGAGTCCCTGAACAAAGACAGGGTGCTGTGGGAGGCTGTCTCAGCCTTAGTCCCTGAACAAAGACAGGGTGCTGTGGAAGGCTGTCTCAGCCTTAGTCCCTGAACCAAGACAGGGTGCTGTGGGAGGCTGTCTCAGCCTTAGTCCCTGAACCAAGACAGGGTGCTGTGGGAGGCTGTCTCAGCCTGAGTCCCTGAACCAAGACAGGGTGCTGTGGGAGGCTGTCTCAGCCTTAGTCCCTGAACCAAGACGGGGTGCTGTGGGAGGCTGTCTCAGCCTTAGTCCCTGAACAAAGACAGGGTGCTGTGGGAGGCTGTCTCAGCCTTAGTCCCTGAACAAAGACAGGGTGCTGTGGGAGGCTGTCTCAGCCTTAGTCCCTGAACAAAGACAGGGTGCTGTGGGAGGCTGTCTCAGCCTGAGTCCCTGAACCAAGACAGGGTGCTGTGGGAGGCTGTCTCAGCCTTAGTCCCTGAACCAAGACAGGGTGCTGTGGGAGGCTGTCTCAGCCTGAGTCCCTGAACCAAGACAGGGTGCTGTGGGAGGCTGTCTCAGCCTGAGTCCCTGAACAAAGACAGGGTGCTGTGGGAGGCTGTCTCAGCCTCAGTCCCTGAACAAAGACAGGGTGCTGTGGGAGGCTGTCTCAGCCTTAGTCCCTGAACCAAGACGGGGTGCTGTGGGAGGCTGTCTCAGCCTGAGTCCCTGAACCAAGACAGGGTGCTGTGGGAGGCTGTCTCAGCCTTAGTCCCTGAACAAAGACAGGGTGCTGTGGGAGGCTGTCTCAGCCTTAGTCCCTGAACAAAGACAGGGTGCTGTGGGAGGCTGTCTCAGCCTGAGTCCCTGAACCAAGACAGGGTGCTGTGGGAGGCTGTCTTAGCCTGAGTCCCTGAACCAAGACAGGGTGCTGTGGGAGGCTGTCTCAGCCTTAGTCCCTGAACCAAGACAGGGTGCTGTGGGAGGCTGTCTCAGCCTGAGTCCCTGAACCAAGACAGGGTGCTGTGGGAGGCTGTCTCAGCCTTAGTCCCTGAACCAAGACAGGGTGCTGTGGGAGGCTGTCTCAGCCTTAGTCCCTGAACAAAGACAGGGTGCTGTGGGAGGCTGTCTCAGCCTTAGTCCCTGAACAAAGACAGGGTGCTGTGGGAGGCTGTCTCAGCCTTAGTCCCTGAACCAAGACAGGGTGCTGTGGGAGGCTGTCTCAGCCTGAGTCCCTGAACCAAGACAGGGTGCTGTGGGAGGCTGTCTCAGCCTTAGTCCCTGAACCAAGACAGGGTGCTGTGGGAGGCTGTCTCAGCCTGAGTCCCTGAACCAAGACAGGGTGCTGTGGGAGGCTGTCTCAGCCTTAGTCCCTGAACCAAGACAGGGTGCTGTGGGAGGCTGTCTCAGCCTTAGTCCCTGAACAAAGACAGGGTGCTGTGGGAGGCTGTCTCAGCCTTAGTCCCTGAACAAAGACAGGGTGCTGTGGGAGGCTGTCTCAGCCTTAGTCCCTGAACAAAGACAGGGTGCTGTGGGAGGCTGTCTCAGCCTGAGTCCCTGAACCAAGACAGGGTGCTGTGGGAGGCTGTCTCAGCCTTAGTCCCTGAACCAAGACAGGGTGCTGTGGGAGGCTGTCTCAGCCTTAGTCCCTGAACCAAGACAGGGTGCTGTGGGAGGCTGTCTCAGCCTTAGTCCCTGAACAAAGACAGGGTGCTGTGGGAGGCTGTCTCAGCCTTAGTCCCTGAACAAAGACAGGGTGCTGTGGGAGGCTGTCTCAGCCTTAGTCCCTGAACAAAGACAGGGTGCTGTGGGAGGCTGTCTCAGCCTTAGTCCCTGAACAAAGACAGGGTGCTGTGGGAGGCTGTCTCAGCCTGAGTCCCTGAACCAAGACAGGGTGCTGTGGGAGGCTGTCTCAGCCTGAGTCCCTGAACAAAGACAGGGTGCTGTGGGAGGCTGTCTCAGCCTTAGTCCCTGAACCAAGACAGGGTGCTGTGGGAGGCTGTCTCAGCCTTAGTCCCTGAACAAAGACAGGGTGCTGTGGGAGGCTGTCTCAGCCTGAGTCCCTGAACCAAGACAGGGTGCTGTGGGAGGCTGTCTCAGCCTTAGTCCCTGAACAAAGACAGGGTGCTGTGGGAGGCTGTCTCAGCCTGAGTCCCTGAACAAAGACAGGGTGCTGTGGGAGGCTGTCTCAGCCTTAGTCCCTGAACAAAGACAGGGTGCTGTGGGAGGCTGTCTCAGCCTTAGTCCCTGAACCAAGACAGGGTGCTGTGGGAGGCTGTCTCAGCCTTAGTCCCTGAACAAAGACAGGGTGCTGTGGGAGGCTGTCTCAGCCTTAGTCCCTGAACAAAGACAGGGTGCTGTGGGAGGCTGACTCAGCCTGAGTCCCTGAACCAAGACAGGGTGCTGTGGGAGGCTGTCTCAGCCTTAGTCCCTGAACAAAGACAGGGTGCTGTGGGAGGCTGTCTCAGCCTTAGTCCCTGAACCAAGACAGGGTGCTGTGGGAGGCTGTCTCAGCCTTAGTCCCTGAACAAAGACAGGGTGCTGTGGGAGGCTGTCTCAGCCTTAGTCCCTGAACAAAGACAGGGTGCTGTGGGAGGCTGTCTCAGCCTTAGTCCCTGAACCAAGACAGGGTGCTGTGGGAGGCTGTCTCAGCCTTAGTCCCTGAACAAAGACAGGGTGCTGTGGGAGGCTGTCTCAGCCTTAGTCCCTGAACAAAGACAGGGTGCTGTGGGAGGCTGTCTCAGCCTTAGTCCCTGAACAAAGACAGGGTGCTGTGAGGGGCTGTCTCAGCCTTAGTCCCTGAACCAAGACAGGGTGCTGTGGGAGGCTGTCTCAGCCTTAGTCCCTGAACAAAGACAGGGTGCTGTGGGAGGCTGTCTCAGCCTTAGTCCCTGAGCAAAGACAGGGTGCTGTGGGAGGCTGTCTCAGCCTGAGTCCCTGAACCAAGACAGGGTGCTGTGGGAGGCTGTCTCAGCCTGAGTCCCTGAACCAAGACAGGGTGCTGTGGGAGGCTGTCTCAGCCTTAGTCCCTGAACAAAGACAGGGTGCTGTGGGAGGCTGTCTCAGCCTTAGTCCCTGAACCAAGACAGGGTGCTGTGGGAGGCTGTCTCAGCCTTAGTCCCTGAACAAAGACAGGGTGCTGTGGGAGGCTGTCTCAGCCTTAGTCCCTGAACAAAGACAGGGTGCTGTGGGAGGCTGTCTCAGCCTTAGTCCCTGAACCAAGACAGGGTGCTGTGGGAGGCTGTCTCAGCCTTAGTCCCTGAACAAAGACAGGGTGCTGTGGGAGGCTGTCTCAGCCTTAGTCCCTGAACAAAGACAGGGTGCTGTGGGAGGCTGTCTCAGCCTTAGTCCCTGAACAAAGACAGGGTGCTGTGAGGGGCTGTCTCAGCCTTAGTCCCTGAACCAAGACAGGGTGCTGTGGGAGGCTGTCTCAGCCTTAGTCCCTGAACAAAGACAGGGTGCTGTGGGAGGCTGTCTCAGCCTTAGTCCCTGAGCAAAGACAGGGTGCTGTGGGAGGCTGTCTCAGCCTGAGTCCCTGAACCAAGACAGGGTGCTGTGGGAGGCTGTCTCAGCCTGAGTCCCTGAACCAAGACAGGGTGCTGTGGGAGGCTGTCTCAGCCTTAGTCCCTGAACAAAGACAGGGTGCTGTGGGAGGCTGTCTCAGCCTGAGTCCCTGAACCAAGACAGGGTGCTGTGGGAGGCTGTCTCAGCCTTAGTCCCTGAACAAAGACAGGGTGCTGTGAGGGGCTGTCTCAGCCTTAGTCCCTGAACCAAGACAGGGTGCTGTGGGAGGCTGTCTCAGCCTTAGTCCCTGAGCAAAGACAGGGTGCTGTGGGAGGCTGTCTCAGCCTGAGTCCCTGAACCAAGACAGGGTGCTGTGGGAGGCTGTCTCAGCCTGAGTCCCTGAACCAAGACAGGGTGCTGTGGGAGGCTGTCTCAGCCTTAGTCCCTGAACCAAGACAGGGTGCTGTGGGAGGCTGTCTCAGCCTTAGTCCCTGAACAAAGACAGGGTGCTGTGGGAGGCTGTCTCAGCCTTAGTCCCTGAACAAAGACAGGGTGCTGTGAGGGGCTGTCTCAGCCTTAGTCCCTGAACAAAGACAGGGTGCTGTGGGAGGCTGTCTCAGCCTTAGTCCCTGAACAAAGACAGGGTGCTGTGGGAGGCTGTCTCAGCCTTAGTCCCTGAACAAAGACAGGGTGCTGTGGGAGGCTGTCTCAGCCTTAGTCCCTGAACAAAGACAGGGTGCTGTGGGAGGCTGTCTCAGCCTTAGTCCCTGAACAAAGACAGGGTGCTGTGGGAGGCTGTCTCAGCCTTAGTCCCTGGACCAAAACAGGGTGCTGTGAGGGGCTGTCTCAGCCTTAGTATTGTCTCAGCCTTACCAGGCTCTTCCAGCACCCAGACATTGGGCTGTGCATAGCTGTGTGCAGCTGGGCAGTTTTCAAGCATATTCCATGCCTGGCTGTGTTACATCCGTGATTCAAGACCAGATGATGGGCCACGATGTGGGCTTTACAAACCCCTGGACTCAGAGCACTGAGCTGGTCAGCTGCACCTCACTATCCCTCACTTACCGCCTGGCGGTAGGAGCGGATCAGCTGCCTCTTCGCACTGGCCACTTGATGGGGGGTGAGCCATGGCATGCAGAGGGCCACCAGCGCACCCCACAGCTGCTTGGCGAAGCGCGGCAGCCAGGCCGCATCTGCCGCACGCTGCCCCAGGGGTGAGGCAGTCTTGAGTGAAGGGATGTTCAGCGTCATCTGCCCGGTGCTGGAGTAGACGGCACCAAGGTGGGCGCTGGGCTCAGAAGCTCTAGGTGCTTCTCTAGGCCGCACAGCCCCTGAGCCAGAGTTGGCCTCCCCTGCCGCTATGGCCTGCAGCACATGGAGCATTGTGGACAGCAAGTTGTGCCCAGCCTTGGCATTCTTGCCTGAGGTCAGATCTGCTTCCCTGAAGCACAGGAAGCCTCATTTGCACCGCACTGACACAATTCCTGATTTGCTTATGATAACCAAAAGGGATACAACACGTACACATATATGTATATTTGGGTGCCAGCGCATAGAAAGAATCGGATCAAAATCATACCAAGGAACTGCATGGTTAGATAAATGACGCTTAAACATGGTGACGCTAAAGCTGGGCAAACCCAGTACGGTTCAACCAGTACCGTGATTCAAGACCAGATGATGGGCCGTGCAAGGCTCCACAGTACCAGGCTCAGCCCCAAGGTCTTGTGCACCAAGGTGCCTCACCAGCATGTCATCGTCTTCATCCTCCTCTCCATCAGCCTCCAAGTTGTGTTTGGCAGTAGCAAGGCCACGCAGTAGCCCCACAGGGACGACCATGAACAGGGAGTAGATCATGTAGCGCTGCTCCCCCACCTGCGTAAAGTGCAAGGCCCCATACATCGCTCACAGCACAGCACCTAGCGGCGCCATGACGAATGCCTCACCAGCAATGGTTGAACTCATCTTCCCCGCAATCCTTCCATCTTTCCTGCCTATCCTACTAACCAGCTCCCCAGATTAAGGTTTTATCAACCATCCACAGTCATCCTGCCAGCCAGCCCTGCTAAACAGCTCATCCTGCTCATCAGCTCCCCTGACTGAGACAGGTATCTTCCCTGTCTGTGAGCTCATCTTCCTTGCGATCAGCCTTCCCTTATCGCCATCCTCAAGATGATTGCCCTCTTACCCGTTGGGCAAGGCTCCACAGCACCAGGCTCAGCACCAAGGTCAAGGCCACACCCTTGGCTCCCATGACAATGAACAGTATATTGTTTAGAGCCTGGGCACGTGCTACAACTATTTGCATCTGCGAAGGATGGCAGCGCAGAGCATGCAGTGGTTTTCAAGGCAGCATGCAGCCAACTGGGCATGTACATATTATTATATAATGATTATGTGTATATAGTATTATACTATTATATGTACATAATTACTATGTACATATTATTATATAATGGCTGTGAGCCTATGCAGTTGCACGCGTCTGTGTCACCATGTCAGTGCCTTACCATGGCGTCCATGCTCTCTTTGTATCCATGGGGCTCACAAGGGAGACAGCAAAGGTGTTCACCACAGAGCCAGCCCGTAGCAACCATTGGGACAGGTGGTTTAGCACAGGGAAGCTGGCCAACCAAGGCTTTGAGTTCAAGCGGACAGTGGAGACTGATGGTGTCAGTGTATGTGTGCACTACACCCGCCCCCTCCCAACCTCTCCTGCCCCACCCTCAGCAGCAGGCCCCTCCAGCAGCAACAGCAGCCCAGTGGTAGCCCCAAGTGCAGCAGCTGTAGCGGCCCATGAGTTGGGACTGCCCCGCATTGGCAAGGGCCTAGCTGAGCAGCGTGAGTTTGAGTTCAATCCAGCCACTCAGATTGGGGTAGGCATTGACCCCGGCGTCACCCAGGCAGTCAGCGCAGCCTCAGGGGTGTGGGATCCGACGACAGGCCAGCTGATGTCAGACCAGCTGCGCCGGTGGAAGCTGACCAAGGGCCAGGTCAAGCATGGCAGTGGCCTGAACAATGCCCGCCGTGACACTGAGCGGTGGCTGGCTCCAATCAAGCCCCACCTCCAGCACCTGGCAGCAGCAAGCTCAGCCGGCACCTCCCTGGAGGCCAACCTGAAGCACATTACCGTCACCCTGGCAACCTGGGACGCAGTGTGGGAGGTGTACCTGGACCCCAAGTGGGCAGAGCAGAGGCTGAGGCTGTACGGAGCTCAGGACCGGACACTGGAGCAGTTCTTCAAGAAGGTGAGGGTGGGTAGGGGAGGAAGGTTAAGGGATTGGGAGGTGGTGGGTTAGTATGAAGTGAGCATGAATATGTCAGCCACCTTGTGCCTTGTGCCTTGTGTGCATGACTGCAGCTGGAGGAAGACATGGCGAAGGTGTCCATGGAGCGCCATGGGCATGCCAAGCAGCTGGTGGTCTTCTTTGGCGCAGCTAGCATTGGCACCAGGGGAGGCTGGGGTGCGGATGCGGTGCTGCGGGCCTGCCGCAAGGTGGTGTGCAGGACCAGGGGGACAGACCAGCGGCGGGGCAGGGTGGTGCTTGTGGATGAGCACCGCACTACCCAGGTCAGCTCAGCGGTGAATGGCCAGCAGCCATGTGAGAGGCAGCTGAACAAGCGCAGGACCACCAGGCCTGCAGGCTGGAAGCCCCCAGCAGGTCAGGTGGAACCACGCCTGCTGCGCCCAGCCTGGAGCCAGCAGCGTGACCAGCCAGTGCGGGGCATAATGTGGTGCCCAGTAGCCCCCCCAGGCCCCACGTAGCAGCCAGGCAGGCACACAGCCTGCAGCCTCAGAGCCAGGGCCCAGCACTCCCCTGCCAGCCAAGCGCAGCAAGCGCACCAAGGCTGAGCCAGAAGCAGCTGAGCCCAGCCAGCCCACCAAGGGCAAAGGCAAGGCCCAGGGCAAGGCTGCCATAGCCAAGCCGGCACCACAGCTAGGAAGGTGGGTAGACAGGGACTGCAATGCAGCACTGAACATGCAGCGCATTGGGGAGAGCAAGTGGCGCCCACTGGAGCTGTGCTACTGGCCAGAGCAGGGGAAGCTGCCAGCCAAGGGCAAGGAGTACCCTGGCCTGGGCTACAAGCGGCTGCGAGACAAGCCACCCAAGGCCCAGCAGCAGCAGCAGCCTGCTGTGGCACAGTAGTGTGCCCCCCCCCCCCCACTTGAAGCTGTCATCAGCTTACAATTAGTGCATGTTTTGTCATGCCAACTCTACGGTGTAGCCCTAACTGGTCAGGCAATGTTGTAGGTGGTAGGCGACCGTGACCATGTGTATGCCATGTATAGGCCATGTGCATGCCATGCGATGGGAACTCCACACAGACAGAAACACCGTTTTGTAGTGGTTCACAATCAGTGTGTTCGACTGCAAGGAAGGTTGAGGGCCAAGGTGCTGTCTTTGTATCCATCTAACCCATTAGACTTACCATGGCGTCCATGCTGTCCTTGTAACCATTTGACAGAGCAATCACGTTGCTGTCGTCAACACAAACACGAAATGGCGGCCAGCTGTCCAGCAGCCTGCCAGCTGAGGACACATTGGCTGCCATGTGCATGACCTCGTCCATGTTGGCCTGCACATCATGTGCAATCCCAAAGCTGTTGATAGTAGAGCAAGAGGTGATCTGCGGTGAAAGCTGAGCTTTTGTGCTCCGTGATGTGCATCACCCTCTCACTCACAAACATCATGTTGCCCAGCCCCCACAAGCTCATCTTCTCCTGCCTGGCGACCAGCTGGACAATCTTGTTGTCAGGCAGCTTGATAAACGTGCCATTAGCTGTTTTGTCTCGTGCGACCACGACTGTGATGGTAGCTCCAGGCGGCAGGGATGACACCGGCACCTCATACCACACGGTGGCAGAGATACTGTCCTGGCCCCACAGCCGACCCAGGCCGTAGTCAGTGGGCAGGGCGCGCTGCTGGCCGTCACCCATGTAGAAGGCCTATGGAGCAGCACCTCCCTCATCAGCCCAGCGACAACAAGTACCAACGCAAAGGCAGAAGCAGGTCACCTCACTAGGGGTGGTATGCAGTCTGTGTGGAGTTATGGCATGGGCGACTTCCACCTACACTAGTGCCTGACCCCTGCGACAGGGTTATAGCCTCGCGTCGGCATGACAAACATGCAGCCTGTGGTGCAGCATGTTTGCCCAGACGTGTGCCTGGACACATTACTCACCTTGTGCTTTGTCGTAGCTTGTGTCAGCTGGCCTTTGTAGTATGCCAACATGGCCTTGAGGTCAGCAGGGGTGGGTTGCAGGCCCACCAGGTTTGGGTTCACCGCTGCCTTTCGCTCGAGGATGATCTCCAGCCAACGTGCAGCGCGGCTAACCTCCACCCCCCGACGGACTGAGACACCTGCACAGGGGCAAGGATGCAATGCAAGACGTTGGACAGAGGCACCTGGCACGCACACCACACCACGTGCAGGGCAGCACACCATACCATAGCCCCTAGCAGCGCAATGACTTGGAAGAAGCGTCAGGGCAACAATGCAATGCCTGAGGGTGGACGGAGGGTGTGATGATGCTGAAGAGTGCGTCACACCTTCAGCCACATGACAAAAGGTATGAGGGCAGATCTGGGTATGGACGGCTCACAGTGAGGCACTGTGAGTGATGGCGTGCCCACATCAAGCTGATCAGCTGATGCCCACATCAAGCTGATTTGGTACTTTTATAAGTCGTCATCATGGCAACTTACAGCTAATGTTACCAAGCAGTTACCAAGCACCAGGAAGCACTAGCAACTGCTGAATGAGCTGTGCCTGCCTTCCCGTGCTTCTGGCATACCCCATGAAGCAAGAGGGTTTGGTTTGTTTTGATGACGCGAACCTCCCCAAGCCCCTACCCCCTCCACACCTTCACCCATACCATACACAAATGTGCCAGCCTAAGCTGTGTAAGATGTCAAGAGTGCCACGCTAACCAGAAATCAACATGTGGTCGGCTCATTTTAGACTTTTTTCGGTCAGTGTCATCACAGCACCTTGGCCCTCAACCTTGAGCCTTCATTGCAGTCGAACACACTAATTGGCGGAGGCAGAAGTGTTGCGTAAAGGTAGGTGCCAGCGCTGCCCATCACGCACCCGCATTGTTGAGGTCCAGCACCCCTACCCTCTGTTGTGCGATGACAGAGTAGAGGAGGGCAAAGACAGCGATATGCACAGCCAAGATGGTGGCCACCAAAACCAGAGCGCCAACCCTGCATGGCACAAGTGGTTTCAATGACCATCTATTTCTCAGCTTCACACGAGTGATACACACCCTGCTGCTGGACAGGCCTGCCCCTGCACAGAGGGGACAGCTGCGCTGAGCAAAGAGGGTGCAGATGGTTGGTGGCAATGACTCAGGACGGCTCGCGCAGGCAACACACCAGCCACACCCTGCAGCTGTCAAACCCTTGCTGCTAGGGGCAGCAGGACAGGACACAAACTGCAGCTGTCAAACCCTTGCTGCTAGGGGCAGCAGGACAGAATCAGCCCTGAGCTAGGCTTCACCACCATGCTGGCAGAGCAGGTAGCTAGCAGATGCAGCAAACAGCAGCAGCGGTGCCAGGCCTGAGCTATAGGGCCCCATGATGCTGGCACAGTGCCACGTGTTGACCATTGGCTTTTGGCTACAAGCCAGTCAAACACAGTCGCATGCATGCCTGACCACATGCATATGTGGCCTGCAAGGCTACAATTTAGTCGGGCGCGGTCATGTGTCTGGACCTTCCGCAGTGCTGACTTGGCTAGTTCAAGCGGACCAAGCGCCAATGAAGGCTCAAGGTTGAGGGCCAAGGTGCTGACTTGGCTAGTGGAGTACTGTAATGCACGGGGGTCAGCTGGAGTGAGTGTGGTCCCTTATGGACTGACTCAAATGGATGGTCAACGTGCTGACTTGGTCTGGCCTGGCCTGACCTGAAGCGTGTCATGTGGCGTTGCACCAGAGGGCTGACCAGCATGCGAGCCAGCTTCTTGTACCGCTTGCCTCGGTTGTAGTCAGCCACCCCAAGCTGCATGCACGAGACAACAAGGAGGCAGCAGGCTGCTGGCCGTAGATGTAAAAGTGAACATGCATGATACCTGGGAAACTCACGTATGGAAAACAGGCTACTTGCCCTCATTTGTCCCCATGTCGTGTCATCACCGCTACCGCAATGTGTGTGCTGTCATCAGCTTACAATGAGTGCATGTCAGTCATGCCTCTAGACTGTAGCCCTGTCACAGGGGTCAGGCGATAGTGTAGGTAGAATGCCATGTGCACGGGAACATAAACCACACAGACAAACACCACCCCGGGTGAGAGGACCTGACTCTGCCTTAGCGGGCTGATGAGGGAGGTGCTGTCAATTTTGAATGCACCAGCCCCCGCAAACGGCCCAGCCGTAGCCCAGCTCACCTCTGCCTGGTCATCACCAGACTTGCCCGCATCCAGCCTGTTGCCCTCTGCATCGTCACTGCCATCCACGATGTCCGCCTCAACTCCCTGGCCGTGGCTGTGCTGGGCACTGCCTGGCCCGCCATAGGGTGCCTCCTCCACCAGCAGCTGCCCACTGCTGCCCTGGCCATCAGGCACAAGCTGCCTGGTAACCTCTGGGTGCACACGACCTGACTTGGTGAAGCTGCTGAGCTTGGGCAATGAAACGCGGGAGGGTGCACGGAGGTAGGTGTGCTGGGAGCTGCTGGCCATGCCCTGCACCGGCACCGGTGGCACAGACAAGGGCGGCCTGTCTGTCATGAACTGCGCTCCATCAGACAGCACCCACTGCGCCACAGGGGCTGTGTTGGCACTGCTTTGGCGTGTGAAGCTGTCAAGGTGCCCCGCATCACTGGCTATGAACCGCTGGTCTTTGGGATGTCCAGGAGCCTGCTGGCTTGTGGGAACAGTAGGCAGGGGCTCCTGGGCATGGGACGTGGCTAGACGTGGCATGGAGCCGGCGGGTTGCTGCTGCCAGGAGGGCGGGCGGGGTGAGGTGCCCGCAATGCCCAGGCTGGCTTCTTGTATCACTGGGCAGGACACGCCCCGCAGGGATGAGTTGGCAAAGGCCAGCCTTGCGAGTTGAGTTGGGGCGAGCTGAGTCGGGGCAAACTGAGCCAAGGGGTGACTAGAGAAACCCACGCCACGGACGGCATCAGGGCCATCTGCGCCACACACGGAGGGTCGGGGCTCGTGGAGAATCAGCTGCGGGCTGGTCATTGATGTTGGCCCTGGTCTGGGGTCAGTCACCCTGGATTGTAGGGTAGTGGGCACAGGCATGCTAGGGCGTCCGACACAGGTGACACTGTCCATAGGCATAGCTGGATCATTGAGCTGAGCTTGGGTCACCCCAGCTGCCACTTGAGCTTGCGCGCCTAGCCGTCGCCCAGCCAGCCAGGTACCCAAGTCAGGGCGGCCAGCCTTGGGCTGGTAGGGGTGCATCACCAGCCACATGCCGTTGCCACTGCTCTTGCGCACGGCCTGCACTGACACCTCCATGCTTGTGCCCTCACTGTGCTGATTGGCCGCAAGCAGCAGCAGCGGACCCACTCGGGGCTTCTTGCCCTGTTGCAGCTCTGCGGCTGTGAGACTGACCACGCTCTTCAGCACCCCCTTCCTGCCGGTCTGAGCCGCTGCCGAGGCTGCTGGGACCAGGCCCTGGGGGCTGTGCATCAGCTGCACCGTGCCGGGAGGTGGCACAGGCTCCAGCAGGCAGCTGAGGTCGCCCATGCTGGCCAGGTCTGGCAGGAAGTGGGAGATGTGCCTGCCCACCAGCTGTGTAGCGTGCACCCCAAACAGCAGGCCTGGTGGGTATAGGGGCAGCGCTGCATCTGGCCCCACCACCTGGCCTGCCTCGTTCAGCTCCACCACTGAGCAGGCCAGCTCAGCCCGCCACAGGTGCACCTCCAGCAGCACAGGGGAGGGTGAGGGGAGACCCAGGCTGCTTGCTGCTGGACCCTGTGCTGATGGGTTCCCTGCTGCCTTGGTGCTCTGCTGCAGCCAAGCTGAGGTGGGGGTTGGTGAGAAGCTCACATGGCGGTACAGGCAGCTGCCCTCCACCTGCTTGACGGCCTCCCTCCTGTGCTGCCCCATCTGGCCAAGGGCCTGGGTTAATGAGACGTGGACAGCGGCATCACTGGCATGCTGCTGGCTGTCAGGCTGCCACCCAGCCCATGCCACTGACCGCCCTCCATCCTGGGGGAAGGCAGTGCTGGTGCAACTCTTGTCTTTGTACAACTTTGCGGCCATAACATGGGAGTAGTCAGGCTGGGTGAGGGGTGGGTGCAGCAACTGGTGGATGCCAGCCTGGTCTGCAGCATCAGGGAGGTGGGGCCTGACCACCATGAGGGCTGGGTAAAGCTGTGGCAGCGCAGCCTGGCAGGCGGTGGCATCTTCTGGCGTCAGGAAGTGAGCCACGGAGGACAGCAGTGAGTCCACCTGGCTGGCAGGCTTGAGGAGGCCCGCCCTGAAGCCCACCTCACCTCGGCTGAAGGCCCTGGCAAGCAACGGTGACAACAGACGTGCACTGGGTGAGGTTTGAGGGTCAAGGTGGGGTAGCAGATATGTCAGTGAACACTCCAAACGATGCTGCACTCAGCTGCAGCTGGTCACCACATAGCAGCCTCTGCTCCTTCATGCCCACGGACAGCCTGCACCCTACTCACTCTGCAGCCATGTGCGCCATCACGGCCGACGCATAGCTGCCAGGGCCGGTCTTGTCCCTGCTGGTCTTGTCCTGTGCACCAGGCTGTGGCGGCTGCAGCACGTCCAGCAGGTCGGCCAGGCAGCTGCCCAGCAGCTGCTGAGGGTGGTAGCCAAACAGGGCGAGGGGCGAGCTGCCAGTGGAGAGAACCCGGCCAGTGGAGGGGTCCACCACCAGGGACAGGCAGCGCTCAGCCAGGGCCTGCACAGCACAGCCTCAGGGCGCTGCCAGGCTGCTCAGCAGGCTCATGCAGGGCAGACATGGCACAGTCATGCTGCGGCTGCCAGGCCCCAGCGCACAGCTCATGCAGGTCATCAGGTGCAGCACTGTGAGGAGGGCCAGCCAGCCTGCTGACCTCTGTCATGCTTGCTTGGCGCAGGGTGGTGACATGGAACACCTCGTCTGCGCCCAGTGCGTCCTTGTCCTGCTGGTACATACGCAGCCTGGAGCACCACGGTAGCAACAGGATGGGGAGGATATCAGCAGTCAGGTCAGGAACATTAACCAGTTCCCGGCCTGCCAGCTGTTTGTCGTTGCCGCCTACTGCTGTTGTGAGTGAGCTTTGCTGTTGATTAGGGCAGGCATTTCCCTGCAGCCCACAATGCCAGTGTTGCCTGACCTGAAGGGTGCTGAGTCATTGTCCCTGACGCCAGAGATGAGGAGCGGGACCGCCAGCCCGCTGCGGCAGCTGTAGGCAGGTGGGCTGTGCAGGGGGATGGACTGCAAGGCACACAGGCAGAGCAGGTGCAGGGCCCTGGGTGATGTGACCCACACATCCAGTGCTGTCGACATGCCAACCGCAGGCCCAGGCCCAGGCCCTGTTGCTGCTGTGTGGGCTGCAGCACCCTGGTGGTGCTGTCTCCATGCCAGGCACAAGCTCAGGGCAGGCCTTGACACCACAAAGAGCTTGAGGCCGCACCATGGCCAGGGAGCGGTGCAGCAGCGCCAGGGGCTGGGGCAGCAGGTTCTCCAGTGCATTGGCAGCGCCTCCCTTGACCAGCGCCTTAATGGAGGTTCTCAGGGCAGTAGCAAGACCCTGTGCGGTGGGCAGCGGGCAGGGCAGCCAATGACTTCCAGTAACCCGCCTGCTGCTAGAAATGACACAGTGATCAACATCACCATTATCAATTCATGCACAGCAGGCAGGACAGCCCGACTAATTCAAATTTATATAACCCATGGCCGTCTGCAGCAGCGGCATGGTTCCATGGCATATGGCAAACATGACGTTGCTGCAGACTCAGTGCCATTACCATAAGCAAACATCGTGTCGTTCCAAGCAATATCATTCCTAGCACTGTTATTCCTAGCCATGTTGCTCCTAGCTCCAAGCTCTAGCGACAGAGCAAGAACCAGCCACAGTGGGTGCGGGTTCAGACATGAGAGGTGAGGTGGCAGCAGACAGTTGGGCCTGAAGGTCACCTTGGTGGCGTGGCACACTCGGCCCTTGCGGTCCGTGACCAGCAGGTGCTCGGCCTCCCCTACAGCAACTAGGGCAGCTGGTGCAGGGCTTGGTATGAACTGTGGGTGGGTGGGCTGAGAGGCGCAGCCCTGCTGGCCGCCACGCCTGATGGCCAGCACCAGGAAGCGGAACCTGCAAGGGGCAGAGCAAGGAGGAGGTGGAGGAGTCGTTGCCATTTGGAGTTGCAGCCACTCTTGCAGACAGACCCACACCCACCCACTGTTGGCCCCTGTGCGGGGATGCAGAGGGGGCTACCCCTGTCACACTCACTTGCCCACCCCGCCCACAGTGATCTGAATGCTGGCCTGCACTGGCGTGTGGTACTTGTGCTGCAGTAGGACACTGGGCGCCAGCCTGCGGGGCAGCCAGCAGGGCGGAGTGTGGGCCAAGGTAAGCTGGCTAGTGCTGCCTTGAGGCTGTGTGGCAAGCAGTTCAGCAGCCCAGGTACACACCAGCAGCCCAGGTACACACCTGATCAATGATCTATACCTGACATGGCATACGTTCATAGCCCTAACACTAACCCTACTCTAAAGTTAGCAAAACCGCAGGTCAAAGGTCAAATTTCATAGCACAGTGCATGGTAGTGCAGCTCGCAAGCGACCATTTCATAGCGCACAATCACCTTGGAAACATGGCATTTCATAGCAAACGCTATCTATAGCGCGGAAAAACGTATGATCATAAAGAACCCACAACTGCTGGGAGCATTGCTTAGCCCAGCTAGCATATCTTAATCAATGGAGCAGCAGGTGGTTGTGATGGCAGTGTTTTCTTTCGTTTTGCCCTGATGCATGGCTGATGGCTCAAAGTGACATGGCCCAGGCTGCATGATGCCTACACACCCACCACTCATACGCTGGGGCAGCGGCGGTGGTATCGACACCACGACCCTGGGCCGTGACACTGCTCTTTCGCCTCAGCTGCTCTTGCATGACACCTGAACCCATTGGCTGCAGCTCTGAGGGCAGCTGGGCTGACTGCCGCCCCCTCAAGGCGTCCCAGCCTGCCTTCACGTCATTCCACACAGTGCTGACACGCCTCGTCCGGGTGCCCTGACGTCCAGATGAGCTGACCTGCTGTGCCAGGCTGCGTGCCCCTGCCGCGCCTGGTTCCTGGGTCAAGGGTGGGTGCGGGGCAGCGTGCCCGGATGCCGCCGCGCCACCATCTGCTGGCTCAGCCCAGTTGAGGTGTGCACCAGGCTTATGCTCAATGGTCGTGTTGCGTAGAAGGCTGTGACTGCGCCTCAGCCTCAGCCCAGTGTGCTCAGCTGGGGCAGGCTCAGCCGTAGCCTCCTCCTGTGCCTCAGCCTGCTGCACAGAGAACGGGGACCAGCCAGGCCCAGGCTCGCCAGACTGCTGCCGTGGCAGCTGCGCAGTCCTTGGAAAAGGCTGCGGTGGTGGGAAGGCAGGGGGAGGTGGGGAGGCGGAGGTAAGCAGGGGGGATAGGGGTGGGTGTGGAGGGTGTCTCAACAGCTGGGAGGCCTCGCTGAGCTGCACATGAGGCTCCCTCATGGCATTGCTGCGACGCCCGCCCAGCTGGCTGCTGCGAGCCCCATTGGGCTGCATGCTTGACCCTGCTGGATGGCTGCCAGGCATAGGCAGAGCTGTGGCCATGGCCTTGGCTTCGGTCAGCACCCTGCAGCCATATTGCCAGGTGGTGGTCACAGCCAGCATTGCTGCTAGCAGCCATGACACACAGCAGCAGCCATAGACACCAATGTGGTGGTCACAGTTAGCCCTTGCAGCAGTCAGCACACTGCAGCCATGTCTCAAAGTATTGTTCTTGGTGGTGCTGGTGGTGCTGGTGGTGGTGGTGGTGGTAGAGTACAGCATATATGCACTAGCCAGGTATGAATGTTGGGCGTTTAGTTTTTTAGTGGAATGCATGGCTGCATTAACGAAACAAGGTGAACACAGTTCCGACATGGAAGACCACCACAGCCGGGGCACAGCTGCTCGTGTGATTGTCCTGGCCATGGCAAGCTGTGCACCCTACCACATGAACAAAGACAAGGTGAACACAGTTCTGACATGCCACGCCCCACCACAGCTACTCACGGCTCAAGGATGTCGAAGTTGACCACCAGGTCCTTCAAGGACAAGCCAGCCACGTCATCAGGCTTGAAGGCAGTCCAGTCTGTGAAGTTGGGGCAGCTGCAGGCATGAGGGGAGGGGAGGGGCCAAGCATAGCCTGGTGAAGCCCAGGCACGTTGCTGCTGCCAAAGGCTGGATGGCAGTCGGAAACAAGCACAAAGCCACAATAAGCAAGTGGACCAAGCGGCCAGGGGTTCTCGGCAAGCCAGCAAGCACGAGGCACTGAGCTCGAGGCCAGCCCAGGGTGCAGCCAAATGCTGAGCTGCTGTCAGGGAGCGCCCTTTGGGAGTGCCCTTTGGGAGTGCCCTTCGGGAGTGCCCTTTGGGAGTGCGAGAGTGAGTGACATCGCCTCCTGGTAGGTATCAGTTAGTGTTAGTAGATATGAGCCTAGTGGCGCAATGCCTCCGAGGAAGCAGCCCAGTGCCGCGGAGCAAGAGCCGCTTCCAATTAAAAGCCCGCAAAAACAAGGTTCGTCCTAGGCGCAGTGTGGTCCGCTGTAACTGTGCAGTCCGGCGAGCCCCACGCTGCTCACATCGCTGCTATTCATGCCAGCGTAGGTCCTAGCACCCCTCCAGGTAAACAACGCGAGGAGCGAAGGGCTGAATGGAAAACCCAGCGCCGACAGATGCGCACCCCCGCCTTGTATGCCCCCGCACTGTTTGTGTCCCCGCACTGTTTGTGTCCCCGCATTGGAAGCCCCCAGCAGGGCAGGTGGAACCACGCCTGCTGCGCCCAGCCTGGAGCCAGCAGCGTGACCAGCCAGTGCGGGGCATGATGTGGTGCCCAGTAGTGCCCCCCCGCAAGCCCCCCCAGGCCCCACGCAGCAGCCAGGCAGCCACACAGCCTGCAGTCTCAGAGCCAGGACCCAGCACTCCCCTGCCAGCCAAGCGCAGCAAGCGCACCAAGGCTGAGCCAGAAGCAGCTGAGCCCACCCAGCCCACCAAGGGCAAAGGCAAGGCCCAGGGCAAGGCTGCCAAAGCCAAGCCAGCACCACAGCCAGGAAGGTGGCTGGACAGGGACTGCAATGCAGCATTGAACATGCAGCGCATTGGGGAGAGCAAGTGGCGCCCACTGGAGCTGTGCTACTGGCCAGAGCAGGGGAAGCTGCCAGCCAAGGGCAAGGAGTACCCTGGCCTGGGCTACAAGCGGCTGCGAGACAAGCCACCCAAGGCTCAGCAGCAGCAGCAGCAGCCTGCTGTGGCACAGTAGTGTGTGCCCCCCCCCCCACTTGAAGCTGCCATCAGCTTACAAATAGTGCATGTAGTGTCATGCCAACTCTATGCATTGCCCTGTCACAGGGGTCAGGCAATGTTGTAGGTGGTAGGCGACCGTGACCATGTGTATGCCATGTATAGGCCATGTGCATGCCATGCGATGGGAACTCCACACAGACAAAAACACTGTTTTGTAGTGGTTCACAATTAGTGTGTTCGACTGCAATGAAGGCTCAAGGTTGAGGGCCAAGGTGCTGTCAGGGTGATGTGGACGGTTGATACCAAGCAGTCCGTGATCACTCCGTGAACAAACCACTCCGTCAACAATCAGTCCGTGAACCATTACTCGGTGACAATGCGTTGTGCGAACCCCAAGTTGCTTGGACAAGTCACAGACATCTCATAGCACATCATGCAGCAACACTTCTCCAGCCCAGGCAAGTGATTGTGGTGCCATGAGTCGTGTTGCATAAACTGCTGGCCCCATGCATGGCCCCATGAGTGCATGCAAAGGAAGCGTGCTGCCCTTTGACGCCGCTAGCCGCAAATCAACAGGCAAGGCAAGGATTTGCCAGAGTAGCAGCGGTGCCATCAGCCCTGTGTTGCTCCCCTCCGTCCTGCCCTGCACTCACACTGACACCACGCTGAGGTTGAGCATGAGCCACACTTTGGCCTCATCAGGGCTCTGAGGCAGGGCTACCACCACGCCCATGAACATGGCGTCCTCGCCTGAAACACCAGGCAGCAACCACACTGGCTGGACCAGCAGCTGGCGATGCAGCGAGCAAACAGCCCCTCCAGGCTGTACATGTGATATGATTGTGGACTTCCAGGGGCACAGGGAAGGCAAGGAGAGTTTGCTCAGACAAACGTCAAACTCCCTTTCAAAGCTGCCCGTGCAATGCCCATGTCTGACAGCATCAAAACAACCTTTGGGCATTGAACCACGTGAAGGAAATATGTAGGCAGGCAGATGTTTGTGAGCAACGCTCTTATGCTTGAATGCATTGCTGTTGATATGCCTTTCCAATCACAATTCCAGGCTTAGATTGAGGACCCCACACTCACTTATGCCGCTGACCTGGGTCACCTGCAGCCACAGCAGGGGCAGGGCAGGCAGCACTGGCTTTGTGCCAGCAGCACTGGCAGTGTGGTTTGACTGGGGTGGCCCCGCAATGCTGCGTGCAGGGCCCAGGCAGCTGAGCAGCTCACCTGCAGCGTCACAGCCAGAGTGTACCGCTCACGATGCAGGGCAACAAAGGGGATGACATCGCCCAGGATCACGGCTTTGCCTGAGCAAACAAGAGTAGCAGTAGTGGTAGCAACATCAGCTGAGGCTTGTCAGCTTTGGCATTGGCAGCGTGATCAGGATTTCTGCACCAGCTATGCGTGGTGGCTTGCCTATGGTGACGACATAGCCCTGCACAGCCCTGCACAGCCTTCGACCGTTGCCAAGGGCATGCCTTGCCTGTGGTGACGTAGTTCCTGACAAACTGGTCATGTTTCTCGCAGAAGGGATGGGGCATGATGTTGTTCACATTGCGCCCCTTTAGCTCATTGCGGCTGTAACCCAGCGCATCACAGGCCACCTGCAGGCATGCAGGAAAGCAGCGCAAGGAGCAGTCGCACTCAGCTTGGCGACCATACTTGAGGAGGCAACAGATGCAGGAATGGTATGCAGCATCAGCCACATAGGTGCATGGGTGTGCAGCAGTTTTTTTTTCTCAGAAAAGCCAAGCTGATGCTGGTCACGAAGGGTCCAGGACCATCACATGGCTGGTTACGCAGTTGATCCCAACTGGTAACGAAAAACAAGTATCGCAGCATTTTCTTATGCCAAAAAGCCATTTTTATAAATATTATACACAAAAATAAATTCTCGGTTACAAAGCAGCCGAGGCCAGCCAACGCAAGGGTCCGTTTGGTAACGAAAGCCAGGCCTAGAAAACAAGCTTTTGGTTCCGATCGTTACGTATTACGCAAAAAGAAATCACTGGTGTGCAGGCACCACTACTAGCACTAAAACACCGTGCCGCCCCAAGTTATCAGCTCTGGACAGACCTGGACATTGCTTGCCATCCATGCTTGAGGGGCCAGCAGCTGGACAGGAATGGTGTGCGACCTCATCATCAGCAGCAGCAGGGCGCACCTGGTTGACGACCTGGATGATGCAGCGCGCGTTGATGATGATGATGGCGCGGCTCTCATTCCCTCGGTCTATCTCAGTCAGAGCTGAGCGCAGGCCAGGGTCCACCCCGGTCATGTCTGCAGGCAGCCAGAGGGAGCTGGTGGGGTGAGGGGGTGCCCACAGGTCAAACTGGGCAACCTGGGCTGATGAAGGGTCTACCACTTGGGATCCCGCCACTTGGGATCCCGGCTACTGTACCGACGCGCTCCGCTGCACCGCACTGTAAGCTGTCTCCGATGCACGTCACAGGATACGCCCCTAGTCCAGGTCCTCCTGTCAGGACCTAACTAGCAGCTAAGGACGTGTCCTCAGATGCAACGGCTGTCAAAGGACGGACAGCGCACAGTGTGACAGCGGACAGTATAAAAAGGCTCCGTTAGCCTCAATTCGGTCTCTTACTGGGCGCTGGCAATTGTTGCCAGCGCCGAGTACTGGTGGGCTCTACCCCAAGCTTTCGTACCGGTGTGGCTAAACGCTATACAATCACCCAAGGTAAGCAGCGCACCAGCAGCAGCCCCGCACCAACAGCAGCCCCGCACCAACATTAACCACTGTGCTTGTGTTGTTGTTCGCAGTGCACAAGATGGGAAATTGGCCTTGCAATACGGCAGCTAATGCCAAGGGCCTTTGCCAGAGCCCTTAGCCTTCTAAAGGTACGCCCCGCACGTAGCCCTGGTTGCCCCGCATTGTTGCCCCGCACTTGTTGCCCCGCACTTGTTGCCCCGCCCCACATTGCCCCGCACATCGCACACAGCCCGCATAGCACAAGTTGCCCTGGTTGCCCCGCACACTAAGCATATGTCGCACATAGCCCCGCACTTGTTGTCCAACACACCGTGCGCACTTGTTGCCCCGCCCCGCACATAGCCCCGCACACTAAGCATATACCGTGGCCCTATGTGCTTGCAGGTATCGCCAAAAGCAAAAGCGATTAATAAACTTGTAGCAACAACGGAGCTTCCTCGTGGAGCTCCATCACTACCCGAGCCCTGGAGCCATGGCTCACTCTAGGGCTGTTTGCTAGTTCACTAGTGTTTGCTAGTGCAACGGGCTGGTAGCCATATAAGCATTAAAGCTGTTAGTTTTGATGAGGAGCCCAGTGGTCAAGGGGGATTAGCCCCTTGAACGAGTGCCACCGGAGTGGGTTTTGCAGTCATGAAGGGTGCGACCGAGGATGCTTCAATACTGTAGCGGAGTGAGATTACCCACAGCCCAACATGTTGTTCCTTGTTGAATGAGTTTTGTTGGCCTGATGAAGGGTTTGGAGGAAATCAGCTGCAGCTGTGTTGTGTCGGTGTCCATACATTCGTGAAAATGCGCTGGGAGAACACTTAGGTGACACAGACAAAACACCACCCTTAGTGGGGAAATCTACTTCAGCCTTTGCGGGCTGATGAGGGAGGTGCTGATGGAGGGCAGCCCACACACAGCAGCCTCATGCACCTTGCTGTGTGACGGCCGTGTCGGGGCCAGGAGTTAGGGTAGGGGTGGGGTTGGCAGCAGATCTTGGGTTAGTGGGATGCTGATGATGCTGATCAAAGGTGTAAAAGGTGAGAACGTGCAAACGATAGGATGGGCACAGCAGCAGGGTTATGAGTAGTAAGGCTAGTGAGGCCGACAGTGCATCAGTGATGGCAGCAGTGCCTGCCAGCATTATTCGCAACTAGGGGGAGGTCACCACCTGCAAACACGTTGGTGTCCTTTGCCTTCTCCTCCTGCAGCTCAAGAGCATCCGCTTCCCTGCAGGACCAGAGCAGGGAGGTGGGTTAGCAGCCGCAGGGCCGCCTCTGCTGCCAGCTGCCTGCAACTGCTTGTGTCATGGCTCGTCAGTGGTACACATAGGCGGTATGTGGAGCCGCTGCCAGCAACTGGCTGCGCCATGATCTGCCAGAGTAAGCCACAGGCCTAGTCTAGCCTGCCAGAGCCAGCTGGCACCCTGTGACACACGGGCCATCTTGCTCCTGCCTTCCCATGGCAGTTGGTTGGAATGTGTCGCACAACCTAGCACCTAAATGGCACCTAATTGGCACCCAGTGTCAAGCAGCCAGGCAGGCACTCACGCAAACCACTTGGCCGCGGTCCAGGGGTCTGCGGCCACACCAGGCAGTAGCGGGGAGAACCAGTTCATGACTCAGCCCAAGCAGGAGGCTAGGCTGGTGCTGACACCCATTCTCGGCTCACCCAGGAGGTGGAGAGGAGCAGCTCATGACCAGCTTCAGCAAGACTAGGCTAGACTAGGAGTGCAGCTGCTGCTGGCCCTGGGCCCCCTTCATGTTTGGCTCAACCAGCCAGCTCCTCACACACACCGTGCTTGATGTGCTCCAGGAACTTGGCGTACAGCCTCAGCAGCCTCACATTGGTCCCATGCCTCCCCAGCACCTGCCTACACAGGCACAAGGTGGCAAGCGCAGGGTGAACACACTGACTGCCTGCCAGCCAGGGATAAGGTGACAAGCGCAGGGTGAGCACACTGACTGGCTACCAGCCAGGGATAAGGTGACAAGCGCAGGGTGAGCACACTGACTGGCTACCAGCTAAGACAGGCTCTGCTTGAACGCACTTGTAGGCCTGCTCTGCCGCCTTGATGGTGGTGTCCAGCTTCTCCACCAGCTGGCTCAGCGTTTCAAACTTTATCTTGCTGTTCAGCAGCTGAGCCCAGAAGGCGCGCATGGCCAGCAGCGCATCCTTGTGGGCCTGAGCAAATGCAGGTGGCACGCTTGCAACAGCATGAGAGGTCATAATGTCAGGCATGCAGGCCAAGACAGGTGCAAAAGCATCGATGAGCTGTATACACAGATGTATCCATGACCTTGAAAGTGGTGCAGCGTATAAGACCGCTGAGGAGTTGGCAATGATGTCCTGCACCTATCGCTGGTTTGTGTTTGACAGGCAGCCTTTGATGCCCATGAACATCCCCGGTGAATCTGGCCACCGGCAGCTTGTGCGATTGTGGAGAGGAGTTCCATCCTAGGGTCAAACTTCTTACAGCTAAGTACCCATTGTTAGGATGGGCACATGGTGCAGGATGCATGCTGTGCCCTGCTTAGTTGGCCAACCCTGGTGGTGAGCAGGCCAAGCAGGTAGTAGTTGGCAAAGCTGCAGACAGTGGTTCCCTCCTGGCTTCAGGGTCAGGTGATTGCGTCAGGCTAAATCCAACATGGTCTGCCCTGCTCAGCTGTCAGCTGCAGGTGTCATTGGGCACATTTTAGGAGCTCACAACTGCCAGCTTACGACTGCCATTCTTTGGTGCTGCCTGCATGAAGAAATTAACTTCACTAACCCTGTTCACTGACGCAGCCCTGTGAGATCCTGCTAAGTCTCCTGCCCTTATACTGCACCACTGACCTTGTACACCAGGTTGTATGACCGCATGGACTCCACATACGCCACCTGCAACGGGCAGTGGTAGGTGCCAGCAGGTAAGGTGCCATGACCTGTCAGCACCCTTCCCAAGGCAAGTCTCTGGGAATGCATGGGCTGTACAGTGCATCACAGGGAGCTGGTTGCGGCCACCAGAACACACTCACCAGGTCAGTGGCCTTGCCCGTCTGGCGGCTGGCCTGCTGGATGTGCCTGCACAGCAGGTGGCCACAAGCAGCGTCGGCAGTGCCTCAACCACCACCTAGGGACAGCAGCAGTAGGAGCAGGCCGCAGGGTGCACTGCCAGAGGTGGAGGGTCTTAGGTCCTTGGAGGGCCTTAGGTGGAGGGCCTTAGGTGGCTTAAGAAGGCTGGGTCAGGGTTAGGGATAGGGCATCGAGGCTGTGGATTGACTTTAACCCAGCCACCACACAATTTCACCCTATCCTTGGCCATAGCACGGCAGCAGTAACGCACCAGTGGTCTCTGGACCAAGGGCTGGTAGCAGCCTAGCAGATAGATAAGCATACAGCAGTGATGCACAGGCCTCAAGGCCGACAATCCAGTGGCCAGCAAGCAAACAGAGGCTGGGCCCAATGAATGATATACAGAGGTGATGTTTTGCAGCTGACTGCCACCTTGAGGATGGCTTTACCAGCAGAGCAAGGTTGAGGTCATGGACCAGCATGGCTGCAGGGAGCGGGTCTGGTGCAGCGGAATCATGGGAAGGGTGCCAGTGCAGCGACACTTGCCGGCCCTGGGAGGACCTGTGTGGGGCGAGTGGCCTGTCCAACCAGCCTGGACTTGTGTGGGGCGAGTGGCCTGGCCTGCACTCCAGCCACCCTGCTTGCATTCTATTCAGGATGCGGTGTGCGGGAAGTACCTACAGCCCAGGCAGGCCCAGCTATGGCTCCTTGGCTGTACGGCGCCCCGAGAGCACCTGCCGGAGTGCCTTTATTCTCAGAAGGTATGGACTGGGCGTTGGAGAGGTGGCAGGAGTGGACAGGTAGTGCGGGTTGGGGGTGGGGTAGGGGTAGGGGTGGGTTTGGCCGCTGGCCTGGAAGGTGGTGGTGGGGTACAGTGGCAGGCTGGCCATGCAGTCTCTGCAGTCAACGTGAGCTGAAAGCCCTGTCCATGTAGCCCCAGATGGAGGTAAGACTACTCGGGCAGAGCCAGAGAGCATTCAAGGAGGAGCTTCCACTGGGGGCGCCACTGGTGGCCACTGGGGCTGGCTCCCACCTCTCCATGTATCACTACCACTGTGTCAAAGACGTGTCGTACTAATGTTTCACGCACATGGCGTGGGTGTGTGGTGTTGCCAAGGCATTCCTGGTGTCCAAGGTGTTTCAGGTGTTTCAGGTTCCTGGTGTCCAAGGCATTTATGCGGGCCTGTTGCATGGTGGCAGAGAGGTCCAAGGAGGGTGGCCAACTAATGGGCAAGAGGTAAGAGTGCTGAGCACCAGCTGGACCAGTTCACTGATGGGCACAGAGGTGACGTGTGGCACAGGATGCTCTCCTGCCTGTGGTGCCCCAACCTGAGGAGTTGGCCTGAAGGAGGAGGGCTTGCATCAGGCTGTGTCAAGTCACACAGCACTGTGCGGCATCAACTGCATTGACGCAGCTTCACCTCGTGGGGTGAGCCACTCACTGTTGCTCAATGGTGAAGATGGCAAAGCGTTGTAAGAAGGAAGGGTTGGCACGCTTAGCAGCCTGCGGCGCACACCATGATGGGCACCTCATCTGCACCTCTGTCCGTCATTGAAAACCTAGATTGGTGTTCAAGAAGATGGTCCTGACAGGCACAAAGGGACACCCTTGACTTGGTAGTGGCTGGACATACCCCACCCTGGTAGCCTGGTGTCGGTGCTGTGATGCGCTTGTGGACCCCTTGCCGTGGCAATAGCTGTGGCAGGCTACAAATGCAATTGACATGGGGCTGGGCTGTTGCTCCTGCCATGAAAAGCCTGAATGAGCCGTGAGAAACAACTTCGAGAAAACGCGCTGTGAGAACCCTAAGTTGCTTGGAATAGTGGCAGGTTTCTCATAGCATCACACCTAGTGGCACAATGACTCATAGGAAGTTGGAGGCAGGAGCGTTGTCACAATGACTGCAGCTGTCTAGGAGCTGGGTGTTGCGCTGTCTAGCAGCAGCTTGTTTCCAGGTCAAACACCAGCTTGCTGTCACGCGTCAAATGGGATGCATCACAGCCGGCTTCTCTAAGGGCCAGTTGCAGCCCTATTGGGAGCATGGCCTGCTCATGTCCCCCAACAGGGCCGTGCCCTACTCACCTGCAGCTGTGTGTAGCCCGACTGGGTGCTGTTCTGAACGTCTATGAGAAAAGAGGCATACCTGCAGCACCAGCAGCACCACCATGCATCCATGCTTGTAGCAGGGTCAAGGGATACAGGCACCCCTGATACATGCTACTGCTGCCGCTGCTGCTGCTGCTGCCGCTGGTGCTGCGGTGGCTTACTCATGTCTGCCATGGCAGGCTGACCAGGGCATGGGGCAGCAGCTGCCCCCTGTCTCAGTCATTGAGTGCAAGCAGCTGCACCAGCTGCAATCTGAATAGTTTTGGCTGGCCAGCTGCATGCACCCACAGGATGATCATGTAGGGGTCAGAGGTCGCCAGCTGAGCCAAGCCAGCCTGCAGAGCAGTGGAGCAATACCATACAAAAGACAGAAATACAAACGACAGCAGCTGCCTGGCTTTGGCTTCAGCACACATCACAGCTGAGCAGGCATGGTGGCCATGCCTGCACGCAATAGCCATCCTTGCGTGCCTACAAGGAGTGGGTAGACATTGTTGCTGCCCTCCTGACTGACCCATACAGCATTCCAGAGGTGGCCTGCTGATGCCATCTGTTGCACACTGCTACATTGGACAGTAGATGACATGAGCCCTTGGGGAGATTCGACTACCACACTGCTGTCCTGTTTGGCATTTGTGAGGATGACTGCATTGCAGGCACCTTGAGGATGATGCTGGCCAGCTCCATGGCCTCCTCCTCCACCACCTCAGGGTCCTCAGGCTGCCACACACGGCAGCAGCGGCTCAGGATCTCCACCTGGACCAAGCGGTGGTTGGCAGGACACACACACACACTACGGCACATCCTGGAGGTCAAGGAGAGGTGAGGTGCATGTGGCTGCAGCATGGCCAGGCGGTTGTGGTGCTCCATGCTGCTTTGGCACTGCAGTGGTCCATTGCACGCCAGGACTCAAATGGCTGCAGTTCTACCAGCAGGGTTTGCTGCTCCATGCTGCTTTGGCACTGCAGACTGCTCTGGCCCACACCGCAGGCCCTTGACTACCAGGCCGGGTGCTACCTCGCGTGCATCAGTGGCGTTGAAGATGAGGCGTGGCTTCATGTCACGGGGCGCGTGCCTGCACACAGCACGCAACACACCCAACAGGTATGCGCAACTGCTGGACACGCTACTGAGCCAGCTTGTTGAGTCAAGCCACGCACCTGAACCTGTTGACCACAGTGACCATGAAGTACCTGCACGGTGAGGGCCAGAGCAACAACCATCGAGGACAGGGGCAAAGCACCACCCATCCACGACACATGCTGAGGTACTCTCTGCAGGGTGACATGGCAAGCTAGTGTGAACCGCACGTCCGCATGCGACACCGGGCACTGACCTGAGCCGCATCCACCCGGCCAGGGCGCCTGCCAGGCCAGCAGGGACCAGGCCCACCCACATCACCAGGGTCAGCTGCTCCTGCACCTCAGCCTGCACACACAGTGGCTATTCACCATGAGGGGTGCAGGGTGAGGGAGAGGGTGCTGGCTACGCTGACAACATCGACACTTAGCCTCACCGACTGCTGCCCAGACAGGTTGACAGTCCTGAAGGCCAGCAGCACCAGCACCAGGGAGGTCCACAGCACCATGGCGTAGCTGGCGGTGCGGATCATGTTCACTGCCGGGTTCAGGTGCGGCACCTGGCAGCAGGCAGCAGCGGCACGTCAGGTGCAGGTTGGCCCTGGTAGCAGCCATGTGGGCTAGGGGTGGGTGCCGCCTGCCTGGGTGCCTGGCTCACCCAGTAGACGTAGAGGTAGAGCAGGGCCAGGGAGCAGGCCAGGTACAGCAGGGACAGCTCCCGGGTGGCGCTCAGGAAGGTGGCGGCAAGCGTCATCATTGACTTCAGCCCAAACCCAAGCACCTCCACCCTGCACCATGCAGCCAGACGGAGATCCAGAGTAGCTGTGCTGGCCTGGGAAAGGAGGACATCTTAGGCTCACGAATTTAACGGAGCACACGCAGTCAATGACACAACTTTGTGTTCCTTGAGTTCCTCAAAGCCCCCACACCTTCCCGAAAGCGCGGCGGCAGCAGCAGCAGCAGCAGCAGCGGCGGCGGCGGCGGCGGCAGTGGCAGCAACAACATGCATGTTATCGGAAGGCAGTAGGCATACTCTTGAGCAGGCAGGGCCTACATGTGCCACCAGGCAGAACAGTGGTGTGCAGCTCGTGGCACGCAGCACTGCCTGCCTGCCTCCTAACCACCCACCCTGAGTGGGCCATGGCCAGCGGGTTGCGTGACAGCGGGTTCAGCTCCATCTCAGCCAGCGTGAAGAAGGCAGCGAAAGCGATGAACACGATGATGGAGATGGCGGCGACAGATGCGTGGATGACATGGGCGCCGCTCCAGCAATCTGTAGGCACAGGTTTGCACAGTTGAGCACCCAGTCAGTGCCATGAGGTAATGGCATGGCTTTGGGGGTTCACATGAGCAAGCATTATTGGCAAGAGCACTCACATACGTTGGGGAACTCTTGGTTCAAGCCTTGCAGCCCTGCACACCAGAGCCAATGCACGAGGTGGGGATGGCAGCATTGAGCTCACTGAAGTACTCTGACACATGCCTTGCGGACCAGGATGAGAGGCTCGCCAGCAGCTAGGGTGCGTGATCCAGCTGTCAATGTGGCCGGGTTGCTGTGTGATTATCTTGCTGTGGGTCAAGCCACCCAGACCCGCTGCTGCTGCTGTGGCACACCCTCAGCTGCCCTCCCTGGCTGGCTTAGTGACCACACTCCTTGCCAAAGCCCCACTCCTGCATTGGTGCAGCTTCCCAAGGTACAGTTCAGCCTACCTGGCCTGCCATAGAGCTGGCAATCCAGGGCCACCAGGAACAGCGACAGGGTGGCAATGTCCAGCACTTGGTAGAACACCTGCAGCCAGGCCCAGACCAGAGCAGGCAGCACAGCTGTATTGCCAGTTGAACAAAAAAAACGTCCAGTACTTGCACCAGCACGCTGCGGCATGATCACCTTGCCAAACCAGCGCAGCCACACAATGGGCCTGCAAGCAGGAGGCATGCAAAAGGTGAGGCACCAAGGCTAGCAGGCAGCTGGGTGCATGGTGGCATCAGCGGCTCACCACACATGGTTGAAGGAGTTGGCTTGAAAGGAGTAACCGACCCACACGCACAGCACCACGTTGAAGAGCAGCGCCCCCGCCATGATGTACAGGGCCACAATGAAGAACAGGTAGCCCCTGTTGGCCAGGAACTGGTTCAGGCCAATGAAGGACACCACCTGCCAGCCACTGCAGAGGGGCAGGGCAGCAAGGGGTCAGCTGAGGGATGCCAGCCACGAGGTTCTGGCCAAGCTGGACACTGTCTGCTGCCCAGCTTATCTAGACATCAGCCGCCACCTCCCCTCACATGTTGCTGTTGTCGATGAAGCCAGTGAAGCCATACTGCGTGGCACAGGGCAGCAGCTCTCAACCTCAGTGACAGTAGCAGCTGACCCTCACTTCCCTGCTGCCAGCACACACCTGAGGGTTCACAGTGAGGAGGAACAGCTGCAGGAAGTCAAGGAACAGGCGGAAGGCTGCAAAACGCCAGGTGGGTGCCTTCTCCTGCACATTGAGGTTTAACTAAGCATTTAGACAGCTCATTGCTTGGCATTTAGACAGCTCATTGCTTGGAATACACTAGTGCACAAGCCACTGGAGTGTACACAGCAGGAGTGGACACCTCACTCGCCTTGGCAACTGTGTACATCACCCCAAATGCTCCTGCACGGTGTGGAAAAGCAGCCGCGCTTAGTTCACGTGGTCATGCCGCTAAGTCATAGGAATGCAGCCCACTTGTCACAAGCTCGCCACTGACCTTGCTGCAAGAGCCTGGTGTCATCTGACACCTCATCTTCTGGCCCCGGTTTCATCGTTTGCAAGCTGCGGTTGTCATCATCAACTAATGTATTGATAGTATAGACCCGCCGTTTTATTGATTGCCGGGTTTACCAAAACCCACTTCAATGCCGATGTCCCACTGCTCTCCACGGACGAAGCTCCCGTCTCTGACATCTGGCTGGCGTAGGTTGGCAGCCAAAGTTGGCAGGGTGGCAGCCAATGTGTCAGCAATTTTTAGCCCTTACATATCCTCGGCGGCAGAAGCTGTCATGTAGCTAACTCGCAAACAACTTCACGACGTTACTTCGTGTGGTAGCTCAAAAGTCTCATCATCTTTTCCCTGGTTGGAACTTCGCAGTTCAAACCGTTAACCGATATTTGCTAATGGCCCTTTCCAAAAGGCCTTGATAATTACGAACTATTGCACATAGTACGAAGTTACGAAATGCCCAACAAACCTCGCAAATGTCGTCCTTTCTCCCAGGGAGGAGACACTGCCTGGGGCACGGCCTGCTCTCACCACCTACCCGGATGTCCCACTTTCCCTTGGCATCTTCCACCCGCCCCCAGGACCCCCATTCCAACCTACACATATTCCAGCCTCCCCCACAGGACATCTTCCACCCTTCACAGCACAGCCAATGACCATGCCAATGACCATGGTTTAATGCGGCACCTCACTCTCGTTTACTAGGCCATCTTCTCCCCGTGGGTGCAGCTCATTAGTGTCACATCTTGCGCAGAGCCAGGAAGCCCTGCACGCCGTCTGTCTGCTGCCCTTGCACCGTCACAGCCAGGCGGGCCTGAGCAGGCAGGGACAGGAACTCCAGAGCTGACAGCCCCGTTACGTTCCCTGCGCCACAGCAACCAGGCAGTGGGGCCGGGCTGAGAGGCACAGGTTCTGAAGGGCAGGGCAAATAGGGCAAGTCAAGGAGGCTCAGGCCAAGCACGAGTCTGGCCAGGTAAGCCGTCGTGAGCATGTCTTGCCCGAAGCTAGGATAGAGTGCTGCCCCTCTCTGTCAGACCGTGTACTGGCACTGATGAGAGTGGTGTGAGGGTCACACTGCTGATGCTGATGCTGCTGATGGCGCTGGTGCTGGTGATGCTGGTGATGCTGATAGCCTTCAGTGTTGATGGTGGTTATGGTGTCAGAGATGGTGCTCCCTGTTGGTGATGGTGGCCCCAAACCTGCTGCTGCTACCAACATCATCTTTGTAATGGTAACGACAAACCTGCTGCTGCTGCTGCTGCTGCTGCTGCTGCTGACACTATTTGTGACAGTAGTTGCAAGACTGCTGCTGCTGCTACTGCTGCTGCTGCTGGTCGCACCTGCGCTGTGTTGGGAGTTGGGTGCTAGCTGGCTGCCTCCCCCCGGAGCTGCCAGGCTGGCCAGCATGTGGGCTGCTGCACCAGCACCAGCAGCAGTGGCCGATATGCCCAGGGCTGCGTGGTGGATGATGGTGGTGGAGCTGGAGCTAGCGCTGGCTGAGCCAGTGGCGGTCAAGATGGGCTCCCCGTTTACAAGCACCTGCTGTCAGGCAACGCAGGGAATGGCATGAGTGGCGTGTGAACGCGCAGCTGGTGCGCGTGTTGTGGTAACGCCTTCTGAGTATGTTGTACTAAAGCTGGAACGCGCAGCTGGCGAGCGCGTATAGTATCAATAGGGGTCGCAGGATGCGACCAACCAGCCTGACGTTTGGAGGCTCGAGCAGTGCCTTCAACCCAACCACGCTACCCCGGGTCCACTGGCTGTGATGTTGGCATCGCGGAGATGGTGCCCAAACACTGTGGCGGGGGCCTCGACGCGAAAACAATGGTACATACGTGAGTAGTTGAGCCCGCACCTGGACAAGCGGACGTTTGCGGCAGAAGAACGCGAACGACAGCTCGTACAGGCCCGGAAGTGCAACGCCGATGATGCTGCTCCCTGCCTCCCATGTAAACACCGCGCCGTCGCCGCCAACCTTGCCGCCAGCACCGCCCCGAGCGGCTGCCACACGGTCCTCGTCTGGCGCGAGCACCTGAATCTCCCATGGCACCGCGCCGCCTGCCTTCGTGCGCCCGCTTTTCCAAAGCCAGCGCCCTGCCAGCGGCGTCAACGATGCCAGGCGCTGTAACTGCGCGCTCGTGCGGGCGGACAGCGCGTCGAGCTCGTCAGCAGATGCGCGGCCCTCCACCTCACGACACACCGCAAGGAGTGCCTGCGGCTCAAATGCATCGTTCCGCGAACGCTTGCGCGTGGGGCAGCGCGCGGCGCGACCACACGTTGAGTCGATGTGCGTGTGGCAACTGGCTCGGCGAATGCTAAGGGTGTTTTCAAACTGGCACCAATGTGGAAAAGGCCAACACTGCGCTGTGCAGTGCTTACCTTGTTGACGTCGTCCACGTTGGCTTTCGTTTCCAAGCTGGCATACACTCGTAAATCAGAGCTCATCTTGTTGGCGACGTCTCTTTGAAGCGCGTCAAGTCGCGATGACACGCTGCTCAGCGCTGCCACCTGCAAGTGAGGAAGACGGCGCCAGCTATGTAAGCAGCCCTGCTGTGTGTTGTCAGCAAGGTGCAGGTCTAGTAGCCCATATTACACAGAGCCTGACCTCGACCCGGACCACTTGGGTGTTATGCAAAGCTGCTCACACCACATACCTCATGTAAAGGCTTACCCTGACCTCTTTATTTCGACCTGACCCCCGTGACCCAGGCCAGGTCCACCCACCCACCCACTCCACCCACCCTGACCCCATACCTTTAACCACCCCTCCTGTTGCACCCGCTGTCAAGCCAAGAAAAACATGCCCGTCCTCCCTGCCTCTCTCCCTTCTTTCCCTCTCGTCCCTTCCCACCCCTTCCTCCTCTACCTCCTTGAGCTAGCGCGTGAGTGCCAGACTGCCAACACTCTAAGCTCAGTGTGTCAGACTCCACCTGGCTTAGTTGAGTTGATGTGTGATTGTGAGGTTTGGGTGAGTTTCAGTGTTGCAGCAATTCGAACTGGCAAATGCCATGTAGTGATGATGGTGATGGTGATGGTGATCGTGTTGTTGATGGTGATGATGGTGTTGGTGATGATAGGGACGATGACGATGGTGATGGTGATGATGACATCCCACCTGACTCTCCACCGCGGCCAAGGCAGAGGCAGGGGCCCGGGAGCCCACTGCCTCCCTGAGGCCCGCCAGCTCTGCCTTGCTGTCCCTGGCAAGGCTCGCCACCTGAGTGCAAGACAGCCGCCGCTGGCTCAGTGAGGGGCATGCTGACGATCAGGCAACCCACATCAACTCCCTGAACTCTTTCAATCACTTTCAATCCAGGTGCGGCCATGGCTGCACAGCCACACAGCTGGAGGGTGAGGGGGTGTAGGGTTACAAAACAGCCCGGGAGCAGCCCTGTGCGCGGAGCAGTAGCATTGGTGGGGACAGTGCAGCCAGCGCGAAACCCTCACGCACCTCCGACCCCTCGGCTTTGCGCGCCAGCGCCGCGGCGAGCCGGTCCTCCACGTCCTGCACTTCCATTCGCAGCGCACTGCGGAAGGTTTCAGACGCGGCAGCAGTGCGTGACAACACCACGCTCCCAGCCGATGATGCCGTGACCTCGGCCTCCGCCACATCGCTCGAACTAGCCCGCACCTTCGTCCCGTGTGCGCACGACAAGGGAGGCGGGTATGACGGGGGAAGGACTGCTTTTATGTGCGATGATGCGCACCTCTCTGCCAGCAGTGCGTCGTCGACACGCTTGGCTGTGGTGGACAGCGACGCGTCGAAGGTGACGGACAGGGCGCGCAAGGCCGCGGCCGCAGACTCCGCGTCCGCCTCAACCCGGGAGCGCAGCCGGTCATGGCGGTGCGACACCTAACGCCAGCGAGCTGCTGGTGAGGCTCCCACATGAGACAAGCCGCGCACCTTCCCCGCGGTTTCACTTGTCTACCCCTGCTCTCGCTGCTCTGCTCCATCACTCAAGAAGACTCCGAGTCACTCCATTTTAAAAAGCTTCATACCATAACAACCTATCACTACACACCCTGCACCACTCCTCGGCATCAGCCCTTGTCCACACTCGCGTCTCCTAACCTTACCTTCGTCCAACGCTATTCATACACACGGTTAGCTTACCTGCCTGCGCCCATCACGTCCCCATTGCCAGATCTGCAAACTCCAGTTAACTACAACCACTACAGAATGCAGCAGCAGCCAGAACAGTCACCACCCCTGAACCCACCCCTGCTGCCACCCCTTGCCCCCACCCCTGCCGCCATCCCTGCCGCCACCCGGACCACTTCTGCCGCCCACCCTTCCCCCACTGCTCCCCACGTACTGCCCTGTTTGGCCCCAGCCCTTCGCTCCCACGCCTGCACCTCACCTCCTCCAGCACTGCCATGTCAGCTTTGCGGCTCAATGCATGGAGAGCGTCAGCCAGCTGCGCCCTCACCTCCCCCTCCACCCCCTGCAGCGCGCTGCTGTCAGCCTTGCAGGCAAGCGCTTCGGCCACCAGCTTGCGGCTGGCCTGCAGCAGGGCAAGCAGCGACTGCAAGGGTGACTGCTGCATGCTTTTTTGGCTGTCAAAGTATTCTTACCGAATCCCCAACAAGGAGGTACACATGGGGGTCCACATGGGCATACGCATGGGGTACAGAGAGTGCTTCCCATGGGTGCCTGGTCCCGGCCTTGCTGCTTCCCCCCATGCTGTCTCCCCCTACTGGCCACACCTTGTCCCTCAGCCGCTGCTCCAGGTCCGCTGCGTCGACCTTTGCAGCCAGGCAGGAGGTCACCTCTGCAGCGCTGGCCTTACCACTCAGCGCCGCCCGCACCTCGTCCAGGCCTAAAGGAGGGGGTGCAGGGTGTAGGGGGTGAAGGGGGTGGCAGGGGGTGAAGGGGGGTGCAGGGGGGGCAGCAGCAGCAGCAGCAGCGTGTGATTCACACTTGCAGCCAGAGCCCAGCAGTGCAGCTGCTGCTGTTGACAGTGGCGGGCCCACTCTCCCTATCCAGCCCCCTCCCCTATGTGGCTCCATCCCCCACCTCCAGCACTCTGCTGCTCACTCCGCCCCCTCCCCCCTGCCCTCCCCCCAACCCCCATGGCTACAGGTGCAGCGACAGCACCCTGCCACCCTAGCCTTAAGCACAGGACCTACGGCACATGACTTGGCAGACACTAGCACCTCCCTTGCCCCCCGCCCCCTTCCCCTCCACACCCTTCCCCGCCCCCTCCCTCCAACACTGTCCTGTCCGTCCCTCTGCCTTCAACATCCCCCCTTCCACTTCTGGGATGCTGCTGTTTATGATGGTTCTGATCTTAAATCGGCCCTCCCACCTCCCCCTCTTTCACACCCCCCCACCCCCATGGGGGATGCGCCCTATAAGCCTGGTCTGACGCCTCAGGCCAACACAAGACAGTATCCCCTTATCACATTACTCCCCCTCTCCCCCTCCCCTCTGCATCCCCCCGCAGCCCACAGCCCTGGTCCCACCTGCTGCCATGCGGGCCACCTCAGTGCGCAGGGCTGTCAGCTGGCGCTCACAGGACTCCCGCCAGCCCTGACCACAGCAGCAGCCAGGCAGCAGGTGAGGGGCTGAGCTATAGCCGGGTTAGAGTTGGTTAGGGTTACTTAGGGTTGGTTAGAGTAGGGTAGGGTAGGGTAGGGTAGGGTAGGGTAGGGTAGGGTAGGGTAGGGTAGGGTAGGGTAGGGTAGGGTAGGGTAGGGTAGGGTAGGGTAGGGTAGGGTAGGGTAGGGTAGGGTAGGGTAGGGTAGGGTAGGGTAGGGTAGGGTAGGGTAGGGTAGGGTAGGGTAGGGTAGGGTAGGGTAGGGTAGGGTAGGGTAGGGTAGGGTAGGGTAGGGTAGGGTAGGGTAGGGTAGGGTAGGGTAACCCCCTTGACCCAGGCAGGCAGCAAGTGAGCTCAGCAAGGGCAGCATGCACAAACAACGTGCCCAGGCAAATACCCCACCCCCCCATTGGAGGTGCCTCCACCATGAAAGGTGACAGTGGGCAGGCTGGGCCCAGGAGGACCCCTCCCCTCCTCCCTCCCTCCCCCCCCCTGCCCCTCTCCATCTCCCTTCCCGACCCCCTACCCCCCAGGGTAGAAGATAGCTGGGGGCGGAGCTGCTGGCCCAGCCTGACCTTGGCCTCCACCTCGTCCATCTTTGTCTTGAGGCCCGTGCTGACCTCAGCCATGTGACTGCGCAGCGTGGCATCCACCTGGGGGGCGAGCCATGGCAGCAGCAGGCTGCAGCGCCACAGTAGGGGGCTCCAGCCTTCCCCCAGGCATTGTGACCCACAGCAACATGCTGTCCAATGCACTGCCTGCCTGCCTCTGCTTCCATCAAGGCCAAGAGCTGGACGCAGGGTCAGGGGGGCATGCAGCCCTGCCCTGGGGGCCAGCAGCTGCGGGGCTCTGGAGGGCAGGGGGGTCAGCAGGTGAGGGGCATGCAGCCCTGTCCGCAAGGCCTGAGGGGGTCTGACAGGAGCCCAGCAAGGCCAACACAGCAGGCAGGTGATGAGGTAGCCTGGCCTGCTGTTGCATTGCAGCGGGCTCACAGCCACCAAGGGTCCACATCAGGAGCATCCAAGCAGTGCCAGCAAGGCTGAAGGGGGCATGAGGGGGCATGAGGGGGTGACTGGGAGAGAGGTTAAGCCAGGCAGTGGGGGTGGAAGAATGGTACTGCGCACAGGGGTGTGGCTGGGGAGTTGTCTGTTGAGATGCGTGCAACCAGGTGCATAGGTGCTGGGGTCAGAGTGGGGCATGAGGGGGGTTGGGTTGAGATGTACACAGGCAGGTATGCCACATGAGCCTCCCCAACCACATGACCTCATGACAGCCATGCAGTGCTCACAAACACGGGGAGGGGAGTTGCATCAGCCCCACACAGGAAGCTGGCTCCAGGGGCAGCCTGGGCAGTCACACCTTGCCTGAACAGGCTACAGAGTGGTGGGCCAGCTTGCCTGATTAGGAGTGACAGTGGTGGCCGCTAGACTGTAGGTTGGCTTAGACAAAAGGCAGGGCTGGGGTCATCAGGGTGGGTGGGGTGGCGAGGGGAGCAGGCAGGGGCCGTTTTTCACTTTTTCTTTCCAATATTACTTTTCACAATCACTCTTCAGTTGTGATGTTGCTCACCTCTGCCTTTATGGCGCGCCGCTCCATGTCTTCAGTGTCGGCCTTGCGCCCCACACATGCCTCCAGCTGAACCAGGTGAGGCACGCAGGGTGTGTGAAAGAGCATGCAAGCATGCCGACATGCAGGCATGTGTGCTCCATGTCACGAGCCTTGCCCCAGCACCAGCAGCAAGGCATGGGAGGCTGAAGGCCCGCCCTGCCCCCACTGCTGCTGCCTATCCTTCCCCGCCGTTGATGCAGGCCAGTCGGTAGGGCCTTGTTTCTTTCTTTCTATATTTGCCTCGTTGTTTGCCTCGTATTTTGTTTTTTCTTTGCCTCGTTATTTGGCTCGTTCTGGCCAAGCTAGCGGTGACTGTGCCAGTGAGGCTTGTGCTGAGCTGGGTTGTGCAGCATGCCGGTAAGCTGGCACTGGTTCCCCTGCCAGCTGCATTGGTGGGCGAGCCTGCCACCGCACACCCACCACCAGCTGACCATCTCTCACCACCACCTGCTCACACCTGACTGTGCAAGTATGGCTTGTGCTCAATGAACACCATCCTAACCCCCTGCCGCCGCAGCCTGACCCCGCAGCCTGCACCCCGCTGCCTCAACACCTGTGTGTCACCGCACTGTACTGTACTGAACACCTGTGTACAGTACATTGTTCACTGTACTGTACTGTACTGTACTGAACACCTGTACTGGACTCAATGCCTCACCACCTGTGCCAGTACCACAGTGCTAGAGTCCCATTGCCACCGTGCCTCAACACCTGTGAGTCACCGCACTGAACACCTGTGAGTCACTGCACTGTACTGTACGCTGTCCTGGCTCAGGGTCAGGATCACCTAGCTGTCCTCATCTCCTGACCTCCTGCAGAGCAGCAGCGGCAGGAGCAGCACCAGCACCAGCACCAGCAGCACTGCCTCCTAACCCCCCCTGACCCCTAACGCCTACACCCACTGCTGCGCTGCAGCTGCCCAGCCACACCAGCCCAGCCCACTCCTCACCAGCCACATGCACCGCAGCCGTCAGCGCGGGGCCCGGGCGCCTCACCTCAGCCAAGCGGGACGCCACCTCAGGAGCGTTGGCCTTGCGCTGCAGCACCCCTGCCATTTCATTGCGCAGGCTGTGCACCAGGTCCTGCAGCAGCCCAGGGGCAGCAGCATGCGCATGGTGCTCAAAATGATGGTGCGAGTGCAGATAGTGATATTGATGCTGGTGATATTGACGAGGGTGATGTCAATGAGGGTGACACTCATGATGATGATGGTGATGATGATGGTATGAATGATGTTGGCAATGATGTTGGTGATGAGGTCAAGCTGGGGATTGCGGGCATCAGCATGAGCCCTGGGGGAACATCTTCAGGAGACAACAGCACCCACCACCAGGTGCCAGGCACACCCAGTTCAAGGCTGCAGCCTGCCTGACCAGTGGCTCCTACAAGCTGCCCACCCTGCTGCTGCTCAGGAGGTGGCCCCCCTTCCGCTGCTCCTGAGCTACCTGTGGGGTGGAGGCCGACATGTGGCAGGCACAGTGGCGGCTGCTGTGCCCCTTGTTCGTCTCCTGGTCTAGAAGAACCCCAAGTCTGTGGCGGCGGCTGTGCCATGTCCCCTGTGCCCTGGCTGCTGTGCCCTGTGCCCTGTGCCTGGTGCGCTGTGCCCTGGGTGCTGCGCCTGCTGCCCAGCTGCCAGCTGCACCCTGGACAGCAGAACCCAGGACTGTGGGCAGGGCCAGGGGCCGGGGCCGGGGCCAGGGGCCAGGGGCAAGGCCAGGGGCAAGGCCAGGGGCAAGGCCAGGGGCCAGGGCCAGGGGCAGGGCTGGAAGGAGGGTTCCTAACCCTAACCCCTAACCCCTAACCCTGGTCTCGGTCAGGGGCCAGGGGCCAGGGCCAGACGCAGGGCTAGCGGGGGCTGACCCTAACCCCTAACCCTGGTCTTGGTCAGGGGCCAGGGCCAGAAGGACAGCCCTGTCTGGGGTGGCCTGCCTGTGGCAGCTGTGCCCTGCCCCTGCCCCTGGCCCTGGCGCCTTACCTCTCGCCCCTGCTCCAGGGACCGGATGGCATCACCCTGCACAGGCCCAGGGCCAGGGGCAACAGGCAGCAGGTGTCAGTGACAGCAGGGGCCTGCAGCACTGCCGGGCACATCAACCTCATAGTCGGCCATTCTGTCTTTCTACTTCATACAGCTGCCTGGCAGTTGCTTGGCAGTCGCTGGGCAGCTGGCGCATGGTCGCTCTACTGGTCCCCTTGCAGATGGCACCCACAAGCCACCAGCCCTTGCCCGATGTCACCATTGCCCACCAATCAGCACAAGCCTCAATGCTGGCCTTGCTGCAGCTGGCAATGAGTGTGGGTGTGGGCGGCTTGTTGCAGCTGTGGTGGTGCACTGGTGTAACGCACTGGTGCAGGACCAGAGGCCTGGTGGGTGGCTGTGAGTGCTGCACAGCTGTGCTACTACCTCCAGCTGCTTCGAATGGCTGGACCAGCCGGCTGCTGGAGGTGCAAGGTGGAGCACGAGAACGCCCATGCAAGCACATTTGCATGCATGCTTGGCCGGCATGTGTGTGTGTCTGCATGGACAAACTAAGTGTTCACTGCTGTCGAGATGGATTGAGCTGTAAATATGTACCTGAGACTTTAATGCATCGAAGAAGGCCTGCAGGGGTCACACGACGTGGCCAATGTAACCAACCACCCTCACTAAACCGGACTGCACTGTGAAACTACCTTGAATGTCAGGGTCACAGTATCTTGTATGCTGCGCCACTCCTGCAGCCCTTGGTCCTGTCCCTGCTGGGTGCCGCCATGTCGCAGGATTGCCGCGACATTTGGGACCCCTGGGGGAAGGGTGCCCATCACGCCTTTGGCAATACCTCCGCCTGCCTCACATGTCGCACGCTGCGGGACACCTTGCTCCACCTGTACGCGCAAAATCGAAAACTCATACGTTTGAATGTTTGTTTACTATTTATGATGTTCTAGCTGCAGGGCGCTGCTATACAAATACTGCAGTTGTTTAATGAACATATGATTGCCGTGTAGATGCCTAAGACCTCATGCAATCCAGCAGGATTGTTTTGTGCGAAACAAGACTGTGCACATCATTTGTGGCTGGTGTATTATCTGTGGATGTAGCTTTTGCAGCCGTCGGACTGGCAGCTCGTGGGAGCGTCTGAGGCAAGCACGGGGCACTACCTCTTATTGCTGTTGCATACGATGTCCTTTACATTTTGACGCATGCATGCAAATGCGCTAACCTGTACAGGTGCTCTGCTATTGTATAATATTGTATGTATTGTATTTGTATGGTGTATATATGCGTATTGTATCTATTGTATGTATACATATAATAAATGTAGGGGATCAGTGGGGCTGAGTGATTGAGCTGAGTTCTTAGCTTTCCCCGGGGATCAAGTAGTGGACCAGCAGACATCAACAATGCAATAACCAATGCGCCTCCGTGTCCCGTTTCGTCAAAGCAGCTGTGTAAGCAGTTCTTGGAAAGAGCACCTGCACCTGCACCTGCTTGCACTGGCTGCCTGTGACCCACCCAAACAGCTGTGCAGCTGTGACAACACTTTTCCAGTTGGGAACAGCAAACTGAAGGTACGCAAGCTGAAGGTACTAATGTCAGTGTCTGCATGATAGTAGACACCGGAGCCAGATGTGGATGGGCGCACCATGGCCTGCACAATGGGTTGGCGGGACCACACATGATATGCAGCACCTGCCATCATTGCTCAGCTCTGGCCAGAGCGCACCCCTCCCGCACAGTGTGTGGCGCCCACCCTGCCATGCCCCACCACCGTCTGCCTGCGTCACTGCGGTGCACCTGCGCCTGCGCCTGCGCCTGCCTGCGTCACTGTGGCAGGGTCTGGCTCACAGCAGCAGCAGCAGCAGCAGCAGCAGCAGGGTCCACCTCTTCCTGCATGCTACAGCACGATAATGAGCCCCACGCCCCCTCCCCACGCCCCCCGCCCTCCCAGCCCCCACTAGGCCCTCAACACGCCCCCTGCCCCCTGCCTGCCCCATCCCAGTCACCTGCCACCTGTCTGCCACCTGTCTGCCCTATCCCAGTCCAAAGTCGACCTAGTGAGCCCCTGGCGGCATGCCTCACACCATCACACTGGAGCCCACACAGCCACACAGCCCACAAGACCCCCGGCACTGCCCCTGGTGCCTGGCACTGCTGCTGCCCATGCTGCTGCTGCTCCTAGTCAGCCCCCCAGCCCCCCACTGGGCCCCCAAGCCCCCCACAAGGCCCCTGCCGATGCTGCTGCTGCTGCTGCTCCTAGTCAGCCACAAGGCCCCCTCCCCCCCCCCGCCCCTCCCCCAGGCACCCAGAAGCCGCCCCACAACGCCCCCCCAAGCCCCAGCTGATCTCACGCTCGTCACACAGCTGGCAACGGTGGGGCCGCCCCCCCCCCTCCCCTCGCCCTCCCCCTCCCCCTCCCGTGCCTGCGCCCTCCCCCCCCACATGAGGCCTACGTACACCAGGCACGCCACCCCCCACCCCCCACGAAGGCGCTGCAGTCGTACAAGGCCTTCCACAGGGGGTGCAGCCCGCTGATCAGGCCTGTCTGCTGCAGCAGCCCGGGCAGGCAGGGTGCCGCCCCGCACGCCGTGGCCACCAGGGCTGCGGGGTTCCACCCGCCCTGCAGGGTGCAGAGGGGCAGGGGCAGGGGGGGCAAGGGGGGCAGGGGCAGGGGGGGCAGGCATGGCACTTTTGTGGTGGTGGTTGTGTCGGTTTGGCTCGGGAGGGATGGGGGAGGAAGGCGAGGGGGGGGGGGCATGAGGGGTGGGGGAGGGAAGGGGGGGGGGGGCATGAGGGGTGGGGAGGGAAGGGGGGGGGGGCATGAGGGGTGGGGAGGGAGGTGGAGTGGCTAAGGCAGGAGTGCTATGTGGCGGAGTCACCTTGTACCAGTATGTGCTGCCTGGTCCTGACTGGTACAGCCCGTCAATGTCCAGCACCCGCCCCCTGATGATGAAGTAGTCACACATCACCACCCCTATCTGCGGCGCCACAGGGGCAGGGGGGCCAGGGGGGAAGGGGGGGGGGTCAGCAGCCGAGGGTGCTGGGGTGGGGTGGGGTGGGGTGGGTGGGTGGGGTGGTGGGGTGGGGTGGGGTGGGGTGGGGTGGGGTGGGTGGGGGTGGTGGGGGGTGGGGTGGGGTGGGGTGGGGTGGGGTGGGGTGGGGTGGGGTGGGGTGGGGTGGGGTGGGGTGGGGTGGGGTGGGGTGGGGTGGGGTGGGGTGGGGGGTGGGTGGGGTGGGGTGGGGTGGGGTGGGGTGGGGTGGGGTGGGGTGGGGTGGGGTGGGGTGGGGTGGGGTGGGAGGGGGTGGGGTGGGGTGGGAGGAGGGGGGAGGGGACTGGCAGTCGCTCACTATGGGGGCGATGAGGGTGGAGTAGCCCACCAGCCATAGTGTTGATGAAGGAGGAGGAGGAGGACACCTGCAGGGGGGGGGAAGGGCAACGGGGGGGGGGGGCGCCTGGGCTGAGGCAGGGGGGGGGGCAAGGGTAGGCTGGTGTGCGAAGGGGTGAGGGGGTGAGGGGCCTGGGATGTGGCAGAGGGCGAGGAGGGAGACAGGTGTGGGGGGAGGGGGGAGGGCAGGGGCACGGGGCCTAGGGTGCCGGGCAGGTGGTGGACATGGGCACTGGAGGCCTCCCTACCCCCCTGTGCAGGGTGGGTGAGTGGGGGGGTGGCGGGTACCCAGGTCAGAGCTGCTGCTGCATGGCACGCTGCAGGAGACTGCTGTGCCTGCAGCCAGGGAGCGGGGGGGGGGACGGGGCGAGGGCTATGGGGGGGGGGGTCCAGGGGGGAGGCAACTAGGGCAACCCGGCCTGGTACGAGTGGAGGTAAGGGGAGGGGGAATGGGGGGGAGGGGGGGAGGGGGGGGTGCGCACCAGTTTCCATGGCATCATGGCTGCGCCCAGCCAGCAGTGAGCAGCGCCCCTGTGTTGAAGGTGACCAGGCGGGGGCTGACGTTGACAAAGGCGTTGGCGGGGGCAACCACGTTGGCCGCGATGTTGGTTGTCAGGGTGGCCCACATCAAGCCTGGGTGCAGGGAGGGGCGGGGAGGGGAAGGGGGTTTGGGGGGTGAGGTACGCTGCTGCCCCCCACCTCCCTCAGGTGCTATGTCTTCAGCCGTGGCAGCCGCAGGGGGTGGGTGCGGGGGGGGAGGGGGGGGAGGCAGTGAGGGGGAGGAGGGAGGGAGGGGGAGGGAGGGAGGGGGACGATGCAGCCATGCCACTGTCTCTGTGGCATGGTGTGATCTCTGTGGCATGGTGTGATCTCTGT
>JASKMD010000019.1:8101601-8198650 GCA_030144725.1 Haematococcus lacustris
TAGAAGGTACTACTCACGAAGCGGTCAAGCAATGCAGCAGCCTTGTATGTTTCCTAGCATGGGTGGAGGGGCGCTGTTACATCGGTTTGGCGTGCCATGTGAACCGTTTTGACTGCGGCGACTGTCCCTGACTGTTTGCAGGGGATACTGAGCCACGTCGGTCGCGGCGGTCTCTCGCGACGAGGCCCGCATGAGCAACCAATGCATGGATTTGAATGCGAAGATTACACACATACAGCCATAGGTCACCCCCGCCATTGGCTGCACCCCTGATAACTATCCGACTCATCTTTAAGAGTTTTTCAGCGATTTTTGCGCAGGGCGGTGCAGCTCACCAGCGCGAGGCTAGCGGGCTGCTCGTGCTGATGTGCACCTTTGCCGGGGCGGGCGAGGGTGTTGGGAATTCTGGTCGCGTTGTGCCGGGATTGGCCTGCTTAGTGGGGCTGTGATCAGCGAATAGCTATCGCGCTCAGCGGCCCAGCATTTCAAAAATTTGAATTTCTTGTCGGGCGCAGGACCCCCCCGACATGTGTAAAAGTGCTAGTGCTAGTGCTGATAATGTGCCTGGGAGTGCTGGTGTGGCTTGTGGGCTGTCCCTGCACCACAACGTGCGACAACAAGCGTGCGACGCGTGTCACGTAAGACCATGTCAAGTTTCCATGAAATGTGCATTTTTTCCAGCCGGTTATCTGTCCAACCAAGACGGCAAGAGATGGACTGCAAGTTCAGTGCGGCTCCTTGTGTGGGCTTCTAACGTGTAATCAGGAAACAAGCGCGTTGTGTTCATGTGTGGGCCGTTTGTGATGCTCCAAAGTAGACCCCAATGCACTTTACACATCAATTGTCCGCCTCATATTCAGCCTCCAGCTGCTCACTTAGCAGCTCTCTGCGCACTAAACGACGCAATTCCCGACGTCCCTCTTCCCTCTTCCATCCCATGTGCATGCGATATCGTGCACAGTGTTTGTTGGTCAGTTTGCCAAAGCACACCTCATCATGCAGCAAATCGGGATGGTACAACATCAACAATGCATAACACTCTTCGTCAGCCCTCACCTCCTTCACAGTGTCTTGAAACATGGGCATGGGCTCAAGTGGGGTGGTGGTGTCAGGCTTCATGCACGGCTGGCATGGCACACTCATGCACGTGTTGCATGCACAAGCAGCCATGGCCCATTGAGGCTGCTCCCTGTCAGGTGTGAACACCATGCGGTGCATAGCCCTGCACCCCTTTACATCATTATGCATGCGCTCCACATCAGCCTCAGGCATACTGCATACAGCTGCTTGCCTAGCGTCGTCAAGCACCAGGAAGCGCCGAAACATAATGTGACCACGTAGCCTGTGGCTGGCAATTCAGCCCCACTGTGTGCATCGAGCTGTTGCTGCAGCCTGTAAAGCTGCTGCTGCAACTGCAGCTGGTGTTGCTGCTGAGCCACCTGCTGCTCCCTCTGCTGCATGTCTGCCTGTTGCTGCTGCAGCTGGTGTTGCTGCTGAGCCACCTGCTGCTCCCTCTGCTGCATGTCTGCCTGCTGCTGCTGCACCTGGCGTCGCAATGTCAGCCCCACTGTGTGCATCGAGCTGTTGCTGCAGCCTGTAAAGCTGTTGCTGCAACTGCAGCTGGTGCTGCTGCTGAGCCACTTGCTGCTCCCTCTGCTGCATGTCTGCCTGTTGCTGCTGCAGCTGGTGCTGCTGCTGAGCCACCTGCTGCTCCCTCTGCTGCATGTCTGCCTGTTGCTGCTGCAGCTGGTGCTGCTGCTGAGCCACCTGCTGCTCCCTCTGCTGCATGTCTGCCTGTTGCTGCTGCAGCTGGTGTTGCTGCTGAGCCACCTGCTGCTCCCTCTGCCGCACCTGGTGTTGCTGCTCAGCAAACTGCTGCTCCCTCAGGTGCATGTCTTCCTGCTGCTGCTGCAGCTGCTGTTGCTGCTCAGCCACCTGCTGCTCCTTACGTTGAAGTTCATCCTGCTGGAGGTCCTGCAGCAGTTGCTGTAGATGTTGCAAGCGTTGGGTGTCAGCAACTTGTTGCTCCCTCTGCTGCAGGTCAGCCTGCAGCTGATGCAACTGTGCCTCATAAGCACCAGCATCAGCATGTGCTTTGGCATCAGCCTCAGCGGCAAGAGCCTGGGCCTTGGCCTCAGCCTCAGCAGCCCTGCGCTGTGCCACAACCTCCCTCGCTTTCTGCGCACCGTCACATCTAGCCTTTGCCCCCCTTTTCTTATCAACCATGGCCTGCACAACGGCAAACAAAGTTACTAGCTCCGTTTCTGCATATTTTTTACTTATTCTTGCCGATCGTGGTTGCTCAGGAGCCACAAGCACCAATAATCAGGAAATCGTGTGCAACCTGAATCGCTGCCACATGTCGACCGAACCTGTGTTCAGCAGTAATGCGCCGTCGCGGTCACGCTCCCAACTCGCAATGCCATCGACCTGCAGATTGGGCGCCGTTTGATGACGAAAGGTGACACTTTGGAGCGGGGGGCAAGGGAGCAGGCCGGGAGAGGGTTTCGATGCAGCAGGTGAGCTTGGGAGTGGGTTTCGATGCGTGCTGAGACGTTGCAACACTAATGCGAGCTAACCTAAAAAGTTGACATGTCCACTCGAGATGCGCCATTCACGCCGCAATGTGTCCAGGCTGCCTATAGATGTGCCAAAAGTGTCTGCGAAGCTCCAGAAGACGGCGCTGGTTGGGGGCCAGCCACCCGGCAAACCGCTGGAGCTCTCTGCACTCTATTCGGGCCATCAGCAGCTCATCGCACAAATCGGCGGCCTCATCCGTGCAGAAATGAGTTAGAAAGTTATCTCTTGAGCCATGGGGGTGCAGCCAATGGCGGGGGTGACCCATAGCACTCAGCACAGTGCACAGTATTTAATGATACATGTTTCACCGCATAGCTCACGGAGTCTGCTATCCAGTATTGATAGCGAAACATAAATATAAACCAAGTGGCTGGAACGCGGCGTCGTTTTGATTACCAGGGGTCGGTTTCCTGTCATTTTCTGTTAGTTGGGGACACCTGACTAAAATCCGGCTGCTCAACACCTTTTCAGAGGTCCGACCTCACCTAGCCGCCCTAGCTTCCCGCCTCAACTCCCTTGCACTACCGACTGTTGCTGCTAGCGGTCAGGAAAGCTGAGGGGTCTGGGGCTGGAGGACTGGGTGCGCTTGCCTTTGTTGTATAATGGGCAGATATGCTTTACTGGTTGCACCATGTTGTGCATTGGGGATTGCATTGCGTTGGTGCAAACAAACAAACAAAACTAACAATTCATAGTATTTGTTTCAGCTTCACGTTGTTGTATTCTATACATTAAGTTGCAAATTGCAAACTGCAGATGGCAAAGGATTTAGGGGGTTCAGGTGGTTGGGTGGTGGGCACCTGCCGGCCTGGTCAAAGCGTCAGTGCACCTATGTGCGCCGCATGGTGTGCGGCTTGGACGTCAGCTGGTTGCTGGAGGAGGGGGGGTGGGTGGTGACTGAAGCCATGCAGGCTGAGGTGCCTTTGGAGCGGGGCCTACGGGGGCTTGGGGAGAGGGGGCGGGTGGATGATGACTTGGTGGAGGACCCATCAAACCGGGGCCGGCTCTTGCGCCATGCGGTGCACACCACCACCGGAGATGGAGGCACCTATGGCAGCCTGGCAACGTGATATGGTGGCATGGCAGCAGTCTGAGCTCACCAACCCAATGCTGCCTAGGGCCCCCCGACCCCCACATCCTATGCCATCATCCCCACCAGCAAGTGTAGTGCTCGGCATGTCTTCATCGACACACGGGGCCTATATCGCATGATGCGTGACGCTGGCATGCTGGGGGTGCTGACGGAGGAGGGGGTCACCTCCTTGAAGTAGTTCAAAAACGGTGCCCTACCTAACCCAGCGTAGCCGGGCAAGTACATTGCAGGGCCCAAAGACAGCCACGTGAGTGCTCCTTGCAATCAGGTGCCAGCCAGTCCTTGTGTGCTCAGTCAGCTGCCATGCGTGCTGTCAACTGCCTTGTGAGCCTTCTGTCAGCTGCCTACACAAGCTAGGTGCCTTGAATGTGTTTATGGTGGCTGCAAGTGGCCAACCGATGGGACGCATTGCTGCCTGACCCTCGCCGCCAACTGCTCGCCAGCCCCAAGCACAGCTCCGTGCAAATAGTGCACACCGATGGAGTCGCCATCAGCGTGATCTTCCTGCGGCCCAAGCCTGCCGCTCCACCCGCAGAGCTGCCGCGGATTGGCAGGAACATGGGCGCAGTCAAGCTGCTGGCTTACCTCGACGCGAAGGCGTCTAAAACTTCGGATATATGTTTTTTGAGGTCCGAAAATTCCCACACCCATGTGCAGGTTCTATGACCGGGACTTATACGCTGAGCTGAACATTCGCCGCTGTGCAGTCGGACCAGGTCCACGTCCCACTGAGGTGTGCAGATGGGAAGGCCGCCCAGCCATGCCAAAGCCAGGCCAGCCAGGCCGGGAGTGGGTGTACCTGCCCAACGAGGCCCTGTTGCACAAGTGGCGACATAAGTGGCGGCCTTAGAGAGCTACTGCAAGACAATCCAAGAAAACAAGATACCAACCCCCTCACAAAGGGGATGTGTGTGAGCAAGAGCTACAGGGTTAGTTAGACTCTAACTTAGAGCTCTTGCTAGTAGTAGACCTGGAGGCACACACACCAGAATGGCTGAGCTGGAGTGGGCAGTAGGCACACTAGCAGTAGCCTTTACAACAATGATCTCGCAGCTAGGGCGTTCCCGGCCAGATATTAATAAGGTTCGTAAAATAGACTATAAATAGACTAGATATAGTACTAGTCGAAATAGTACTATTTTTGACTAGAATAGAGATAGTCTAGTCGCTCCATGCAAAAAAACCTTGTCATAGGTAGGGCACGCCCATAGAATTCTAGGTGGCTCGGAAACCTAGAAATTTTTCCTGAGCCTAGAAACCTAGAAATAGAATTCTAGGTTGGCCGGTCGCGCCTTAGTCATAGGCGACTGCAGAGCTATTAGCAGTTTCAACGGGAAGACTCGTTGTCATCATTGTTGCACTCAACATTCACATGTATGTAGAGTCAAAGTCGAGTATATAGAGTCAAAGTCGAGTGTTGAGTCGCCGTACCATTCTAGCACTTCGCAATTCGCTGGAAAGGCAGCTCTGCTGCTGCTGCTGCTGCTGGTCCATCTGGTGTCGTGTCCGCACGCTGTCGCTTTGGCTTGCACTTGTGTTCATTTGTGGTAGACATGTTCACGCAGCTATAGGACTGGTCACAATCGCCGCGAACGGCTTTGCAAACGCTTTGTCCTTACAACTCATAGACCTGAAATGAGAAGCGCTTGCTGTAGATGCTATCTCGAAGCTTTGTCTGCAATTCTAATGCTCCCAGCTTCCTCTTTGGCTGCGCGCCGCCCGATGGGCCAGCCATCGGAGTTCGTCGATAAGGAAGTGGGCAATCCTTTGGCCGGCCGATCAACAGAATTGCAACTGATACTGACTGCTCTTAAGACTAGCACGACGTGTCTGGCGAGCTAATGTACGCCCCGTTGCGACTGAAACGAGCTGATTTGGTGACGAAATAGTCGACTAGTCTACACTATTTACTATGGCCCCGTTTCCAATGGCCCGGAGTTGGAGTTGGAGTTGGCACTTTTTGGACTCCAACTCCGACCGTTTCCAATGCGGTTTGGCCCGGAGTTGGAGTTGGACATGTCTCGACTTAGACTTAGAGCCGCTGCTTACTTGTGCTCCGCCCATTTGTGTTGCTAGCTGCGATGGATGCGATTGAAGTGAATAACGCGAGGGACATGCGGCGCCGCACTGCCCGCCGACGATGGAAGCAAATCATCCTGCAAGTTCTTCTTAGCGTAGTGCAATGGGTCGTGGAGGAGGGGCTGGTCGTCAAGAGGCAAGCGATACATGTGGCTCACTGGTGCCATCCTCGCATCTTCGATGTTGTGGTTCTTCTTGGTCGCAGGCGCTACAACCGCGTCAGTGAGTATTGGAAGGAGCCCAGGAACTACAAAACGTTGTATCCCAATGTCATCGAGGTGATGGGGCCCGTAGCCCGCGAAAAGGCATTCCTATCGAGGTTTCACATGTCAAGGTACTGCTGCTAGGTGTCTATTCATCACCCATAATTGCACTAGCTTCATGACCCAACTTTGCAACTTGTCTACAATTTGATGTAGCCTGACATCGATTCTGCCATGCAGTGAACTGTTCAAGAAGGTGTATACAGCCATCCTTGGCCATCCATTGCTGGAACGGAACTGCAAGCGCAAGGACTTCTTGACCATCGCGGAGCAGCTAGGAGTTTTCTGCACATTTGCAGCACAAGGTGGTAGCTACACTCAAGTGGCGTTGGCCATGGGGTGCAGCACCACATCTGTCAGCCCACTCAGGCAAATTAGTAACAGCATTTTTGAGATTCAGAGCCTCGGACTTGGTACATAGTCTAATGAAGGCATTGTAAGATTGGGGGTTGAAACTAAAATTCGTGATTTTGCGCGGTTGGTGAGATACGGCCATGCTACAGTACTGTAGAGGTCTACAGTACTGTCGGGGTACCTCGCGAGTACACGAACAGAGCCTCGGACTTGGTACATAGTCTAAAGAAGGCATTGTAAGATCGGGGGTTGAAACTAAAATTCGTGATTTTGCGCGGTTGGTGAGATACGGCCATGCTACAGTACTGTAGACATCTACAGTACTGTAGACATCTACAGTACTGTAGACATCTACAGTACTGTAGGTACCTCGAGGTACCTCGCGAGACCACTTACAGTACTGTAGACATCTACAGTACTGTAGACATCTACAGTACTGTAGACATCTACAGTACTGTAGGTACCTCGAGGTACCTCGCGAGACCACTTACAGTACTGTAGACATCTACAGTACTGTAGACATCTACAGTACTGTAGACATCTACAGTACTGTAGGTACCTCGAGGTACCTCGAGAGACCACTTACAGTACTGTAGACATCTACAGTACTGTAGACATCTACAGTACTGTAGGTACCTCGAGGTACCTCGAGAGACCACTTACAGTACTGTAGACATCTACAGTACTGTAGACATCTACAGTACTGTAGACATCTACAGTACTGTAGGTACCTCGAGGTACCTCGAGAGACCACTTACAGTACTGTAGACATCTACAGTACTGTAGACATCTACAGTACTGTAGACATCTACAGTACTGTAGACATCTACAGTACTGTAGACATCTACAGTACTGTAGACATCTACAGTACTGTAGGTACCTCGAGGTACCTCGAGAGACCACTTACAGTACTGTAGACATCTACAGTACTGTAGACATCTACAGTACTGTAGACATCTACAGTACTGTAGACATCTACAGTACTGTAGACATCTACAGTACTGTAGACATCTACAGTACTGTAGGTACCTCGAGGTACCTCGAGAGACCACTTACAGTACTGTAGACATCTACAGTACTGTAGACATCTACAGTACTGTAGACATCTACAGTACTGTAGACATCTACAGTACTGTAGACATCTACAGTGCTGTAGACATCTACAGTACTGTAGACATCTACAGTACTGTAGACATCTACAGTACTGTAGGTACCTCGAGGTACCTCGAGAGACCATCTACAGTACTGTAGACATCTACAGTACTGTAGACATTTACAGTACTGTAGACATCTACAGTACTGTAGACATCTACAGTACTGTAGGTACCTCGAGGTACCTCGAGAGACCACTTACAGTACTGTAGATGTCTACAGTACTGTCGGGGGACCCTCGCACCTTGTAACATTTAAGAAACACACTACGGAATGCACTACGGCATAGCACAATGCCTTCAAGCACTTCGAAGATTTCGCGGCTTGCCTTGCACGGAATGACCACCTCACTTGCATTCAAGGCATCCGTGCAACACCCGTGCCTTAGTCGCATCATCGTGTAGCCGGTATTGTAGCGATGGCATTGCACGAGGTTACCCATACTCGCAGCCACATCTAGCCCATACTCGCAGCCACATACTCGGCAATCAACCTCGCGGCCACACAGCTGGTCCACAGATGGCATCGCACGAGGTTACCCATACTCGCAGCCACATCTAGCCCATACTCGCAGCCACATACTCGCGGCCACACAACCTCGCGGCCACACAGCTGGTCCAGCAGCGCAGAAGCATACCTGCGAGGCAGCTCGGTGCGAGGATCTCACCTCGCAGCCAGCCTCGCAGCCATTTTCCTCGCAGCCAGCCTCGCAGCCAGTTTCGCAGCCAGCCTCGCAGCCAGCCTCGCAGCCAGCATCGCAGCTAGCCTCGCGGCCAGTTTCCTCACAACGATTCTTCGCAGTGAATCGCAAGCATTGATGGACCAACGCAAGGCAGGTGCAACGTGTTGTGAGCAGCGAAGAGGCTAGAAGGACTATGGTAAGAGCTTAGGACCAAGGTAAGAGCTTAGAAGGAGCTAGCATTGCGCAGCATAGCCCTTAGTATCCAGCCTAACCGCTACCACACCTGGTTGCTGCAGGTCTTACAATCACGCCTAGTAACCCCCTGATTACCACCCCCTCCATATCCCCCTCACCACCACCACCACCACCACCACCATCACCACCACCACCACCATTTCATCACCTCCCACAACGTTCCCACTGTTGCCTCCCTTGTGTTGCAGCCCAGCCCAGCCCAGCCCAGCCCAGCCCAGCCCAGCCCAGCCCAGCCCAGCCCAGCCCAGCCCAGCCCAGCCCAGCCCAGCCCAGCCCAGCCCAGCCCAGCCCAGCCCAGCCCAGCCCAGCCCAGCCCAGCCCAGCCCAGCCCAGCCCAGCCCAGCCCAGCCCAGCCCAGCCCAGCCCAGCCCAGCCCAGCCCAGCCCAGCCCAGCCCAGCCCAGCCCTACTCTCCCACCCTGCATTTCCTACTGAGGTGAGAACAAAGGAAGGTGGGCCGTAATGGAGGGCTGCTACACCTGCCCCTCCATCTGCCAGCTCTACATCTCCCTACTCTAATGGTGAGTGCATCAAGTACCCATGTCCAATGTTTGTTTCCGTTGACAAATCGTCACACCATTGCCGCAGGTCTTGTTCGCCTACACCTAAGACTATCAATGCCCCCCCCACTTCTCTCGCCCTCCACATGGACCTCCCCTTCCCTTCCCTCCCCTTCCTCCCCTTCCCCCCACACACATATACACCACACCCCAGCAAAAGGTGGGTGCAGGTATGTGGCACCCTGTACCCACCTTAACCGCTAGCATGCCCCTTGTCCCGCTGCAGGATTGATCGTCACACCCTTCCCCATCCCCTTTTCCTCCCCTTTCCCACGCCCACCACCAACGCCCAGCTTGTCGTCCCTCCACTTCCACCTCTACCCACCCCCCACTTCCCCCCTCCCCGTCACCTCTCCCCTGACATCCCAGCAGCCAGGAGAAAGCCCTCCCCACCCACCCTCTTCCCACCCCTCCCTTCCCCCTCTCCCTCCCTCTCCCCTCCCATACTTGTCAAGCCTCCTCTTCCCCTCTCCCACCCTTCGATTGACGCGGCATCGCAACCCCCACCTCACCCCACATTCCCTTCCCTACACCCTACACTCCCCACCGCAGTCCCACCCCACTGGCGCATGGGATATGTTGCCTGGTGTGAGCAGGTGGGAGGCCAGGAGAACCACAAAGGTAAGGCCACGGTGATAGCTAACACAGTGCCCAGCCTGGTCACCCTACCGCACGTGCACGCCCCTTGGTTGCAGGTCTAGTGGGCACCTCCCTTCCACTTCCCTTTCCCCTACACAACCACCCCCTCCCAATTCATCCTCCCCCGCCCCCACCCCCACCCATGCCCCCACCCACCCCAACCCATGCCCCCAACCCATGCCCCCACCCACCCCAACCCATGCCCCCAACCCACCCCACCCCCGCCCAGCCCAACCCGGTTGAGCCTCCCGCCTCCCCACCTCCCGCCTCCCTGCCTCCCGCCTCCCCGTCTCCCGCCTCCCTGCCTCCCACCTCCCGCCTTCCACATCTACCCCCCCTCCCCGCCTTCACTCTTCCACTCCCCCCCCCTTCACTCAGCAGCCAAAAGGTAGGTAGGTGCTACAGTGCCCCTACTATATCTGCTGCTGCTGCTGCCCCCCTGCTGCTGCTGCTGCTGCTGCTGCCCCCCTGCTGCTGCTGCTGCTGCCCCCCTACTGCTGCTGCTGCTGCCCCCCTGCTGCTGCTGCTGCTGCGCCCCTGCTGCTGCTGCTGCCCCCCTGCTGCTACTGCTGCTGCGCCCCATGCTGCTGCTGCTGCCCCCCTGCTGCTGCTGCTGCCCCCCTACTGCTGCTGCTGCTGCCCCCCTGCTGCTGCTGCTGCTGCTGCTGCTGCCCCCCTGCTGCTGCTGCTGCTGCCCCCCCGCTGCTGCTGCTGCTGCCCCCCTGCTGCTGCTGCTGCTGCTGCTGCTGCCCCCCTGCTGCTGCTGCTGCTGCCCCCCCCGCTGCTGCTGCTGCTGCCCCCCTGCTGCTGCTGCTGCTGCCCCCCTACTGCTGCTGCTGCTGCCCCCCTGCTGCTGCTGCTGCTGCGCCCCTGCTGCTGCTGCTGCCCCCCTGCTGCTACTGCTGCTGCGCCCCCTGCTGCTGCTGCTGCCCCCCTGCTGCTGCTGCTGCCCCCCTACTGCTGCTGCTGCTGCCCCCCTACTGCTGCTGCTGCTGCCCCCCTGCTGCTGCTGCTGCCCCCCTGCTGCTGCTGCTGCCCCCCTGCTGCTGCTGCTGCCCCCCATGCTGCTGCTGCTGCCACCCATGCTGCTGCTGCCTACAGTACTGTAGAGGTCTACAGTACTGTAGGTGTCTACAGTACTGTAGAGGTCTACAGTACTGTAGGGGTCTACAGTACTGTAGGGGTCTACAGTACTGTAGAGGTCTACAGTACTGTAGAGGTCTACAGTACTGTAGGGGTCTACAGTACTGTAGAGGTCTACAGTACTGTAGAGGTCTACAGTACTGTAGAGGTCTACAGTACTGTAGAGGTCTACAGTACTGTAGAGGTCTACAGTACTGTAGAGGTCTACAGTACTGTAGGGGTCTACAGTACTGTAGAGGTCTACAGTACTGTAGAGGTCTACAGTACTGTAGAGGTCTACAGTACTGTAGAGGTCTACAGTACTGTAGGGGTCTACAGTACTGTAGAGGTCTACAGTACTGTAGAGGTCTACAGTACTGTAGAGGTCTACAGTACTGTAGAGGTCTACAGTACTGTAGAGGTCTACAGTATTGTAGAGGTCTACAGTACTGTAGAGGTCTACAGTACTGTAGAGGTCTACAGTACTGTAGGGGTCTACAGTACTGTAGAGGTCTACAGTACTGTAGAGGTCTACAGTACTGTAGAGGTCTACAGTACTGTAGGGGTCTACAGTACTGTAGAGGTCTACAGTACTGTAGGGGTCTACAGTACTGTAGAGGTCTACAGTACTGTAGAGGTCTACAGTACTGTAGAGGTCTACAGTACTGTAGAGGTCTACAGTACTGTAGGGGTCTACAGTACTGTAGAGGTCTACAGTACTGTAGGGGTCTACAGTACTGTAGAGGTCTACAGTACTGTAGAGGTCTACAGTACTGTAGAGGTCTACAGTACTGTAGAGGTCTACAGTACTGTAGAGGTCTACAGTACTGTAGGGGTCTACAGTACTGTAGAGGTCTACAGTACTGTAGAGGTCTACAGTACTGTAGAGGTCTACAGTACTGTAGAGGTCTACAGTACTGTAGGTGTCTACAGTACTGTAGAGGTATACAGTACTGTAGGGGTCTAAAGTACTGTAGGGGTCTACAGTACTGTAGAGGTCTACAGTACTGTAGACCCCTACAGTACTGTAGAGGTCTACAGTACTGTAGAGGTCTACAGTACTGTAGGTGTCTACAGTACTGTAGAGGTCTACAGTACTGTAGAGGTCTACAGTACTGTAGGGGTCTACAGTACTGTAGAGGTCTACAGTACTGTAGAGGTCTACAGTACTGTAGAGGTCTACAGTACTGTAGAGGTCCACAGTACTGTAGCTGCCTTCCCCCCATGCATCCTTAACCCCCATGCCCCCTTCACCCCCATGCAGGAACAACTCAATGTAACCCAAGCTCGTTTGTTATCCCGACAGAGCTATGCAAATGCGCTGACAACAAAGCGTGCCTATGTTGCCGAGCCCAGCCCAGCCCTGCCCAGCCCTACTCAGCCTCTAGGATTCGTTACCGACCCTGAGCCCAGCCCTTGTGTTAGGACCACAAGTGGTGATGTAATGATGTAGGCTAAGAGTCATGATGTAATGATGTGAGGTTAGATGTAATGATGGATGGTTGAGGGCAAACCGCAAACAACTTTTGGGGCAATCTCTGCCGCACTCGATATTACACGGGAGGGTGCGGTGCAGGAGGTTGTTGTGATTGCGGGGCATCATCAACATCCACAGCTTTGCGGGAGCTTGCAAGCCGAGCTACCCAGTACAACCGACAGAACGGACCTAGCTTGCGATAGAGACGGGCCCCGGCCTTAGACCTTACACGTATGTATGTAGCTCCCTATGGCGACCTTATTGCGTGGACACAACTTTCGGCACAAATACCTATATCGAGCTTGCGGGCCTACGCTTCGACGCCTCTCACTATTTATAGCACGCAGAAGCTGACGGTGCAATCGCGGTAGCAAATGGTGGTTTGAATGTGGAGAACAGCATGGTACCCTATTTACAAGAGGCCTTGTCAAATCTGACCTACAGTACTGTAGACATCTACAGTACTGTAGACATCTACAGTACTGTAGGTGTCTACAGTACTGTAGACATCTACAGTACTGTAGACATCTACAGTACTGTAGGTACCTACACTCCAACTGCTCACATACTCAGATTTTCAACAAGCTTTAAGTGGCGTTGGAGTCGCAAGGACAATCCGAGGCGAACCGCATCAAAAAACTACCCCCCTAGGATGACGAATATCCGCACTAATTTGCCTGTATGCCGCTGCGTGAACAATGTGTCCACAGCCATCTGGGAAAGGTTGTCAATGAAGATTGCTTGGCCGAGAACAGAGGAGGAGCTGCGGACAAATGTCTTGGGGTTTGAGGAGCTGAGTGGGCTGGTGCAAGTGGTGGGTGCCATTGATGGCACGCACGTGCGCCTAGCATCTGTGCCTGCCAATGTGGGCCATGATTACTATTGTCACAAGGGTTTTCATTCAATTGTTGCACAAGCCGTTGTCAATCACCAAGGCAAGGCTATGGATGTGCATGTAGGGCATGCTGGGCGTGCGCATGATGCGAATGTCTTCTCAGACTCCCCTGTGGGCCGCCAGCTGCTAGATCGTGGTAGTGAAATAGCCCAGGCCCTGTCTAGAAGCATGCAGAGCGTAGGTGGGGTGAATGTGCCACGCCAGCTTGTTGCTGATTCTGCATACCCAACACGGGAGCATATGTTGCCTGCATTCAAGAAAACAATTGCTGAGCTTGATCCAGACCGTGCACACTTTAACGAAATGCACAAGAAGGCACGCATCAGGGTTGAGCATTTCTGGGGTTGGCTAAAGCACAAATTTCGCTGCTGCAAGTGCATGACCCCACGGGTAGATGTTGCTGTCAAGGTCTTCATGGCATGTTGCATTCTGTTGAACATGTGCATAGATGATGGGGAGCTGCGATGACATGATGTTCACTTCATCAACATGATGATGATGACATGATGTTCACTTCATCAACACGTAAGCATGATTCTTAGATGATGACATGATGTTCACTTCATCAACACGTAAGCATTTGTACTATGCACGTGCTATGCCACTGTACTTACTGAGCGCCTTGTGATACGCGTAGACGGCCTGACATCCCCGTTTCATGTAGTCAAGCCTGCCCAGTGCTTGCTGCGATGACATCGTGCGGCCCAGTGCCACACTATGCTTCTGGGCCTCCGCAACCAAGAGGTCCCCTAGGTTGAAGTTTGGCTTGCCAGCGCAATCGGCAACGCACTTGACAACGATGGACGCGAAGATGTTGTCCTGCTGCGGTGTCCACCTTGAAGTACGCGTGCCGGAGCCAGAAGCTGCTGCTGCACCACCACCATCAATTCCATGAAATGTCCGACTCCAACTCCAACTCCGCACTCCCGGGGGGGGGGGGGCCTGGAGTCCTGGGGACTCCGCGGAGTCGATTTGGAGTCGATTTGGAGTCCCAACTCCAACTCCGGACTCCGCGGTTGGAAATGGCGGAGTTGGAGTCGGCGGTTGGGCTGGTGGTTAGTGCTGCTGGCGACTCCGCGAGGACTCCAACTCCAACTCCAACTCCAACTCCAACTCCGCTATTGGAAACGGGGCCTATCTCTAGTCTATACTAATTACTACGTAGTAGATAACGACAAAACCGCCAGTGCTAAAGGGTTTAAACACGCGAGGCCGAGCACCGGCGCTAAACAGCTCGAGACCGAAGCCAGCGGCCTCGGAGCGTAGCGACGCGGCCGCTGGCTGAGGTCGAGAGCTGTTTAGCGCCGGTGCTCGGCCTCGCGTGTTTAAACCCTTTAGCACGCAGCGGTTTTGTCGCTATCTAGTGTAGTGGCGTTTTCAAAGCGTTCAAGCGTTAGCCAGCGCGGCGGAGCCGCGCTGGCTCTGTCTCTCACATCTGGTGTGACATGTGTAATGCTGACCGCCGCGCATCTATACCCTGCTGTCTTTGTTCGATGTCCGAGCATATCTCGCCTGCATCTGACTACGATGACGAAGACTGTTATCGCGACGATTTTTGCCCTGTTTACAAGTCCCCTCCGCTACTAACAGCCACAAACAAGTCCCCTCCCTTATTAACAGCCACAAGTTTGGTTTGTGGCTGTTAGTAGCGCAGCGGCCGCGTACTAAACGTTTTAAGGATAAGGCAACCGACGTTGTTAAACGCGTGAAAACGCCACTACATGGACATAGAGATGTCTATTTGGGAACCTTAGATATTAATAATACCCAGGTATTAATACCTCTAGTACCGGTATTAATACCTCTACTACCCAAAACATCAGGCAGATATTAATATCGGGCACGCCCTACTCGCAGCCTCTGTTTGACCACAACTCGTGCTTTGTTTTGGTGTTGCATGAGGGCTGTACCATGAAAAGCGTTATAGAAGATAAGGACTAGCGTGCAGATTTGCTGTCCGTTCACCACCTATTGAGCAGACATATCCAGACATCTGCGTCGTAGCATAAGATGCAGTCTACGCAGATGCAGCTTCGCGTTGGCTCCGGCCCGATGGCAGTGGCAGTGGCAGTGGTAAGCCCCCGCGTACGATGTCGCACCATCTCCTGCTTTGGATGACAGCCGATGCACTGCTACATACTTTATGCTGAGCGCAGAGACCTTCACGAAAACGTACCGTTTCGTGCAATGCAGCTGGCTTCTCTACCGTTGAGGTGCATGGACCTCAGCGTGAACTCTTCTGGGTGGCAACGTGTCGAGCAGCATGCTGTGCCTTGTTCCCTGTTGGGGTGCTTGCAGAAATTGAATCCATACGCTGACGAGCTGAAGCACAATGCTGCATACATTGCCCAGGCAAGCATGTGGCAACTGGCATGCCAGAGGTTCAGCCTACAACAGCTCCCCCGCCTGCTGCTGACCCCCTGGACCTTGCCCAGTACACCAACTCAAGACTTATTCAACACGGAACAGCTGCTCTGATACACCAGCTCTGATACACCAGCTCAACACAGCTTATTCAACACGGAACAACATGTTGAGCCGTGGGTAATCTCACTCAGCTTCTACAAACACGTTGTAGCATCCTCAGTCGCACCCTTGATGACTGCAGCCCCCACATAGATGGCACTTTCCCAACAGACCACTGGGCACCTCATCATAACTAACAGCGGGCTGCTTAAGGATCCATGGTCTGCATGCCAGCCAGGGTGCCGGGGACAAAGGCCCATTAGGCAGATGCTCTGATACACCAGCTTGGTGGCTGGGTGGAGGATTGCACTCTGTGTGGTCACAAGACATGATACGCTGGCCATAGGCTCTAGCCATGGGGTAGCTGGTGCCCAAGTCTGGTTGAGTGATTGTGGTGGCTACGATGCAGCCTGCTTGTGCTTTGCTTTCCTCACCCACCTTGCTCGTCTTGCCTGCCAGCCCGTCTCCATGCTTCCCTGCCACGAGTGGCTGCAATGCTGGCCCAGCCACCACCTCTTATGCAGCTCCGGCAGCCTAGATAGGACACCAGGCAGCTGCCACGCAGCTCCATAGGACGCGTTGCCTTCTTGTGCAGCTTGTGCGCATGAAGTGCACACCATGACCTAGTCACAGCAGTTCTGAGCATTGTGCGAATGTGGGGCATGGAGGTGTAGGCTGTTTGGGCACCCCCGGAGGGGCCACCTATCCTCATTAGACCTAGTGCAAGGTGCACTCCAGTGCAAGGTCAGCCCCAGCCCTGTGGTGTCATGCTGTGCCGCTGTGAAGTCAGCCCTGCCTGCCAGTGTGCCACCTGGCCTGTGCAGCGTGGCAAGGGCATCCTGGCCTCTGATGAGAGCAACGCCACCACTGGCAAGCGGTTGGATGCCGTTGGTGTTGAGAACACTGAAGACAACAGGTGCCTGCCACTGTGCTGCTGCTGCTGCTGCTGCTGCTGCTGCTGCTGCTAATGCCTACTCTGCTGACACACACCTGAAGCAATGTAACTTCTGAGCCGTGCCCTCTGAGCCACACCTGAGTCTGTGGACAGCTGCATGGACAGCTGTTAGCCGCTGACAGCCCAACCAGTCACACTCACAGCTCACTCGCTTGCATCTCAGAGGTGTGAGGGGCAAGAATTGGAGGGCACTACACCAGCCATTTGCGCAGTCACTGGCAGCCTACTAAGCTGAGCTGAGCTGAGCTGAGCTGAGCTGAGCTGATCTGATCTGAGCTGAGCTGGTTGGGGCTGGGCCTGCAGGCGCGCCTGGAGAGAACTGCTGTACACGGCCCCTGGGCTGGGGCAGTACATCTCAGGCGCCATCATGTTTGAGGTATGGGCCCAGTGGCTGCTGCTGCCAGCAAGGAGATGAAGCTGGCTACCTGGGCCCCTCCCTTCCTATCCTCACGCATGATGACTGCATGCTGCCAATGGCACGATGGGTGTCTAGTGTAATGTCAGGAGCCAAGCTGTCTTGCAGGTAAAACAAAATGTGGGTTCTGCCGTAATGGAAACGGAAATGGCCTGGACCCTCTCCTCGTCGCAGTCAGCTCACCGCTGCTCAACACAGTGTGCAAGGCCTGTCAGGGGACCCCACAGGCTGGGTCACACCAGAACCAAGTTACCCAGGGCCGCGGCCACTCAGCCTCAAAGGCTGACTTTCACAGCCTGTGCTCAACTACCATTGCAGTAGCCACCAGTGCACTCGGCAGCTGCCAGCAGGACACGCACTGCTCACCTCACCTGCTCGCACCACCAGTTTTGACGCGTCTTGTTGCTGCTGTCAGCACTTTGGCTCTCAACCTTGAGCATCCATTGCAGTCGAACACACTAATTGTGAACCACTACAAAACGGTGTTTTTGTCTGTGTGGAGTTCCCATCGCATGTGTATGCCATGGCCTACACATGGCATACACATGGTCACGGTCGCCTACCACCTACATCATTACCTGACCCCTGTGACAGGGCATGCGTAGATTTGGCATGACAATACATGCACTAAGCGTAAGCTGATGACAGCTTCAAATGGGGGGGGCTTGCTGCTGCTGGGCCTTGGGTGGCTTGTCTCGCAGCCGCTTGTAGCCCAAGCCAGGGTACTCCTTGCCTTTGGCCGGCAGAGCTCCCTGCTCTGGCCAGTAGCACAGCTCCAGTGGGCGCCACTTGGCCTCCCCAATGCGTTGCATGTTCAGCGCTGCATTGCAGTCCCTGTCTACCCACCTGCCTGGCTGGGGTGCTGGCTTGGTTTTGGCAGCCTTGCCCTTGCCCTTGCCCTTGGTGGGCTCAGCTGCATCTGGCTCAGCCTTGGTGCGCTTGCTGCGCTTGGCTGGCTGGGGAGTGCTGGGCCCTGGCTCTGGGGCTGCTGGATGTGTGGCTGCCTGGCTACTGCATGGGGCCTGTGGGGGCTTGCGGGGGGGCACTACTGGGCTACTTGCGGGGGGGCACTACTGGACAGGTCAGGTCAGGTCAGGTCAGGTCAGGTATACGGTCAGGTCAGGTATACGGTCAGGTCAGGTCAGGCCAGGCCATGTCAGGTCTATGTCAAGTCAGGTCAGGTCAGGTCAGGTCTATGTCAAGTTCCAGGTCCAGAGTCTATGCACCACCACCACTTGCCTGGGTTGGAGTAGTGCTGCTGCATGGCGACCGCCAGCTGCATGGAGTGATGGCTGATGGTGTTGTGGTCACCGGTGAAGTTGGCGCTGCCCAGCTGCTGCAGCTTGGCTAGTAGCTCCTGGTTGCTGGGGTCATCAAAGGCAGGCTTGATGCTGAAGTGCTTGTTCTGCCTAGCGCGCCCAAGCCGCCGCTGTAGCTGGTTGTAGGGGGTGAGGAAATTGGAGTTGGCAAAATACAGGCAAAACACCTTGAGCTGCTGCAGCAGGACTGGGTCTTCACTGTCCAAGGGCATGGGTGGCCCAGTGGGAGCTGCTGGTGGGGGGTGGCGGGCAGCAAGGCGGGCGCTGGGCGGGCGCAGGGTGGGTGGCGCTGGGGCAGGCTCTGGCTCTGGCTCAGGCTCAGGGTCAGGGTCTGGCTCAGGCTCCCAATCCATGTCCATGCTGGCTGGCTGAGCAGGGACACGCAGGGGGAGTGGGGGTAGGGGTGCAGCATCCAGTGCACGGGGAGGCTGCACGGCTGGAGGTGTAGGGGCGCTGGGGTACCCAGGGGTGGAGTAGCCCACAAGGCATGTCAGGAATATCCTGAGCACATACAGCGACGCGATGACGCGGAGCTGAGAATGGATGCCGGCCCTCAGCTGGAAATGGGCCAATAGCTTTCGCTTCGTTTTCTTGCATCCGCGCAGCACGGCGCCACCCGGGACTTTGATGACCTGCGGCACAATCAATATTTTGACAGGCCGGCAATGCGGGGACACCAATAGTGCGGGGACACGAGGCCTGGGGTGCTGGGGCATACAAGGCGGGGGTGCGTACCTGTCGGCGCTGGGTTTTCCATTCAGCCCTTCGCTCCTCGCGTTGTTTGGCTGGAGGGGTCCTAGGACCTGCGCTGGCATGAACAGAAGCGAAGTGAGCAGCGCGGAGCTCACCCGGACTGCACATTTGCAGCGGACCACACTGCGACTAGGACGAACCTTGTTTTCGCGGGCTTTCAATCGGAAGCGGCTCTTGCTCCGCAGCACTGGGCCGCTTTCTCGGAGGCATTGCGCCTCTAGGCTCATACCTACTAACACCTGCTGAGCTCCTACTTATACCCAGGAGGCGATGTCACTCACTCGCACTCCCAAAGGGCACAGGGCACTCGACCAAAGGGCAAAGGGCACTCCGACCAAAGGGCACTCCGGCCAGGACTTAATGCCGACTCAATGAACAGGACCCACACCCTGCTGCTGTCAGCATGAGGCTGGAACTGGCCGTCAGGGCTGCTCCCCTGCTGCTGCCCAGTCCCTGCCCAGTCCCCTGTGCGTCACCCTGCGCTCCTTAGCTCCTGCTGGTAACTGCCCACTCCTGGTAATTGCCCACTCCTGGTAACTGCCCATTCTTGGTGATTGCCCATTCCTGGCACCTGCCCTGACCTCAGGAAACGTTGTACCAAAAGGCGCAGAGCGGGCAGCAGTTCGTAGACCTGCTGCTGGCTCAGGGCATCTACCCGGGCATTAAGGTTGACACTGGGCTGCAGGTGGGACAGCCCCCCTGGCCATCCTGCTGCCCTGCCCCTGCTGGCTGGCTGGCAGGCTGCATGCCACATGAGAGCCAGCAATGTAGGCTGCTGGGCAAGGCCGGCAGCAAGCAGGCTGCTCTGCCTTTGCTACCACTACCCCTAATCAGCCACCCTCGTCCCCCTGGCCCCCATCCTGTGGCCCCTCTTCCCTCACCCCTCTTCCCTGACCCGTGTCTTAGCCGCCTCCACGGGCACTTACCCTGCCTTGGCTGACTCACCCCTGCAGCCGCTGCCAGGGGGCCGTGGCGAGACCGCCACCCAGGGCCTGGACGGGCTGTTGGAGCGCGCCAAGGCCTACAAGAAGCAGGGCGCACGGTGCGGGTGCAGCGACAACTGGTGCTCACATGGCCGGCAGGGCCCAGCAGGGGTCAGCAGGAGCTCTAGGGGCATGCAGGGGCTGTAGGCAGTGAAGTGACTGTGCTAGTGCTAGAATGTAGGCGTGGCAGCCTGGGAGGTGCCACTGTTGCCACTGTTGCTTAAGCAGATGCCGTGCTGGCTTGTGGGGAGAAGCAGACTTGCTGGTGTCAGAATGCAGGTGGGGTGGCCTGTGTGGTGCGATTGCTCCTGAGCTCAAGCAGGGGCAAGAAACCCAGTGTGTGGGGACTGTGTGTGCTGATATCTGATGGTTTGGTGGTCTATCCCTATGATGTATGTGGTGTGAACAGGGATCGCGATTGAGCCCTGAGATGCCCTTTGCTTCTCTGCCCAAGCTCCTGCTGCCCCTGTTGCTAGTGTGTCAATCGTTAGGATAATGTTGCATGCAGGTTTGCAAAGTGGCGGGCGGTGGTCAAGATTGGGACGGACGGCTGCCCTACCACTTCTGCCATGTATGAGAACGCCCATGGCCTCGCCCGCTATGCCCAGGTACCTCCGCTGTGCCTTGTGATCTGGTAGTGGTTATGTTGTGGATGCTAGTAGGGATCCTGGGAATGAGCCCACTGAAGGGCTGCCTCTAGGTACCTCCTCAGTTTCTTGGGATCAGGGGCTGAGGCAGGGCCTGCTGGTGATGGAGCCATTGGAGGGCTGGCAGGTGCAGGGTCGGGGCGTAGCGTCAGCAGCATGCAGGCTCAGGTTCAGGCACCGGGTGTCAAGGCTTGAGGCAGTTCGAGGTGTTCCTCCAGGCACTCCCTTCCCTTCCCTCCACTCGTCCTTGTCCAATCTTCTCTGTGCGGGCACCTGCTGACTCCTCAGCCATTCCTACTCACTCTGCTGGGCCCTGTGTTGCCTGGTGTGCGGTCGGCCGGGGTGCAGATCTGCCAGGAAGCTGGCCTCGTGCCTATTGTGGAACCGGAGGTCACACTGGGTCCGGGTGACTACGGCATTGAGGAGACGGCGTACTGGAGCGAGCGCATGTACTCCCAAGTGTTCCGCATGCTCAATGAATGTGAGGCCCAGCCACTCTCAGGCAGCCCGCATACATGCACTTATGCATTTATGCATGCATGCAAACGTGGTTGCATTTATGCTTGCATGCAAGCGTGATTGCAGTGTGCCAATGTCCTTCTGTCCTGCTGTCTATGTGACTTGAGATGATTCTCATGGCATGCATATGAGAAATCAAATGCCTGGCAGACAGCATGGCTAGGTCATCAAAGTATACAAGCAATTTATAGCAATATATAGACACCAGTAATCCCTTAACGTTACGGGAAAAGTAAGATTTTTGTTTTTTTCGCAAAATACAGCTCCGAGACCACTTCGACCTCGCACTCCGAAGAGGTTGCGCGGCTCGCCACATCGGTGAGCAGGCCGTGTGCGTGGCTGTAGGATGCCAGAGACAGCGTGGCTTCCGCGGAGTTTCATTGTAACCGCTGCGTAATCGCAGTTTCACTGGAAAATTGCAGAAGTTTTACTGTAACCGCTGCCTGACCGCGAATTCACTGAAAAAGTGTAAAATTTTCACTGTAACCGCTGCGTAACCGCAAGTTTTATTAAAAGCTGATGCTGCGGGCTTATCACTTACACGTTATAGCCTCGAGCCAACCCGTAATGTAGAGGGATACCGTATAATGTCTCGGCCGGCGCTGTTCACGTCCAAAAAACGACCCCGGCCTCGTCGCAAGCCGCGTAAACGACTCGGCTATGCCTCGTCAATTACTGCAGCTTTCGACGAGGTCTCGGTCGTTGTTTTCCCGAAACAGCTTGGCCTCTGACATTATACTATACTTCATACTATATATAAATATACATATCAATACAAAGATATATAAAGCAATACTCAAAAGTCAAGTAAACTGGCAGAGACAACAGACTGCACGGCAAGGTCATTGACACCCCCACTCTCAATCACAGCTGTCAGGGTTGTCTCAAATGTAGGCCTGTATGGCAGTGTTTTCATTTTCGCGCTATTCATAGCGTTCGCTATGAAAAGCACTATTTGGGAGGCCGTTTCGCGCTATGAAATCATAGGCTTACGGAGCCCAATATCGGGCTCGCGCTATAAAAAACGAACTTTAACCGGCGTTTTAGCTTAAATTCCGCTGAATTGTGGACCTGAGCCGTACATTTTGGACGAAGCCAAGTATGGTCGAGCTATGAAATTGAGGGTATGAGCCTGGGCCATGTCACTTTGCGCTATAAAATTCGAAACTCGCCAAACGAAAAAAAAAAACACTGCTGTATGGTCACCTATCTACCTCCTTCCCACCCCTCCTGCTGCTCTGCCTGCCTGTCCCTCCTGCTGATCTGCCTGCCTGCCCCTCCTGCTGCTCTGCCTGCATGCCCCTCCTGCTGCCCTGCCTGCCTGCCCTGCCAATCTGCTTGTCCTGACCTGGCTCTGGTGGTGCAGATGACGTGATGCTGGAAGGGATCCTGCTGAAGCCCAACATGATCCTTCCAGGGCTGGATGCACCCGTGGCCACACCCCAGGATGTAGCGTGAGTGAGGGAACCCTGGGCAGGGCTGCAGGACCCTGCTGCCATACCCTGACTGGTCGTGTAATCTGCGCGAACCACACCTAGCCAGGAGCAATAGTGATACCTTGCATGCCTTTGTCTCTGCGGGTGGGTGGGTGGGCGGGCGAGCGGGCGGGCGGGCGAGCGGGCGGGCGGGCGAGCGGGCGGGCGGGCGGGCGGGCGGGCGGGCAGGCGGGCAGGCAGGCAGGAAGGAGAGGACGGGGGAAGGTGATGCAGGTGTGTGGCAGGACCTGAAGCTGCTGATGCAGGCCTGGGTTCAGCTTCCTCGTGCTCTGCAGCATGCCATTGTGCTAACTGCCAGTGCCAACACATGCCAACCTCGATGCCATGCTGCGCGCTGCTTTGCGCATGCTCCCGCTGACTTGCCGCCTTCAAGCTGCTGTTAGCACCATGGGGTCAGGGCTGCACAGCTCGTACCTGCCTCCACCTGCCTCCATCTGGTCCACCAGGCCAACCTGGTTGCAGCCAGCTGCCAGCTGCTGTTTGCACCATGCTGAGCGCCACAGCCCGTGACCTGCCTTCCTGCTGCTCTGCCCGGCCGCAGCCACTACACCGTGCGCACCATGCGGCGCTGCATCCCGCCCAGTGTTCCCGGGATCCATTTCCTGTCAGGTGGCATGAGCGAGGAGGAGTCCACCCTGAACCTGCAGGTCAGTCCTGAGGGACCAGGGCCAGCAGGACATGCCAGGGGCCAGTGCCAGACTTCAATCGGGGCCAGGGGCTTCAGGTAGAGCAGCTGAGTGCAGGGACTCTTCACGACCAGGCAGCATACCATGAGGTTGCCCATCCAGAGGATTCCTACGCTAGCATGTATTGCCCAGCAGCTGTAGCAGGCTGGTAAACTTGGCAGTGTGACCCCCCAACAAGCACTCGATGTCACATAGCGGCCTCCACATCCCCAGCTTCCTCCATCACACAGCTGTGTGCCCTGCTGTCTCTGCAGGCCTTGAATGAGGCATACCCCAACTCGCCCTGGGCCTTGACGTTCAGCTATGGCCGAGCCCTACAGGTGCGCTGCCTCTCTTCACTCAGTGCATCGCCTGGGTTCACCGAAGCACCTGGTCCCATGACTGGGAGCATGTCTGGGTCTGGACGTACAGCTTGTTCGCACTCACGTCGCAGCCTGACTGGTGCCGTTTGGGAACCTCGCGGAAGCTAGCGTGCTGCTGCTGATGGGCGAGTGGGCTACGTCCTCTCATGGTCTCCGACCTGCCTGCTTTTCCGCAGTCCGCGACTCTGAAGACCTGGTCCGGCAAGCAAGAAAAGTGGGCTGAGGCGCAGACGTTGCTCACGGCCCTCGCCAAGGCCAACAGCGAGGCGCAGCGGGGGGTGTACAAGGGGCCGCACCCGGCTCCTGGTGGCGGCCGCATCCTACAGGCATTGCGCCTGGGTGGTGCCGGCAAGTGACCGGAGGCGAGTCCCAAGCTACTGTGCGGAGTGAGACCATACCACGTGTGACCCGTCGCGTGTGTGAAGTGCAAGATGATTGCGTGGGGTTAAATAGTGGATGATGGCTGCGTAACCGGCCTCATGCATGCATCGCCAGACACGACAATGTAGCGTTCCGATTCTGCACTAAGCGGATCGGCGCTAGTGTCACTGCTGAAGTGTGATACAGGCAGGTTAAGTGGTGGGCTGTACTGCTGCCCACCATTCGGGTTCGATCCCCGGAGGCCGTTCTATGTCTTAGCCTGGTTGCGCTGCAGCAGTCTGACACCTGTAACTGCGGTTAGCGTTGCATGGCGTTCACATACTGAAAAGATTTAAGGCGCGTTCTTTCTGAACGCTACATTGGTTTCCGTATTCCGATACCTCAGTGACTGGCCGCACCATGACTGACACTACGCCTAATGGCGAAACACCAGGCGCTGGTATGTCCAGCGGTCCTGCGGGTTCCCAGGCCATATTGGCCCAGGCCCTATCTGATCCCGAGTTTGCCAGGTCCCTGAGGGCGGCTTTGTTCCCCGACGGTGGTCCTGCTGCAACTCCGTCGCGGAATGGGCAGGGCGATGGCCCAGTCCCTCCAGGCGATGAAGAAGACGAAGAGGAGGAGCAGGATGAGGAAGAAGAGGCTGACGACGTCTCTGAAGGCGAGATTGACCTGTCTTCCGCAGACCAGCTGGCCCAGTCGCTGCTGGACACGCAGGACCAGCTGAAGGAGGCTAAATCCAAGCTGGCCAAGATGGAATCTCGCCAAAAGCTGACAGATCGCACACTGGCTGCGCTGGCTGAAAAGGTGGGTCTATTCCCAGGGTCCCCTCCCTCCATTCAAGACAGGCTGTTTAGTATGCGCACTCCGTCCCCGAGTCGGTCAGGTACACGCCCAGCGTGTATTCCTGGTACCTTTAACTCGATCGGTGGGAGAGGCGGCGCTCTGCACCACCTCTTTCCCCAGGTCACTAGTCAGGCTCCAGCTGCTAAATCTGTGCCTGGCCCTGATAAATGGACAGACAATTGCACCAAGTCTCGCCGCAGGGCCTCTGCCTTCTGCGACGACTTAGAAGCACATTGCTTGCGCTTCAACCTGGACATTGCCTCTGTCTTTCCTGCATTCCTGTCCGGGGCTGCGCGTGATGCTTGGTTGCCATCCATCCGTGCTGCTCATTTCGCACAGACCCGCACTGCACCTACCTGGCCTTATCTGCGACTGTCCTTTCTTGAGTATACAGGAGACGACTTGCGTGACGATCAGACTGATGCCCAGAAACAGCTTCTTGAAGGCAGCATTCGCATGTCGTCTCAGCTCCTTCTCAATGAATATGTCACTGCTTTCAGGAACAATATGCTGACTGCTGGTGTCCAGTGCATGGATGAGAGTTTGCTTGTCTCCCTGTTTATCAAGGGACTGACATCTGAGCTGAAAAAGGCAGTCCTAAGGGATTCTGCTCCTTTTCCTGCCTTCACTCTGGCTCAGGCTATCGATTCTGCCAGGCAGGCTCAGCGTGCTGCTGAGATCCTTGCTGAAGCAGTCGGCACAAAGCGCCATGTGGCTGCTGTGCAGGCTAAGCAGCTGGCTGAAGGTCTGGAGCGTGCAAACAACCCTCGTCCCCCTAAGAGCACCCAGAGCGACCCACCTGCCAAAGTCCCAGCCCGTTCCAGGGGCTTCAGGGCTGGCATGGCTGCTGGTCCTGCTGCTGGCTACCGTGTCATTCTGAAGCAGAAGGCTGAAGAGGCTGCTGAGCAGTCCAGCATGAAGCCAGGCCAGTACTGTCATCATTGCTATGATCCCCGGCACCTTAAGCCTCTGTGTCCCTATAAGGACATGCCAGCTCTGGAAGCCAGGAAGCTATCTGGCTACCCTCGTCCTCCTGCTGATGCAAAGGCTGCAGGGAAGCGTCCTTCTGAGCAGCATGACTTTGAGCCCAAGAAGGGCAGGCTTGCATCTGCCAATGGGAAGTGAGGTGTTGCCCAGCCAGGACAGTGTCACTCCTGTGCTGTGGTACATGCTGATGAACCAGTCTTATGCACCTGTGCCACTGAAATGACTGGGACTGAGACCCAGCTGATGGTTGTTGATGGTGTTGCTGTGCATGCTATGAGCCAGCCTTTCCCTGATCCAACTGTTGATGGCCATGCGTTCTCTGAGCAGACTGCTGTGACAGCAGCTCAGAACTGTGGGTCCTGTTTCAGTGCTGCTGACCCCTGTGTGGGTCATATTCTCTCGTGTAAGACTGCCCTGTGTTGTCCCCGTGCACCGTCTCAAGTCATCTTGGGGGTCTCTGGTCAAGACGACAAGGTGAGGTTCCAGTTTGCTGGCACCATTGATTCTCACGCCTGTCACATGTTAGCTGATAGTGGTGCTGATGCATCCCTGATCAGTGCTAGCTTTGTTCAGCTGCATAACATCCCAGTATTTACTTATCCCATGTCACTCAGGTTTGATGTTGCCAACAACCAGCCTGTGATATGTGAGCATTATGTCAAAGTGCAGCTGCGCATCAACAGCTTCTGCTGCATGTGCCTGTTGACTGTCATGCCTGATCTGGTTCATGCTTATGACGTGCTCCTGGGTGCTGACTGGTTGACTGTGCAGGGAGCCTTGGTCGACTACGTCGACAAGACTCTTACCCTGCGCACTCCCCAAGGTAATAAAACCTTGCACCCACACACAGGTGACCAGAGTGCTGCTGGCCAGTGTGCTGCCACAAGGCCACCTGGATCCACCCACTCACTGCCCCGCCCACCTGCTGCTGTCCTTGCTGCTGTGTCCAAAGCCAATCCAAAGGTTTTTGTGACAGCAAAGCAAGCAGCCAGATGGCTGCGTAAGGGTGGCTCAGCTATGGTAGCTATGGTGTCTCTGGAAGACCTTGCCTTACCAGTAGACGCTGTGTCCCATGTACAGAGGCAGCACCTGCAGGATTTGCTTGATGAATACTCTGATGTATTCCAACCTATCACAGGACTCCCGCCAGAGCGTGCAGTAGGGCACTCCATCCCCTTGCAGCCTGATGGCAAGCCTCCAGCTAGGCCCAGCTATAGGATGTCCAAACCTGAACAAGAAGAACTGCGTAAACAGATCACTGACCTGCTAGCTAAGGGCCTGATAGAGCCTAGCTCATCACCCTATGCTGCACCTGTGCTGTTTGTCCAGAAGAAATCAGGTGAGCTGCGCATGTGCATTGACTACCGCCAGCTAAACAAAATTACAATTAGGGACCAGTATCCTTTGCCACGCATTGATGATCTGTTTGATCAGCTAGCAGGAAAAACTGTGTTCTCCTCCCTCGATCTGCAGGCTGGTTACCACCAGATCCGCATCCCGGCTGAGGATGTCCCTAAGACCGCGTTCAGGACTCCCATGGGGCACTACCAATTCAAGGTACTGTGTTTTGGCCTGACAAATGCTCCTGCCACGTTCCAACGTGTCATGAATGAAGCATTTGCTGAGGTGATCAATGACTGTGCACTCGTGTACCTTGATGACATCCTGGTGATGTCCAAGGACAGTGAGGAGCACCTAGTCCACCTCAGGCGTGTGTTTGACTTATTGCGTAAAAATAAATTTTATGCTAAGCTATCTAAATGTGAATTTATGCAGAGAACATTAAAGTTCCTGGGCCATATTATTAGTGCTCATGGTATCTCTGTTGACCCGTGTAAAGTTACTGCAATCTCTGAATGGCCAGTACCTACTAGCCTCAAAACTCTGCAGTCTTTCCTGGGCGCTGCTAACTATGTACGTAAATTTGTACATAATTTTAGCACTATTGCTGCACCCCTCACTAACCTGACTGGCCCCAAGAAGGAGTATTTCCCTTGGAAGGCATGGCCTCAGGCTGAGCTGGATGCGTTCAATGCTTTGAAGCAGGCCATTTCTAATGTGCCTATGCTCAAGCTTCCTGATCACAGCAAGCCGTTTCAGGTGCACTGCGATGCGTCCCTTGAGGGCATCGGTGCAGTCCTGATGCAGGATGGCTACCCATTGGCGTATTACTCCAGGAAATTAATTCCTGCTGAGATTAATTACACCACGGGCGAACAGGAACTGCTGGCATTGGTATCTGCTTGCCAACAGTGGCGATGCTACCTGGAAGGGGTACCATTCACACTGTACACAGATCACAAGCCGCTCATCTCTCTGCCTACTCAAACTATACTCTCACGCAGGCAGACTAGATGGATGGAATTCCTGGCCCGCTTCTCATATACCATTGAATATCTACCTGGTATATCTAATCCTGCTGACCCATTGTCACGCATTCCAGCAGCCCCATTGCAGACGTGTAAGGGCTCTGGTGCAGATGATGTGCGTAGTATTCTAGTGACGACTAGAAGCCAGCGTCGTTCTCAGGAGGGGGAGGAAACTTGTGCTGAGGCGCAGAAAAACAGTGCTGGTGATGCCGCTGCGCCACCCACACAACCACCACCAAGCCATGGTGCTGGTGCTGCCGCCAGGCCACCCACTAAGCGTGTCACTTGGGCTGCTGATATACCAGCAGATGGAGAACCCAGTGCACCCAAACCACCAGGTCCTCTGTCAAACCTGCATGAGTGGTTGGTCAGAGCTTATGCTGCTGATTCCAACTTCACCAAGCGAAGGAAGACAAAGAACTTTTACCTGGATGAACATGGCTTATGGAGACATCAAAAGAGACGTACAGTCATTGTGCCCCGTGACAAACAGCTACGAGAGCATATCCTGCATGAGATGCACGATGCTAAGTATGCTGGCCACGTTGGGATCACTAAGACGTTGGAGCGTGTCATGCGTGTGTTCTGGTGGAAACACTTACGCACTGATGTGCGTCACTATGTAACAACATGTGATGCATGCCAGAGAAACAAGTCGGTTACAGCTAAGCCATGGGGGTTCCTTCATCCTCTGTCTATACCTGGATACCGCTGGGAAGTCATGCACATGGACTTCATAACCAAACTACCGTCCGGATCACATGGATATGATTCCATCTGTGTATTCGTTGACAGGCTCTCCAAGATGGTGCACCTAGTGCCATGCAAGGAAAGCATGGATGCTCCTGAGTTTGCACAACTCTTCATTGATTCGGTATTTGTCCATCATGGGCTACCATCTGAAGTTGTGAGTGATCGGGGCTCCCTATTCGTGAGCAAGTTCTGGCAAGCTGTATGCAAGCTAATGGGCATGAAACATTCTCTCACCTCCAGCTATCACCCCCAGTCAAATGGGCAGGTTGAGCGGTACAACAAAGTGTTGGAGGAGATGCTTAGGCACTATATCTCTCCCACTCAACGAGACTGGCCTAAACACCTCTCATTCGCCGAGTTTGCAAATAATAACTCATGGCAAGAAAGTATTAAATCTACACCTTTCCTGATTAACTATGGACAGTCCCCAGTGACACCGGTGACCCATGAGTTACCTCGGTTGCCACCTCCCATGGCCCAGTTCTTCTCTGATGGCTGGGAAAAGGGCGTTCAAGAAGCCAGGAGATGTATGAAACTGGCACAAAGTCGGCAGTCAAATGATGCTAATCCACACAGGAAATCCGCGGACAGTATGTTCCAAGTGGGTGACCGCGTGCTGCTTAGTACCATGAACCTGCGTAACATGGTGGGCAAAGCCAGAAAGCTGCTGCCACGGTATGTGGGGCCTTTCAGGATTGAGGCTCATGTGGGTAGAGACGCTGTAAAGCTGACCCTGCCATCAGCCATGTCCAGGATCCATCCTGTCTTCCATGTGTCATTACTAAGACCCTATGAGGGCAACTTTGGTCGTCTACCCCCCACTGAGCTGGGCTGGTTAGATGATTCCCCACAATATGAAGTAGAGCGCATTGTGAACCACCGGCATGTGCGTGCAGGTAAAGCAAAGGAGTACCTCGTCAAGTGGAAGGGTTATGATGATTCTGACAACACCTGGGAGCCTGCCAGCAATCTAGCAAATGCCCCTGACTGCGTAAACTTGTATAAAGCTCAGAATGGCTTGCTGTGAATTAAATGTGGGACATGGGCTCCATGTGGTCATGCTGGTTGCTTTGCTGCATGCTATGTGCCTTGGTGTGCTATGGGTCCAGTTGCTCATGTGAGCCTGGCTTGTTTCGTACCCAGCTTCCACTGGCTCTGTGAGCCTGGGCTGAAGGGTCCATGGTGACCGTAAACTCCTGAGAGCTACCTGCGTCCGGATGGGCAGGAGTTCCAAACTAGCGGTCATGTACTGCGAGTCCATGCCATGATGGCCTATGGGCGGAACGGCCATCCCATAGGAGGGGGAGGAATGTAGCGTTCCGATTCTGCACTAAGCGGATCGGCGCTAGTGTCACTGCTGAAGTGTGATACAGGCAGGTTAAGTGGTGGGCTGTACTGCTGCCCACCATTCGGGTTCGATCCCCGGAGGCCGTTCTATGTCTTAGCCTGGTTGCGCTGCAGCAGTCTGACACCTGTAACTGCGGTTAGCGTTGCATGGCGTTCACATACTGAAAAGATTTAAGGCGCGTTCTTTCTGAACGCTACAGACAACAGATTTCAGACACTGGGATCACTTGCCCTCGTTTCCTACACTGGATGTGGAGTAGCAGTAGCCCCTATCTTAATCCAAGCTGGTGATGCTCTCGTCTGCCTGCTTGCCGCAAGCAGCTCCGGCAGGTTGCGCTTCAGATTCTTTCGTGACGTTCACGTCGACCAGCGCGTCCCCCGCCAGCTTCAGCGTCGCGAGGTTCCTCGCCACCGACTCGTTAAGCCCGGACACTTCCAACGCGTCACTCCCAAGCCCGCTGACTACAGTTATGGCCGATCCCTGCATCGGAGCCGCAGTCGAGCCTGGGGCCTCGGCTTGTTGACTGGGCCGCGAAGAGCCCGCGGCCCGGCCACAAAACCACCTGCGGTACAGACAATGCAGTACATGACATGCCAGTAGGGGGGATGCGTCGCTCACAACTCGTCTCGGAATGCGTACCAGTAGTTCTGGTAGTACCATTCATCCACGGCCGCGGGCTGCATGCACACGTGACACAACAGCTCCTGGTCGACCAGCGGGTGTGCGCACGTGCAGTCGAGTCAATGGATGCCCTGCGTTTCACAGGTTCTGTGCTGATGCCTAGGCTCAGCTCTTGCCCGCCCACTAAGGCCTGTCAGCCCTGCATTGCGACTGCAACCCAATGGCCTCACCTCCATGATGGGCTCCAGTGCCCGGTAGGGGTTCTCACTCATGCTGCGAGTGACCTGGCCACCCACCCCTCGCCACACTCGGGCATCGTCTTCAGCCTCGCTCTGCACAACATCATGTGGGGAGTGGTGGTCGTGCAATGCTTGTAAGTTGCTCCATTGGCTTGTAAGTTGCTCCATTGGCAGCTTCATTGGCAGCATCATCATCATAGATGCCGCGCCCCATCCCAACCTCGCCGCAGCACACACAGAGGGGCAGTGGAGGTGAAGGCAGCGTGCGTGCGGTATGCAAGTTGGGTTGCTCGCACCAGGGCATCTCCATTAGAACTGTCCAAAACAGCATTGCCATGGTCATCATTACCATGGCTCTTTGAACATCTTAATTCCAGCCATGCCTGGCCCTGACTCTTGTGTCTTTAGCAGTGTAGGTACATCACAGCCAGGGCCCTCCCATCCCTGCCACTCCCTGCATAGACACAGCCCGGTCCCACCATGTCCCACCATGTCCCACCATGTCATACCGTGTCACACACTACCACCCCATACAGGTTTGGCAGACCTTGTTGTAGGAGGAGAAGGCCACTGGTGAGTCTGCCGCCACCAGGGCCTTCAGGCTGGGCTGCCAGCTGTCCCTGTAGGAGTTGTCATGCCTGCAGAGGTGCGTGCAGCCAACAAGGTGTGCTAGGCACGCAGGCAGGCAAGGTGACTTGAAGGCAGCTGGTGGCGGTGGCTGACCACTGCCCTGGTGCTGACCACCACCACCACCACTGCCCTGGTGCTGACCACCACCACCACCACTGCCCTGGTGCTGACCACCACCACCACCACTGCCCTGGTGCTGACCACCACCACCACCACTGCCCTGGTGCTGACCACCACCACCACCACTGCCCTGGTGCTGACCACCACCACCACCACTGCCCTGGTGCTGACCACCACCACCACCACTGCCCTGGTGCTGACCACCACCACCACCACTGCCCTGGTGCTGACCACCACCACCACCACTGCCCTGGTGCTGACCACCACCACCACCACTGCCCTGGTGCTGACCACCACCACCACCACTGCCCTGGTGCTGACCACCACCACCACCACTGCCCTGGTGCTGACCACCACCACCACCACTGCCCTGGTGCTGACCACCACCACCATTAAACAGGTGCTGCCCCGGTGGTGGGGATCAATGGCTCAACACAGCAGGTCACATAGTGTTGACGAAGGAGTGACAAGACAGAACGGTCAGTTTCGTTATGCACGGCTATTGGGTCTTGTGAGGAGCCGCAAGACAGCATCTAGCACACTCGCGGTACAGGCTAGGCCTTCCCTTGCTTCCTCCTTCCCTACCCTTCCCTCCTCCTTTCTCTCCTTCCGCCCCTCCTTCCTCCTCGCCTCCTCCCTCTTCTAATCATCACTGCTGCTGTTGTTCCACGTGCTGCTGCTGCTGCTGACACTGCCGCCGCTGCCGCCGCCGCCGCCGCCGTCGCCGCCGCCGCTGACGCTGCCGCCGCTGCTGCCGCTGCTGCCGCTGCCGCCGCTGCCGCCGCTGCTGCTGCTGCTGCTGCCGCTGCTGCTGCTGCCGCTTCTCCTCCTGTTCTGGCTTGACACTCACAGTCCACAGTTGAAGGCGATGACCAGGTGTGGCTTCTGAGGTGTTCCAGCGGCTGCCTGGCGCCTGCAGCCGCAGAACCCAAGGTTGCACCAGCCCCAGGCCCATAGAGAGCCACTAAGGCACCAGGCAGTACTTCATGCAGCGTCCTAAACAGGCTACCTGGCAGCTGCAAAGGTTGTGAAGGAGCAGGGGAAGGGCTGTGTGGGTGTGGCAGCACAGGTCATGGCCGGCTCCTGAGACTGCTGTGCTGACTTCAACCTCCATTCACACCTGTATGTGCTGTGCTGCCTCCACCATGCACTAGTAATAACAGTATATGATACTAGGGCTAATAAACTGGCTCATACGCGTTGCAGCGTCACTTGCTCACTCGAGTTAGGGGGACATGGTAGTGCTCAAGGTCTGGAACAGCAACCAGCACCCAGAGCTGAGGCACCTATGTTAGGTATTGGTATTGTATTGTCAGTGTTGTAGTATTAGTATTAGTATTGTAGAATTAATATTGGCATTATATTATTACTTTTCTTTCCGTGTTTCCTAAAATACATGTTGGCTACTTACATTACATCTTTGTTACCTATAGTTTACATTGACTACTCATGCCACTGTAATGGCTAGCCCTGTGTGGTGGCTCAGCTCACCTGATGAAGTCGTGGTAGGTGTGCAGGTGGTAGGCATAGCTGCGGGTGTACCCTCGGTCGCTGCACTTTGGGCACATGGTCTTCACCATCAGCTGCAGAGATGCAGCGGGAGGGGCAGGGCAGCGCATGGATGAGCCTAGGAGGCAGTGGAGCACCACTGCACTGCGAGCGAGGCTGCCGCCCCTGATGCCCCATGCTGCCTGTCTATGTCCCCCTGCCCTGCCTTTGTGCTTGGAAGTAAGTGCCTGCCTCAGAGGGGATGAGATGCTGAGGCTTCACTGCCACCATGTCAAGCTGCATGCAGACCTCATGCAAGTTTGCTTCCCATGCCTTCCTGCGCCCCTGCCCTTGTGCCTGTCGACCTGCCATCACTGGCCCTGCCCACCCCAACCTACTCTGGGCCTGAGCCATCCCTTTAGGCGCTCTCATCCCCTCCCATGCCCCTGGTGGATAACTCTGCCAGGACTTGACTTGCTCCTCAAGTGACTAGGACCCCACTGGCCAACCCTTCCTGTCTAAACCTCCCCCTCGCCTCAACCTCACCCTCACCTCCCCCTCCCCCCTCCCCTTGGACCCCCCCTCGCCCCAGCTTCCCCTGCCTGACCCCTCCCTCGCCCCAGCCTCCCCCCGCTGGCCTCCTCGCCCCACCCACCTCTCCATCCACCTCGGGCACACAGACCTCCCTGAGCTCTGGCCCCACGAAGTCCACATGGATGGCCTTGACCCCTGGAGGGGCCAGGTGCAGCACCTCCTCCCACACCGGGTCAGCAGGCACCTCGAATGCGCCAGCACCCACCACATGCAGCACCAGCTGCTGGAAGGACCCCAGCTCCTACAACAGGTGCACCAGGGGCAGGAGAGACCGGCACACGCTGCAAAGGCTGGACTGAACACCAGGTCGCAACAGGAGTAGGTGTGGCAGGGGCAGTGGTGGCCAGCGGTTGGGTATGCTGGGCCGAGCCCCACCTCGCATTGGGAGTGGCAAAACAGCTCATCTTGTATAGCAGCAGCATGAAGAACATGAAGAGCACGATGATGCAGTCATGACCAGCACTGCAGCGTGGCTGGACAACACTAGGTCCTGCACTAGGTCACATTGGGAGTGACGAAACAGGCAAGTCTTTGTGTAAACAGCTAGCCTCGGCACTTGCTTCCCGACCGCCCTGCCAACCACTCCAACTGTCTGCCCTAGCATTGTCCAGACACACCACCCTACCTGGGTCTATGGCCACCCACCCACCCAGCCCTCCTCCCCCCGCCCTGCTGCCCCTCCCTGCCTGTCCCTGCCCCTCCCGCCCCTCCTCTGGGTCCAGTCACACCTTTGGGGTGTAGAAGTGCTGCAGAGCCTGCAGGGCAGTCAGGGGCTGGCTCAGCCTCTTGGTCAACACAGCAAACACGGCTGCGTCCAGGGAGGGGGTAGGCCGCCACCTGCACCCAGACCCCACGCCTCCTTGCACCAATTTGCCTGACATCATCTCACTCACACCTCCTGACATTTTACACCTCACACTATCTCACACTATCTCACGTCACACTACAGCCCCCAACCCCTCCTAACATCACTGGAAACAGCCATCCACAACAGGTGGCGAACAGAGCGAGGATGAAGGGGACACGTCAGCATGGCAGCCTGACAGCATAACTGCATGGTTGAGAGGAGTTGCAATCCATGCATCGGTACAATGCAGCATAGTGCCTGACCACAGCATACATTTGTTAAGACATCGCCATTAAAAATGGCATGCAGCAGTACAGCACATGGCTGCCAGCAAGAATGTCAGCTCTGGTAGCATGGTGGCAGCTGTCAGTTCACCAAGCTGGGTGAGGGTATATATTTCCATGGCCAGTGGCATGTAGCACATGGCCTGGCGTTTCATGAGCCTCCACCACCAATGCCCTGAGCGTGCCTGGGCTGCATGCCTTGCAAGCGCTCAGTGCTTAGGCATGGCGTGCCCGCACCACATGCACCCTGACCCATGGCTATGTGGACCCTGAACTGTGTATTGCAGTCAATCCAGCTGGCGGTCACCCATTGAAGCTACGGGACCAGGCCTGTCTGCCCTTCTTAGTCTAGTCAGCACTTATCAACTCACGTCCTGTAGTCCTCCCACCCCGCTGCAGGCAGGGGCTGGTAGGGCAACCGAATGCCCTCTGGGCAGTAGCTCGGCAGCTTTCCTGGTCAGCAGGGAGTGAGGGAGTGAGGGAGGCAGGGGAGGCAGCAGCTGGGTGCACACTGTGTGGAACAGGTGAGCCATGGCCTGCCATGTACCGATAGCAAACACTTGTGGAGAAGTGTAGAAGGAGGCTTAAAGATCTCATCGGGTGCATGTAAGCAGCACCACCAGCCGCACCACCAGCAACCACTAGCAGCACCAAATGCAGCACCACTAGCAGCACCAAATGCATGCCCACATATGCATGGCTCCCTCCTGCTATCGTAGGGTTTGCCTGTGTTGGCACAGATATTACTGATGTCACAAACATCTCTGATGTCACAGATAACCATGTCGGCAAGAAAACAAAAGATCTGTAATCTGACATGGCCATGGTCCCTAGGCTGGCGTGGGGGCCTGCAGTTCATCGCGGGCCGCACCTGAGACTTTGAGCATGTTGCGCACCCACAGCTCCGCCGTGTTCATGAGGTGGAAGTTGTCGCACACCGCATGGCTGTGCCCCTTGGCCATATACTGCTTGGCATGCATGGCGCAGGCCCAGCCCCAGGAGCAGCGCGGGCAGCAGGTCAAGCCCGCCGGGCCCAGCTGGCTGCGAGTCCTGGACAACCGGTAGCAGCAGGTGGAGGTGGTGAGGAAGTTGCACAGGAGCTGTGCATGGCTCAGGTCTGAGCTTTGAGGCAACTGGGCCTGCACTGTAGAGGGCTGTCGAACATCCAGGCTTTGCCTCACCCAGTACTAGATATTCACCCCTGTGCTCCACCACCCACAGATATGACGCTGGCAAAAACCGCACCGGCCTGAATATAAAATAGTTGGGACCAGGGCTGTGGCAGGGTCAGGGATGCAAGCCATGCATGCTGTTGCTGGCAGCGTCCAGAACTAGGGCGTCAGTGAAGGCCAGGCAAGGGGCAGACTGCCTGCACTGCAGCCCCTGTGGACCAGGGGTTCAGGCGCAACCTCTGTGGGCTGTCTCACTCAGTTGTCACAGGGTGGTTGTGGTGTTGGAGCTCATGGCTGGCTAAGGTAATACTGCCGTAAAGTGAGCTGACACATGAGCTACTGAGGGCTGCAGAGGTGCATAGTTTGTAGTTCAAGGCAGCTGCCCAAGCCTGACTAAGGGCAGCTGGCAATGCTGACCAGTCAGATGGAGCCCTAGACGTTGAGAAGATGGATGAAGCCCTCCGGACCCTAGGAGCAAGGCCTGATGTCGACTATGCCTGGCCAGCCCTCCCTGGTGCTAACTAGGGCAGCCAAGGTCTCCTGGCCCCTGGAGAAATGACAGAAGAAGAAGACTACTAAGAAGAAGACTAGTCCGGCGGAGCTGGCGTGCATTTGAGTGAGGCGCTTCAGCCTCAGGGGGCGTGGCCTGCTCCCACCACCCAGCCTGGCCCCTGACACTGACTTGCAGCACACGCTGCAGTGTGCCTCGTTGAACAGGGCGCGCGCCTCGCTGCGGCTCAGGCTTCGGCGTAGCTGTTGCTCCAGAAGGGGCCTCACATGCAGCCGCTGCTGGTAAAAGACCTGCAAGGGGCAGCAGGAGGGGCAGGGGCAGCAGCCACAGGTGGAGCCGGGAGCATGAGGGGGAGCAGGCACAAGTAAGGCAAGGGGTGGGAGGGGCGGGACATGCAGTCAGGCTGTTTGTGAGGGTAGGGCAGCCTGGTGACCAGGTGCATGGCGGGCAGGCAGGCGGGCTGGGCAAAGGGCTGGGAGATGGTGTTGGCGTGTTTTGCCCAAAGGCTGGGTAGCATGCCAGATGGCAGCCGCGGTAGCAGTGGTAGTGGCAGTGTCGGTGGCTGTGGCGGTGGCAGTGGCGGTGGCGAAGCACCCAGGTACTTGCAGGGGCACCTGTGGTGTGTTTGCCTGTGCACTGTCAGGCAGGTGGTCCACAAGGTCATGGAAGGTCTTCAGGGCTTTGCAGTATTGCTTGTGGGCCTTGCGCCCTGCGCGCTGGCAGTCCTGCAGTCAGCCCCACGGTGGCCCACACACATGCCCTCGCAGATGTGTGGGCATGGAGCAGTGTGTCATGCATGGCACACATGGCAATGCAGCCACGCACAACTAATGTAAGGAGGCAGCTCACCAATTATGCAACATGACAGTACAAGACACGACAGCAGAGCATAAGCTGGGGTCACATCACACAATGACATGGCAGGCCATGTCCAAAGTAGGACATGACATGGCAGCGGCCCAGACTCTCCAGCGGCTCACATCAGTGAAATCTATGGATATGCCCCTGCATTGCTGCGACCGTAGGCCTCGTTGGCACTTGCCTGGTTGCAATACCATGCATGCATGCAAGCTGAGCATCGCAGGAGGTCTGGCTTCAGTGCGTAGCAGTGCGCGCAGGCTGCCCCGGTGTAGGTGACATGTGGAGGGTCAGCATTGATGACCGGTGCAGACATGAACCTTTGTGTGGGACACTTCAGACTAGAAATGCTAGGTGACTTTGTCTGACTGGGTGTCCCCAGGATAGGGATACGAAGTTTACTGGATGAATAGATGACTGGTCGTTGTTGTCAGCCACGTATAGCCATAATGATGGCCTGGACCTGCGTCCAAGATTACCGGGTGAGCCAATCGCGCTTGCGGCGGAAGAGCATGCTAGAGTCCGGTGATTACCTGGGGAGGAGTCCCTGGCCGGCTCATACCGCATTTGGCTTCGGCAGGCCAGCGCATGCAAATTCAAAACAATTGAGCCGGGTGTCAGGCAGTGTCAGGTCAGATATCAGGTCAGGGCATTGTTGTACTGAGGAATGGCTTTTGACTTGGCTTTAGCTGCTTTGACTTGCTTTGACTTGCTGGCTAGGTCGTGGCGGATGCGTTGGCAGTGGCAGCGCCGCAACTACCTGCTGGCCCGCTGGCTACTTCAATCCAGCCTGTACTGCAGCATTAACAACATTGAGCTCGCAGGCTCAATAGCCACAACCCTTCCTGTACTTTTGAGTAGCATGAGGGCTCTAGGGTTCAGAGGTTGCCCCAGCTCAGACGAAGTACCAGTATGCCCCGCCCCGCCCCGCCCCGCCCCGCCCCGCCCCGCCCCGCCCCGCCCCGCCCCGCCCCGCCCCGCCCCGCCCCGCCCCGCCCCGCCCCGCCCCGCCCCGCCCCGCCCCGCCCCGCCCCGCCCCGCCCCGCCCCGCCCCGCCCCGCCCCGCCCCGCCCCGCCCCGCCCCGCCCCGCCCCGCCCCGCCCCGCCCCGCCCCGCCCCGCCCCGCCCCGCCCCGCCCCGCCCCGCCCCGCCCCGCCCCGCCCCGCCCCGCCCCGCCCCGCCCCGCCCCGCCCCGCCCCGCCCCGCCCCGCCCCGCCCCGCCCCGCCCCGCCCCGCCCCGCCCCGCCCCGCCCCGCCCCGCCCCGCCCCGCCCCGCCCCGCCCCGCCCCGCCCCGCCCCGCCCCGCCCCGCCCCGCCCCGCCCCGCCCCGCCCCGCCCCGCCCCGCCCCGCCCCGCCCCGCCCCGCCCCGCCCCGCCCCGCCCCGCCCCGCCCCGCCCCGCCCCGCCCCGCCCCGCCCCGCCCCGCCCCGCCCCGCCCCGCCCCGCCCCGCCCCGCCCCGCCCCGCCCCGCCCCGCCCCGCCCCGCCCCGCCCCGCCCCGCCCCGCCCCGCCCCGCCCCGCCCCGCCCCGCCCCGCCCCGCCCCGCCCCGCCCCGCCCCGCCCCGCCCCGCCCCGCCCCGCCCCGCCCCGCCCCGCCCCGCCCCGCCCCGCCCCGCCCCGCCCCGCCCCGCCCCGCCCCGCCCCGCCCCGCCCCGCCCCGCCCCGCCCCGCCCCGCCCCGCCCCGCCCCGCCCCGCCCCGCCCCGCCCCGCCCCGCCCCGCCCCGCCCCGCCCCGCCCCGCCCCGCCCCGCCCCGCCCCGCCCCGCCCCGCCCCGCCCCGCCCCGCCCCGCCCCGCCCCGCCCCGCCCCGCCCCGCCCCGCCCCGCCCCGCCCCGCCCCGCCCCGCCCCGCCCCGCCCCGCCCCGCCCCGCCCCGCCCCGCCCCGCCCCGCCCCGCCCCGCCCCGCCCCGCCCCGCCCCGCCCCGCCCCGCCCCGCCCCGCCCCGCCCCGCCCCGCCCCGCCCCGCCCCGCCCCGCCCCGCCCCGCCCCGCCCCGCCCCGCCCCGCCCCGCCCCGCCCCGCCCCGCCCCGCCCCGCCCCGCCCCGCCCCGCCCCGCCCCGCCCCGCCCCGCCCCGCCCCGCCCCGCCCCGCCCCGCCCCGCCCCGCCCCGCCCCGCCCCGCCCCGCCCCGCCCCGCCCCGCCCCGCCCCGCCCCGCCCCGCCCCGCCCCGCCCCGCCCCGCCCCGCCCCGCCCCGCCCCGCCCCGCCCCGCCCCGCCCCGCCCCGCCCCGCCCCGCCCCGCCCCGCCCCGCCCCGCCCCGCCCCGCCCCGCCCCGCCCCGCCCCGCCCCGCCCCGCCCCGCCCCGCCCCGCCCCGCCCCGCCCCGCCCCGCCCCGCCCCGCCCCGCCCCGCCCCGCCCCGCCCCGCCCCGCCCCGCCCCGCCCCGCCCCGCCCCGCCCCGCCCCGCCCCGCCCCGCCCCGCCCCGCCCCGCCCCGCCCCGCCCCGCCCCGCCCCGCCCCGCCCCGCCCCGCCCCGCCCCGCCCCGCCCCGCCCCGCCCCGCCCCGCCCCGCCCCGCCCCGCCCCGCCCCGCCCCGCCCCGCCCCGCCCCGCCCCGCCCCGCCCCGCCCCGCCCCGCCCCGCCCCGCCCCGCCCCGCCCCGCCCCGCCCCGCCCCGCCCCGCCCCGCCCCGCCCCGCCCCGCCCCGCCCCGCCCCGCCCCGCCCCGCCCCGCCCCGCCCCGCCCCGCCCCGCCCCGCCCCGCCCCGCCCCGCCCCGCCCCGCCCCGCCCCGCCCCGCCCCGCCCCGCCCCGCCCCGCCCCGCCCCGCCCCGCCCCGCCCCGCCCCGCCCCGCCCCGCCCCGCCCCGCCCCGCCCCGCCCCGCCCCGCCCCGCCCCGCCCCGCCCCGCCCCGCCCCGCCCCGCCCCGCCCCGCCCCGCCCCGCCCCGCCCCGCCCCGCCCCGCCCCGCCCCGCCCCGCCCCGCCCCGCCCCGCCCCGCCCCGCCCCGCCCCGCCCCGCCCCGCCCCGCCCCGCCCCGCCCCGCCCCGCCCCGCCCCGCCCCGCCCCGCCCCGCCCCGCCCCGCCCCGCCCCGCCCCGCCCCGCCCCGCCCCGCCCCGCCCCGCCCCGCCCCGCCCCGCCCCGCCCCGCCCCGCCCCGCCCCGCCCCGCCCCGCCCCGCCCCGCCCCGCCCCGCCCCGCCCCGCCCCGCCCCGCCCCGCCCCGCCCCGCCCCGCCCCGCCCCGCCCCGCCCCGCCCCGCCCCGCCCCGCCCCGCCCCGCCCCGCCCCGCCCCGCCCCGCCCCGCCCCGCCCCGCCCCGCCCCGCCCCGCCCCGCCCCGCCACGCCACGCCACGCCACGCCACGCCACGCCCCGCCACGCCACGCCACGCCACGCCACGCCACGATCCAGGCCTTTGGCATAAAAACAAATCCATCCAAAAACAAAACCATCCAGGCCTTTTGCATAAAAACAAATCCCAGATATTTTGGTCGACGAATTGACCAAGCTCGTACGGTCCTCGGAGGTTCTAAGGCTAGTAAGGAGCCTTCCAAGCCCGAACCTGTGCTGATGTGCATCAGGTCACGACAGCGGGCCTCTTCACACTTGTCACATGTGCGCACTCCGAACTATTGTCGAACTTCAGCTTATGTGAAGCGAGCTCGTGGCGCGACGTGTGCATAGTGTGTTAAACATCTGCGAATGCTGTGCGCGCTACGGCTTGCTTGTCCTCGCGGCCCGTGATTAGTCCGGTGATTAGTTGTGATTAGTTGCCCGGTGATTAGTTGTAGCCTCATTTGCGCCGAGGTTGGGCATTTGATCAGCTCCTGCTGCATCTCGCGGGGAGCGGGAGCTTGGGATGTCGACGGTCGATGGCTCACTTGACGGCAGCTCTACATCCGGCGCGCTCAAGTGCGTAGCTGTGTTCTCGTGGTCGCCGTGACTGGCGTATCAAGCAGCTGTACGAGCTTGCGCAGTTTGCGGTAACGCTTGAGGCTCCTAATATGCGAACTTGTCCATGTGAGTGCATGTCTTGCCTTGCACTTGCAGCCTCTACTCTCCCAAGGCGGGTCAGGAGGAAGACATGCTGGATGACACCAAACAGTTTACCCAAGGTATGCCCTGATGTGCAGCCATCAGCCTTGCACAACATGACTCATGCACTCATGACTTATGACTCACTCATTGCAGGCATGTTTGGAGTTGGCTACACAGTCGCCAAGGCAAACCCAGCATGCATTTGCTAAGAGTAAGATAGGCACAGAGCAAGCATGGAACACTGTGCATCGTTGCATTGAGTCCTGAAAGTGGAAGCTCCTTTTCATCTATCATGTAAAGGGACGCCCAACTGTGGTCGCCTTGCAGCCTCCTGCAGGCTGGGAAAGGAGTTAGGCTTCATAAAGTTCACCCAGTAAACTGGGCTTAGCAAGTAGTTTCAGCTGACTAGCTCCAATACTGAGCATAAGAAGCCGCAGTGATGCCATAGACTGGTGTTGCCACTGCTGGCTGAGGAGCCACACATGGGTGTGTTGTCATGCAGGAGAAGGCACCCACCTGGCGCTTTGCAGCCTTTCGGCTGTTCCTTGACTTCCTGCAGCTGTTCCTCCTAACTGTGAACCCTCAGGTGTGTGCTGGAGCAGGGAGGTGAGGACCAGCTGCTACTGTCACTGAGGTTGAGAGCTGCTGCCCTGTGCCACGCAGTATGGCTTCACTGGCTTCATCGACAACAGCAACATGTGAGGGGAGGTGGCGGCTGATGTCTAGATAGGCTGGGCAGCAGACAGTGTCCAGCTTGACCAGCACCTCATGGCTGACACCCCTCAGCTGACCCCTTGCTGCCCTGTCCCCAATGCAGTGGCTGGCAGGTGGTGTCCTTCATTGGCCTGAACCAGTTCCTGGCCAACAGGGGCTACCTGTTCTTCATTGTGGCCCTGTACATCATGGCGGGGGCGCTGCTCTTCAATGTGGTGCTGTGCGTGTGGGTCGGCTACTCCTTCCAAGCCAACTCCTTCAACCATGTGTGGTGAGCCGCTGATGCCACCATGCACCCAGCTGCCTGCTAGCCTTGACCGCCGTCGACTCTTACATGCCTCTTGCTTGCAGGCCCATTGTGTGGCTGCGCTGGTTTAGCAAGGTGATGATGCCTCAGCGTGCTGGTGCAAGTATCAGCCAGCTCTCTTGTTCAGATGGCAATCCAGCTGTGCTGCCTGCGCTGGTCTGGGCCTGGCTGCAGGTGTTCTACCAAGTGCTGGACATTGCCACCCTGTCGCTGTTTCTGGTGGCCCTGGACTGCCAGCTCTATGGCAAGCAAGGTATGTGAAAGGCTGTGTGCATACTCCATGCTCAAGTCGAGGCGAGGCTGCCACTCAGACCCCTGGTTTCACTTTGTACACAACCTCACACCTGATACCCGCTGCAGGTGTGGAAGGCACCAACCAGCAGTTCCCTGAAGTATGTGAGTGACCCAGACAATGTTTTGCCACTTACAATGCGCTCTCTCGCAATCCTTATCCTTAGCTGCATGGGTGCATGGGGGGTGGATCGCCGGTGTCCTATCCGATGCTGCACTGTCTATTGCTCTACAGATTGCTGGAGGGGTGCCCATGCCATCCACGCGTCTGTCGCCGCCATCTCCATCATCGTGTTCATCGCTTTCGCTGCCTTCTTCACGCTGGCTGAGATGGAGCTGAACCCGCTGTCACGCAACCCGCTGGCCATGGCCCACTCAGGGTGGGTGGTCAGGAGGCAGGCAGGCTGAGTGCTGCGTGCCACGAGCTGCACACCACTGATCTGCCTGGTGGCACATGTAGGGACCTGCCTGCTCAAGAGTATGCCTCCTGCTGGCCCAGAGCTGCCGACACACTGCCGTTTGGAGGCCCCCTTACACTAGCCACTTTCCTCCTCCACTGCACCTGCCTGAACTGGCTACCTTGATGGTTTTGCGTGTTCACATTGCTCTCATCTGCAAAGCCAGGTTGCCAGGCCAGGACAGCCACTCCGGAGCTCGGTCTGGCTGCATGGTGCAGGGTGGAGGTGCTTGGGTTCGGGCTAAAGTCAGTGATGACGCTTGCCGCCACCTTCCTGAGCGCCACCCGGGAGCTGTCCCTGCTGTACCTGGCCTGCTCCCTGGCCCTGCTCTACCTCTACGTCTACTGGGTGAGCCAGGCACCCAGGCAGGCGGCACCCACCCCTAGCCCACATGGCTGCTGCCAGGGCCAACCTGCACCTGACGTGCCGCTGCTGCCTGCTGCCAGGTGCCGCACCTGAACCCGGCAGTGAACATGATCCGCACCGCCAGCTACACCATGGTGCTGTGGACCTCTCTGGTGCTGGTGCTGATGGCCTTCAAGACTGTCAACCTGTCTGGGCAGCAGTCGGTGAGGCTCAGTGTTGATGTTGTCAGCGTAGCCAGCACCCTCTCCCTCACCCTGCACCCCTCATCGCGATTGGCCACTGTGTGTGCAGGCTGAGGTGCAGGAGCAGCTGACCCTGGTGATGTGGGTGGGCCTGGTCCCTGCTGGCCTGGCAGGCGCCCTGGCCGGGTGGATGCGGCTCAGGTCAGTGTCAAGTGCTGCCTACCAATGCAGGGTTCATACTCGCACGCCCTCACACGCCCTGTCACCACGTTCATCACCTGCGTTGTTTTACCTCATTCTTTTCATCATTTTGTCATTTCGTCATTTCGTCATTTTGCCTCTACTCTTTGTGTGTTTGAAACAAGAGGTGCAATGCAGCACCTGGTAGTTCAGTGGGTATGCAGCTTTGTTGTATGGAAATGTGATTGAGTGGGGTCAGGTGGTGACGCCGACATTGCACCCATCATTTCCAGCTGCAAGCCTGGATCACTGCTGCTCTCAGCTGTCCGACCCTGGCCCTGACAGACCCTGACCCTGACCCTGACCCTGGCCCTGACCCTGACCCAGCCAGCTGGTCTGTCCATTCTGGGCTGTGCCCAACTCCCACTCCCACCCCAACTCCACCCTGACTTTACTTTTTGGCTGCTCCATGCAGATACTTCATGGAGACCGTGCTTGACAGGTTCAGGTGAGGCACGCCGCTTGCAGATCCCACCCTCTTCCCCTCTTGTTGCACCTGCACCCACCTCACTTTAACTCACTGTGTGAGAACCATGCACTGCACATCCCCGCCTGGCCCCTATGTGCCCCTCAGTGTCCTCCTCCTGGTGATCACCTTTGCCATCACATGCCATCTAGAAATCCTGATGGTGGGTTTCTAGTGATGGCAACCAGTGATGTCATACTGAATGCTCGCAGGAGAGCCCCTCCCAACATGGAGCCGCGCCTTATCTTCAAGTTTACAGATGCCCGTGAGGTGATGGAGGGGTGAATGGGGGCTCAGGGGCTCAGGGTCAGCCTACTGCATGAGATTCAAGCAACGCAGTCTAATTAGGCAATAAGCCACCCTGCCCAACACTCTTAGACTGCTCTTGACAATTGCAATAGGCTAGGACGACGGTCTGGCAAACGTCTCTGGCCTTTCCCGTCGGTCAAGGATTTTGTGGCTCGCTCTGCAGCCATCTGTTTCAGCCGCTGGACATTTCTGAGAGGTGCTGCATGTGCTGATAGGCCTGTACTGGTTTGTCACATGTGCTGGTTGGCTGCATGAGATGATTGGCAGCAGGTGGAGATCCTGTCCCGCTGCTGCCGGGTGTGGGACCCTTTGGACGAGCAGGCTGTGGATGATGCGGCAGTGGCACTGGCTGGTGTGGTGTTGAAGGCAAGTCCCTGGCAGCATCGCAAATGGTACTAGTGCTGGTCCCGTCAGCTTCCAATGCTGAAGCAAGGAGGTGACGACTGGAAGAAAGCAAGGAAGATATGGAAGATGGCAGTCGGAAGGCAGCCTCTTCCCCCAATGTGTGCTGATGGACGTGCTTCTGGAGCACCTGTCCAGCGTTGCTGTCCAGCGTTGCTGTACTCCCAAAGTAATTGCTCATCTGCAATGCTGTGCAGGCCGGCCTTATTCAGCTCCCTGCCGACCCTTACATGATCGTCCTGTGAGTTTATCTGTGTGTGGGGAGATTGTTGCACACAGCGTGTCCTTCTTTGACGTGTACACATCTTTACAAGACCACACTGCTCTGGTCATATGCTTCGGCAGATACACAGGCGCATCATAACCAGCCAAGGCCAAGTGCTGGTGACATGCACTGCATGCGCGGTCACAACTTACCAGCCATGCACCCAGCATCCTAGCTGAAGCACCCAGCATCCTAGCTGGAGTGGATGTAGCTGCCGACACGAGTGTGTGGTGGCTGTGCAGGTATTCATCATTCCTTATTGATGTCCAGAGCAGCACGCAGTCCGGGTTCACCCAGCTGCAGGTGCGTTAGCTACAATGCCAATGGTGGGTTCCTAGTGGGTTCCTAGTCTGAATGTGACCTCATTCTGGCACATGGCTGCCCCTGACAAAGGCTACTTAGCTTATTAGCGTGGATAAAGAAGGCAGATGCATGATAACACGTCACTTGCCAGGAAGAGGGTTACCCTGACCCTAACTCGAACCCTAACCCTCACTCGAACCCTAACCCTCACTCGAACTCTAACCCTAACTCAAACCCTAACCTTAACTCGAACCCTGATGCCGAGCAGCATGTGGCATAGCAAAGAGTGCAGGGCACACACATGCAGGTCAACACTTGCTTGCGGTTGTCATCTCACACCCAAAGCTCGCAAAACACCCCTTTCAAAGTCATGCATAACCCTCTACACCTGCTAAGCAGACGCATGGCCTGCTTGAAAACAGATGCCATGCAGGCACATTTGAAGCCGGGACAAAGCGCACAATCCCTGCCTAGATGTTTGTGTCGACACGTTTGCTGGCCAGATGCTGATGCTGTGCTTGTGTTGGGTTGGCTGGCTGATTGGCTGGCTGGTCTGCTGGTTGGTGGCTTGCTGTCACAGGCAGCAAAGCGAGCGGATCCCTCCTATCTTCAGCAGTTTGCGATCTTTTCACGAGAGCAACAGTGGGTGTTGAGCTCAGCTGGCGGCCAATGTCTGCTTGAGACTTACAAGCGACCCTGACCAGGCATTGCTGGACTGTGGCTGGATGCTCTGGACATGCTCGCTTGGCAGAGTGCTGATACTTGCTTGCTTGTGTGCTTGCTGCTTTTTGACACCACATGATGTTACCGGTTGCTGGCTGTTGTGTAGGCACGCCCAGCAGACCAGCCGCCAGTCAGGCCAGGCCACAGACCTGGTGAGTGTAGCGGTGTGCTCTACCTGCACACGGTTGGCCTGTGTGTGCACACTTGGAAAGGTGTCTGTTCACATACATGCACATGCACATGCACATGCACATGCACATGCACATGCACATGCACATGCACATGCACATGCACATGCACATGCACATGCACATGCACATGCACATGCACATGCACAGGAGTATGGCTCGTCTTCATCGACCTACTGGTGTCACAGCTCCGACACGCCTTCCAAGATGTGTACTTTAGTGCTGATGCTCTCCATGTTGCGGTGCAGGTGACTTACGTTGAGCAGATGAGGTCCTGCAACTTAGTCATCAAAGTGTGTGGGCCACAGCAAGGCCAAGCAGCCATATCAAGATTGTGTTGTTAGCAGTGTTACCCCACCATCATCGACAAGCATGTGTCAGTCACACATCATAGTTTCATCATGCTCTTCAACCCCGTGTTCTGATCACCTTGCTTGCCATGCCTGCCCTACAAGCTGCCAAATCGAACTGAATTGCCCTGGTTGTTGTCCAGGCTCACAAGGAGGCGTTGCTGGCCATGCGGGCATTCTGGTCTCAGCTGCTGAACAGCAAGATCAGGTTTGAGACGCTGAGCCAGCAGGTCGCAAAGCTGGACACCACCATCAAGGCGGCAGAGCAGGCCTACAAGTGCGTGCAGGCTGGGCCTGCCTGAGCTGAGCCCTGCCTGGCTAGGCCTGCACCACACGCTATGCTTGACTGTGTGAAGGCAATTGGGTGTATGAGGAGCATGAGGTGCTTGAGATGCATGAAGTCCAGCACTAATGTGTATAAGGACAGGGAGCTCTACAGAAGCTGTTGCTCGTGCATGTCACCCCTGTGCCTTTGTAGGCAGGTGCTGGCAAGGCATGGAACAAACGTCAAGCTGCTGAGGCTGTATGCCAAATTCTCAGAGCACATCAAGCATGGTATGTGGAAACGCTGTGGCATTGGAGGCCCACCTTGAGACTGCCAAAGCTTGTGGTGCTCAGATTGTGTTGCGCATCAAGCTGCATGGGGCGTGCTTAAACTGTTGCAACCCACCCACAGCTCAACCACAAACCTATCCCTGTCTTGCACTGTCTTGCTTCTGCCTGGCATGCTTGCAGATCCCTGGACTGCTGCAAAGTGGTTTGCGTGAGTGCCTGACTCAAATTGGCAGCACCCAATACTGAATCGGAGAAGCCAACCCTGTGTCAATCCTTCTTAATTGTGATCACTGCATTGACGCATCAAATGGCTGGCCCGCAGCATTGGTGCAGGAGCAGCATTGGAGCAGGAGCAAGAGCAGGAGCAGGAGCAGGAGCAGGAGCAGGAGCAGGAGCAGGAGCAGGAGCAGGAGCAGGAGCAGGAGCAGGAGCAGGAGCAGGAGCAGGAGCAGGAGCAGGAGCAGGAGCAGGAGCAGGAGCAGGAGCAGGAGCAGGAGCAGGAGCAGGAGCAGGAGCAGGAGCAGGAGCAGGAGCAGGAGCAGGAGCAGGAGCAGGAGCAGGAGCAGGAGCAGGAGCAGGAGCAGGAGCAGGAGCAGGAGCAGGAGCAGGAGCAGGAGCAGGAGCAGGAGCAGGAGCAGGAGCAGGAGCAGGAGCAGGAGCAGGAGCAGGAGCAGGAGCAGGAGCAGGAGCAGGAGCAGGAGCAGGAGCAGGAGCAGGAGCAGGAGCAGGAGCAGGAGCAGGAGCAGGAGCAGGAGCAGGAGCAGGAGCAGGAGCAGGAGCAGGAGCAGGAGCAGGAGCAGGAGCAGGAGCAGGAGCAGGAGCAGGAGCAGGAGCAGGAGCAGGAGCAGGAGCAGGAGCAGGAGCAGGAGCAGGAGCAGGAGCAGGAGCAGGAGCAGGAGCAGGAGCAGGAGCAGGAGCAGGAGCAGGAGCAGGAGCAGGAGCAGGAGCAGGAGCGCCCATGTGTACCATTGACAAACCATAACACAGCCAGTTGCTGGCCAGTAGCAGCAGAGGTGGCCCTACTGGTGCTGCCCACTTCCCTGCCCTGGTGCTGCAGGGAAGCTGATGCACTGGAGCAGGAGGAGGAAAAGGCAAAGGACAGCAACGTGTTTGCAGGCAGGGACTTCCCCTTAGGCATCCACTCTGCTGGCAGTACCTGGCTGGAGGCACATCAGGCACAGCACCTGCCCTGCTGTCCTCACTTTGCTGCAAGTATCTTGCTGCAGGCACATGACCTGCCCTATTTGCCTCACTAGCCCTTCACTAGCATGCTCACTCCACCTCACACCACCAGACCCCCTGGCTGCCTGCAGACATGACTGGGGTGGACCCTGGCCTGCGCTCAGCCCTGACCGAGATAGACCGAGGGAATGAGAGCCGCGCCATCATCATCATCAACGCGCGCTGCATCATCCAGGTCGTCAACCAGGTGCGCCCTGCAGCTGATGATAATGCCCCGCACCATTCCTGCAGCTGCTGGCCTATAAAAATAATGCTAAGCTGAATGCTACTGCGCCTCGCGCTGCTTTCCTGCATGCCTGCAGGTGGCTTGCGATGCGCTGGGCTACAGCCGCAATGAGCTGAAGGGACGCAACGTCAACAACATCATGCCCCATCCCTTCTGCAACAACCACGACCAGTTTGTCAGGAACTACGTCACCACAGGCAAGCTACCGCTCAGTGCTGGTGCAGCAAGTCTTCAATGAGGTGATACTGCAGAAGGTGACCAGCCACCACTGCTGCTGCTCTTGTTGCATAGGCAAAGCCGTGATCCTGGGCGATGTCATCCCCTTTGTTGCCCTGCATCGTGAGCGGTACACCCTGGCTGTGACGCTGCAGGTGAGCTGCTGAACTGCCTGGCCCTTGTGTGCAGCATTCGGGTCCAGCCTGGTCAAACCCCTCAGCCAGTGCTGCTTGCACTCAGGCAGTGCTGCCTGCCCTTCCCCTGCTGTGGCTGCAGGTGACCCAGGTCAGCGGCATAGGTGAGTGTGAGGTCCTCACTCTGCGCTGTCCACAGCTTACCTTTTCTCCTTTCTATGCATTGCCTTACATCTCAGATTGAAGTTTGGGGTCTTGTGGTTGCTGCCTGGTGTTCCAGGTGAGGACGCCATGTTCATGGGCGTGGTGGTAGCCCTGCCTCAGAGCCCTGACGAGGCCAAAGTGTGGCTCATGCTCAACCTCAGCGTAGTGTCAGTGTGAGTGCAGGGCAGGGCAATGCTGGGCAGGCTTGGGCTGCTGGCATGATCCATGGAGGAGGCGAGCAACCCAGCAAGGCAGATGCTACCACAGCTACCCAGGCATACTGTGTACTGAGTCTTGCCTGCAGCACCATCTGGCAGCAGTAGCTCGCCTGGGCTTGACCAGGCAATGCGTGGCCCCTCCCCTCCCCTCATGCCTGCAGCTGCCCCAACTTCACGGACTGGACTGCCTTCAAGCCTGATGATGTGGCTGGCCTGGCCCTGAAGGACCTGGTGGTCACCTACAACATCCTGGAGCCGTGAGTAGCTGCGGTGGGGCGTGGCATGTCAGTACTGTTTTGTTTTGTTCTGCTAATCACAGGCTGAGTGAGCTTATCCACAGTCAAACATATTGTTCCATGTTGAATGAGTTTTGTTTGCCTGATCACAGGGATTGCCAACTCGCACAGTAGTGTGGCACGTGTATGTCCTCATTTGAGCTGTCATTAGCTTACATCCGTGCATGTTTGTCATAGGCTATAGCCCTGTCACAGGGGTCAGGCAATGGTTAGGTGGAAGACGCCCATGCCAAGTGCATGGGAACAAAACTCCACACAGACAAGACACCTCCCCTAGTGAGGGGACCTGGTTCTGGCTTTGCGGGCTGATGAGGGAGGTGCTGGATGGGCTGAGCCAGGACAATCGCAGAGCAGTGGCTGAGTCATACAATTTCAGGGGGGTGGCTGTGCCCTGGTGGCTGTGTCCTGTGTCAGAGTTGGTAAAGTGCAAAGGCAGGTGCCTGCTTGTCTATGTCAATGTCTGCTGCTATGTGTGATGGCTGCCAGCAGTGACGCTGGCTGTCACCATCACCTGGCAATATGGCCACAGGGTGCTGACCGAAGCCAAGGCCATGGCCACAGCTATGCCAATGCCTGGCAGCCATCAAGCAGGGCTAAACATGCAGCCCAAAGGAGCTCGCAGCAGCCAGCTGGTCACGCGTCTCAGCAATGTCAAGAGGGAGCATCATGTGCAGCTCAGCGAGGCCTCACTGCTGATTAAATCGCCTCCCCTCCCGCCCCAGCCACCGCTGTGCAGCCCAGCATCACCCTTCCCCCCTCCCTGTCCCCATGCCCCTCCCATTCCCTGTCCCCCTTGCCCCCCTCCCCCTGCTGCCTACCTCGCACCACAGCCCTCTCCTACAACTGCTCTGTTGTCAAGTCAGCAGTCAGTTGGGCCTGGTCCCGGCTGGTCCCCGTTTGCTGTGTGCCAGGCTGAGGCACAGGATGGGAGCCCGCCTCTGATCACTTCAGCTGAAAGGACTGGGTTGCGGCTAAGGCGCAGTCGCAGCCTGCTCCACAGCCAGACTAGTGGGCATGAGGCTAGTGGGCATGAGGCAAACTCAGCTGCAGCAGGCGGTGGCGATGCAATGGCGCTAGGCCGGCCCTCACCCCCCTCACCCTTGACTGAAAGGCCAGGCACGACAGGGGCACGCAGCCTGGCACAGCAGGTCAGCTCAGCATCCGGGCGTCAAGGCCCAAGGACCAGGCGTGTCAGCACTGTGTGGAATGATGTAAAGGCAGGCTGGGACGCCTTCAGGGGGCGGCAGTCAGTCCAGCTGCCCTCAGAGCTGCAGCCAAGGGGTTCAGGCGCCATGCAGGAGGAGCAGTGGCGGAAGAGCAGTGTCACGGCCCAGGGCCGTGGCGGCGATGCCAATGCCGCTGCCCCAGTACATGAGTGGTGGGTGTATAGGCATTAGACATAGTTTGAGCACATTTGAGCTATCAATTACCTACTCATTGCCAGCACCTTGACCCTCACTAGGGACTACTGTGAGGTACCACCAGTTCCGCTACCGACCATGTTTTGCCAATTCAAGCAATGCTGACATGGAGCGCACCAGGTTGCACTTCCACACAGATCACTGGCTGTGCGTACCTGGGCTGCTGAACTGCTTGCCACATAGCTCAAGGCAGCACTGGCCAGCTTACCATGGCCCACACTTTGCCTTTGACTGACACGCTGCCCTGCTGGCTGCCCTGCAGGCTGGCGCACAGTGTGCTGCTGCAGCACAAGTACCACACGCCAGTGCAGGCCAGCATTCGGATCACTGTGGGCGGGGTGGGCAAGTGAGTGCGACAGAGGTAGCCCCCTCTCCACCCCTGCACAGGGCCAGGCAGTGGGTGGGTGTGGGTCTGTCTGCAAGAGTGGCTGCGACTTGAAATGACGACTATTCCATCTCCTCCTTGCTCTGCCCCTTGCAGGTTCCGCTTCCTGGTGCTAACTATCAGGCGTGGCGGCCAGCAGGGCTGTGCCACAATACCCACCACCCCCCAGTACAAGCCTGCTCCCGCACCTGATCAGCCTCGTCTGCACCCAGCTTCTGCACCCAGCCTTGCACCAGGCCCTGCTCCTGCTGTCCCAGCTGCTGCAGGGGAGGCCGAGCACCTGCTGGTCACTGACCGCAAGGGCCGGGTGTGCCACGCCACCAAGGTGACCTCCAGCACCCACTGCCTGCAGCCACCTCACCTCTCATGACTGAACGCCTCACCCCCTGCAGCTGGTCATCATTGTGCCACTGCTAGCAGCGGGCAGGTTGCTAGAATGCACTGGCTGCCCTGCCTGCTGGCCACCACACAGGGCCTGGCTGCTGCCCTGAGGACGACCAACAAAGCCATGGTTGCTGGGGGCGCTGCCAACGCGTTGGAGAACCTGCTGCCCCAGCCCCTAGCGCTGCTGCACCGCTCCCTGGCCGTGGTGCGGCCTGGAGCTGTTGGTGGTGACAAGGCTTGGCCTAAGCATGCGCCTGGCATGGAGATAGCACCACCAGGGTGTTGCTGCTGTGTGGGCTGCAGCACCCAGGGCCCTGGCCTGGGCCTGCGGTTGGCATGTAGACAGCACTAGATGTGTGGGTCACACCACCCAGGGCCCTGCACCTGCTCTGCCTGTGTGCCCTGCAGTCCATTCCCCTGCACAGCCCACCTGCCTACAGCTGCCGCAGCGGGCTGGCGGTCCCACTCCTCATCTCAGGCGTCAGGGACAATGACTCAGCACCCTTCAGGTCGGGCAACACTGACATTGCCTGCTGCACCTGATCACCAGCAAGACTCATTGGCAGCAGCAGCAGCAGCAGCAGCAGCGGTAAACCTGCGACAAAGCTGGCACGCTCTTGAATAGCTGATGTCCCCTCACCTCATTGCTGGAGTCAAACCTGCCTGGGTGCTACCGTGGTGCTGCAGGCTGCGCATGTACCAGCAGGACAAGGACGCACTGGGCGCAGACGAGGTGTTCCATGTCACCACCCTGCGCCAAGCAAGCATGACAGAGGTCAGCAGGCTGGCTGGCACTCCTCACAGCTGCACCTCATGACCTGCATGAGCTGTACGCTGGGGCCTCACAGCAGCAGCATGACTGTGCCATGTCTGCCCTCCATGGGCCTGCTGAGCAGCCTGGCAGCGCCCTGTGGCTGTGCTGTCCAGGCCCTGGCTGAGCGCTGCCTGTCCCTGGTGGTGGACCCCTCCACTGGCCGGGTGCTCTCCACTGGCAGCTCGCCCCTCGCCCTGTTTGGCTACCACCCTCAGCAGCTGCTGGGCAGCTGCCTGGCCGACCTGCTGGACGTGCTGCAGCCGCCACAGCCTGGTGCACAGGACAAGACCAGCAGGGACAAGACCGGCCCTGGCAGCTATGCGTCGGCCGTGCTGGCGCACATGGCTGCAGAGTGAGTAGGGTGTAGGCTGTCCATGGGCATGAAGGAGCAGAGGCTGAGTTGCGACCAGCTTCAGCTAGGTGCAGCATCAGTTAGACACATGCCCAGTGCACTCAGTGCATTGACACATCTGCCACCCCACCTTGACCCTCACGCCTCACCCAGTGCATGTCTGCTGTCACCGTTGCTTGCCAGGGCCTTCAGCCGGGGCGAGGTGGGCTTCAGGGCGGGCCTCCTCAAGCCCGCCAGCCAGGTTGACTCACTGCTGTCCTCTGTGGCCCAGCTCCTGGCGCCAGATGATGCCACCGCCTGCCAGGTTGCGCTGCCACAGCTGCACCCAGCCCTCATGGTGGTCAGGCCCCATCTCCCTGATGCTGTGGACCAGGCTGGCATCCACCAGCTGCTGCACCCACCCCCTACCCAGCCTGGCTTCTCCCATGTCACGTCCCTGTATGATGACAAGAGCGGCGGTGGCAGTGCCTCATGCCAGGATGGAAGGCGATCAGTGGCATGGGCTGGGTGGCAGCCTGGCAGCCAGCAGCATGTCAGTGATGCCGCTGTCCACATCTGTCTGACCCTGGCCCCTGGCCAGGTGGGGCAGCACAGGAGGGAGGCCGTCAAGCAGGCGGAGGGCAGCTGCCTGTACCACCATGTGAGCTTCTCACCACCCCCCACCTCAGCTTGGCTGCAGCAGAGCAGCAAGCCAGCAGGGAACCCACCAGAACAGGGTCCAGCACCAAGCAGCCTGGGTCTCCCGTCCCCCTCCCCTGTGCTGCTGGAAGTACACCTGTGGCGGGCTGAGCTGGCCTGCTCAGTGGTGGAGCTGAACGAGGCAGGCCAGGTGGTGGGTCCAGATGCAGCGCTGCCCCTGTACCCGCCAGGCCTGCTGTTTGGGGTGCACGCTACGCAGCTGGTGGGCAGACACATCTCCCACTTCCTGCCAGACCTGGCCAGCATGGGCGACCTCAGCTGCCTGCTGGAGCCTGTGCCACCTCCCAGCACGGTGCAGCTGATGCACAGCCCCCAGGGCCTGGTCCCAGCAGCCTCGGCAGCAGCTCAGACCGGCAGGAAGGGGGTGCTGAAGAGCGTGGTCAGTCTCACAGCCGCAGAGCTGCAGCAGGGCAAGAAGCCCCGGGTGGGTCCACTGCTGCTGCTTACGGCCAGGCAGCACAGTGAGGGCACAGACATGGAGGTGTCAGTGCAGGCCGTGCGCAAGAGCAGTAGCAACGGCATGTGGCTGGTGATGCACCCCTACCAGCCCAAGGCTGGCCGCCCTGACCTGGGTACCTGGCTGGCTGGGCGACGACTGGGCCAGCAAGCACAGCAGGCAACTGCCATGGTGCAGACACTGCCCAGCAGCAGCAGCAGCAGCAGCAGCAACATAGGCATGCTGCCAGAGAAAGGTGCTCGTGTGGGCAGCACCCAATTCAACAGCTATAGGAACGTTTCTCAACAGCCAGACACCATGCCTTCCACCGCGCCAGCCAGCCCCAGTGGTGTGCTGGTGCACGGCATGTCAGCAAACCCCCTGCCTCAACATCTCAATCCAGCCCTGCACAGCACTGACGGCTCCAACCGGGGCATGGCGTTTGGCCGCGACCAACACCCACACCAACACCGGTCAGCCAGCTCATACCCCTTGGGGCAGCACACGCATTCATCAGCCAACCTAGCCAGCCTGACGGTGGGGGATGCCTTGGCTGGCATGATGCCTCAAGCACCAACCTCCCGCCTGCAGCGCTCGTCCTTCATTGAGCTGATGCCTGGAGAGGCAGGCCTTGGCACCACCCTGCCTCATGCCCTGTCCATGCAAGGGGCCAAGCCTGCATCAGAGGTGACCAAGCCCAGCCCTACTGCCAGCTCCCTACAACAAGAAAGCAAGCATCCTGCTGCTAGGGAGCGGTTGCTGACACAGCTGCCATCTGCTGCGACAGCTGAGGGGCTGCCCAGGGCAGAGCAGGTGGCACAGTGGGTGCTGACGGATGGAGCAGGTTGGTCGGCTGTCAATGGTAGCAGCATACATGGCGCTACCTCTAGCACCACCCCTGCCAAGGAAGGGTTGGACGCGCAGTCATTGACTGGGCTTGAGGCGGAGGCAGGAACCTATGCTCCTCGCCTGCCATGTGGCCTGATACAGCTGGTGCATCAACCACAGGAGGAGGTACCAAGCAGGCTGGAGGCACTGCTGTCAAAAGGTGTGATCTGCAAATCAGTAAACGCATTGTAATGCGTGAGCAGAGGGCTGTTTTAACGGGTGGAGGGATGAATCCATGTTGACTGTAAGTAATGTTATATGATGTATTTATCATATTTATGGGCATGACATATGATGTATGATGGGCATGACATATGTGATGGATAACCGGCGGGTCAAGCAAATATAAATGGACGAGTCCGAGACGATGGGAATACACACACCGAGGCACAGCCAAACTGTACAAATGCGATACCCGCCGCCCGCCAAATATACAAATGCGTACCCCGCGTCAATTATAGAAAAGCGCGGTCGACGGCTCAAAATGTATGTGAACGCAACGCTCGCCTTGTCCATCCCCAAGTTACGAAGCCTGTCTGGAGCCCAGAACTCGAAGTCTGCATGCCAGCCTGGCACTTGAGAACATACATGCAAGCCTGGCATCGTGCCCACTAAGTCACCGCGCTCAATCGCATTGATAAGCTGCAATAGTGCAAGCTGCGGAAATGTCATGTGACTTGCAATCTGTAACCTGCAACGAGCAAGCCATACTGCATAACACTTGCGCAACACAACTGAGCTATATGTTGGCTGGGTGGTCACGGCTGGACAATGGCTTGAACCGGCGGCGTGATGGCCCCGCGCACACCTCATTTCGAGAAAGCTACAGAATTTTTTGCAATAGGTGGCCTGAGTCATGAGGTAAGCAGTAAGCCCCATGACTGGTGGCGTGCAGGCTACAGCGTTTCCCAGAAGTTCAACAAAGTGCACCCAGAAGCTGCCAAAGAGTTGAGGACTGCGCAAGACCGTACCTACAGCAGCAGCCAGCTGCAGCCAGCGCTGGGGCGCCACACGGACCCCACGGAGTATCGCAGAGTTGGTGCTAGTAGCAGCGCTGTCACCGCAGTCTATGTAGCAGAGGACCTGGCTGACAATGAGATCGATGACCGTGCAGCAGGCACGGGGTACCATCCCGTTGGCCTGGAGCGCTCTGCATCCTTCAATGACGTGGAGGTGGTGAGTCAGCAGCACATGTGCAGTATCCACCCTTCCTTACACAGAGCATACGCGGCAGGGCTCTTAGGCAGGCCTATGTCGTGTGCCGAGTAGCCTGTTACGGTTGCTTGAAAAACCTCTTGGAAAAGTCACAGACGTCTCATAGCATAGCACCTAGCGGCGCAATGACTTGGTAGAAGCTCAGTGAAAGCAGCACCCGTGTGCTCATACCCCTCTCTGATGAGATTCAGGACTGATAAGTGCCAAGGCTGATACTTGGAGTGCAGGGCAAGGTTAAGCATGATAAGCAGTTGGCCGGGTGGTTAGTGCGAATCATGAAAAGCATTGTTGTGCCGTGTAGGCCACTGGCTCAGGAGATTACTATCGTGGTAAGAGGTACAAGAAGCTAGCCCAGCTGCTGAGCAGGCCCTTGGTGCAGCGACCTATCAAGCGCTTCAGGTAAGATCAGCTGAGCTCACAGGAGTCGTGGAGCCATGTAGCCATGCGCATGCTGAGTCATCATGTACAGCCAGTTTCCCAGCACATTGAGAAGTTTCACACTGTTTGACAATACCCACAGACACACCTCCAGCAGATGTAGATGTAGGCAGGGTCCCCATGCCACGAGCTGGGGTTGTTGCGCACCATGCACAATGTGTTTGGCATATACCGCAGGCATGGGACACTGGCCCTGGTGGCCGCCATCCTGGCTACACACATCGCTGTGTTTGCAATCCTGTACTCCCTGATCGAGGCCCAAGGAGCAGGGGTGGAGGACCTGAACAATGCAGGTACGTTGCGCTGGCAACCTGCATACACCGCCTTGCTTGCTGAGGTTGCCCCACAGTGACACCGGACGCGCCCAGTTACTAGGTAAGCTCTTAGGCTCAGGCAGCTGGTCGCAACCCTGTCACACCACGCGTATGAAGATGCTACATATAGTGAGGCTGGACGGTCAAATGTCTTTGACATCCTGGCATGGCATGTATCGCCCTTTACAATCTTCATGTCCGCACGTCATGTGCATGGAGGTGTATATGTGGCTGCAGGACTGGCAATCAAGACGACGCTAGACCTCCAACGGGGCACTCGCTACCTCACCATCATCCTCCAAGTCAGTCTCTATGCATCGCACTCACATGCACATCACCGTCTCATGCGCTTTTGTATATCACTCACCATGCACTCCCTGATGGTTGACCTGGAAAGGTGTCTGCCTGAGTGTAAGCAGTCACATAGCCGTCTGCCGCCTGTGCAGCCACACATGCGTAGTCGAACATGTCAGCTGGTCCCATAATAATTGTCACCTGTCAACTGGATGCCTGGTGTAAAAATGCTTTGGGCTTGCAGGGCGACGCAACCGCCAACCCTAGTGGCCTGGACACACTCCAACCCACTGCGTTCAACTTGGCAGCTACGGTCGCCTACCTGCAAACCCGACTGGCCACCGCCATGAACCATCACAGGGTGAGTGGTTTAAAACGATGTGTACTGCTGAATTCTGTTATTGGCTTGTGCCATGGGTGGGAACCAACGTTGGCTGCCTGACTCGTTACCTGAACGTTGGCTGTCCATGCCTCGATTGAGTTCCTCCAGTCTTACATTACAATCACCATCCTCGCACGTCGCTGACCCTGATATGAAGCGGGTTTGTATATATGGTCTAAGCCAATCAGTGCTTTGTAGCAGAGCATGTTGCTGCTGCTGCCGCTGCTGGCGCTGATGCTGCTGCTGCTGCTGCCGCTGACGCTGACACTGACACTGACACTGTCGCTGACTCTGGCGTTGATGCTGACGCTGATGCTGACGCTGCACACCGCTCAGCCCCACAGCAGCTGCTACAACCATGGCCGACTGACATAAGTGGAGCAAGTGGATAAACATCATGCAAGGGGAAGATTTGCTCTTCATTGAAGATACGCTGTACTGACTTGCAGACAGACCACCAGGCATCATGTTCAGGCATGCTGAATACAAGTCCCTGCATGTGTGATTCACCACACAGGTCTTCTACCTAGGAGGCCGCCGGCAGCGCGCCCTGCCCACTGACTATGGCCTGGGTCAGCTATGGGGACAGGACAGTGTCACCGCCACTGTGTGGTATGACCTTCCAGTGTCACACCTGCCACCTGGAGCGAACATCACAGCCGTGGTCACGCGAGACAACATTGCCAGTGGCATGTACATCCGGCTGGCCAACAGCAGCTTGCTACAGCTGGTCTCAAGACAGCTCAACATGAGCATGTGGAACTATGGCAACCTGATCTTCGTGAGTGGGAGGCGAGGGTAACACAGTGCGACAACCAATCGTGTGGGCGCAGCTGGCTAGCTCAAAGCTCCTACAGCCTTGTGAGCAGGACCCTAGATCTCCTGCTGCCACCTGGTCCCACGGGCCTAGGTCTCTGAAAGGCTGCATCTGCCGTAGTTGTGACTGTCCTCTAATGTTATTTCATGATGACACGCCTGTGGTAGGAATTGAAACTCAAGGTTTACACAGAAGCAAACAGGTGTGTATGAGTCGAGCGCTTGTGAACAGCAGGCCATGTGAACGGCGGGGTGAATGTTGGGCTTGGGCTGGGCAGAGCTGTTGCCATGTCTGTCTAGTGGTCTTGCTCTCTTCAGTTGTATTTGACCTGAAAAGACAAGGAGCTGCTTTCTGCCCAGGCCCCAGACATGGCCCACCTTGCTCAAACCGTGTGTCCTGTACCTGTCAACTGCCACACAGTCTAATGCAGATGAGATGATACGCCTGGCAGCCAACGTCTCCGCATCGGGCAGAGTGCTTGACTCATGGCCGCCCGTACGCTTCCTTCTTACCACCGACAACGTCTTCAACTTTGCACTTGCATACGCGAGCACCATGGATGCCATGGTGCGTGTGAGCTACGACAAAAAGAAAACATGCTCAGTGTAATTGATCACAGGGCTCCGTGAAAATGAGTCTGAGTCTCTAGGAGGCTTGAGTGCATTACGTCATACCTTGCACAATGACATTCAGTTTAAGGAAAGCCCAGGCGCGGTGTGTTGTTGGTGTGATGTGGTGTACTGCAGATGCAACTGGTGGCAGTGCGAGCGGAAACGCTTGCAAAGGCCATGCTCGTCGTGATGGATATGCATGGAGTTTTGTTGGCCCTCATGGTCATCCTTGTGTTCAGCGGTCTGGCCACATACGTGAGAGCATGGGGGAAGAGGTGCATGATGGCTGGAGCTTGGACAAGGTGTTAAGCAGCCTAGGCTTGAATGCATGTTCTTATACAGCCTTACACAGCCTTGTGGCACGTTGTCATGCCATCTTCGCTCCTACAATCAGGGGTACGTTGTTTGCAGTGCGGATTAGATGTATGGGTCAATAAGAAGGTGGGCGATAGACGTTGGCATGCAACATCTCCGCATCTTCGCCTCAGCACTCCAAGTGAGACTCGCATGAGCCGCTGAGAAGACTCAACTGATGTTCTTGCACAGGTGGCGGAGCAACGCTACCTGATCTATTACCTCTTCATGACGGTGCCCGGTGGCCTGATACGCATGCTGGCTACACGCAAGCTTGACTTGGAGGCAAAGGCAGACGATGATGATGATTATAATGTTGATGGAACTGACATGCCTGTGAGTGTGTGGGTGCTCCCTGTGGATCATCAGCAACATGTCCTTTGGTCGCCATCTCGCGACCAAGACTTGGGCCCAGAACCTGGGCTCACTTGTGATGAAGAATGGGTACCTGTTGCATGTGTGACGTGTGGGTTACTGCAGGCACCTCCTCCGTTGGAAGGAGGTATTGGAGGAGGTCCTGCATCATGGCAGATGTCAACAAGAGACATGCAAGCTGACATGGGCGCCAAAACAGGGCCCCTGCTCAAGTCCCAGTCAGTGCATAACACAGACCACCTACCTATGCTTGGGTCGTCAGCCTGGCCGTCCGGAGAGCAGAGCTGGCTGATGCGGTGGCTAGAGAGGGTGGTCAGCCCTCTGCTCATTCACCTTATGCCCTGGCGGGCACTGTCACAAGGGATCCCAAGATCAAAGCGGCAGCTGGTGCGGTCTGCCCATCAAACGGTGAGCAAGCAGCCACGGTAACTACCAAAACCATTTTGACCAAACTCCAAAAAGCACCTGGAATGGTAAGCTTAAGCAAGACCAGCTCTAAACAACACCTTGTCCCTGACTAGGGCCTCCATTTGAGTCAGACCACCAGGGAGCACTAGGAACCACTCGCAGGACCACTCAAATGGTGTGAAGGGGCTGTGTGCAGTTGGGTTCCCATGCTCATGGCATATGGCACATGACACATGGGCGCCGACCACCTTAACCATTGCCTGACCCCTGAGGGCTACAGTATAGATTTGGCATGACCTGCATGCACTAATTGACAGCTGATGACAGCTCTAAAGGGGGGGCACACGCTACTGTGCTACAGCTGGATCAGGCTGCTGCTGTGGGTCCTTGGGTGGCTTGTCTCTCACCCGCTTGTAGCCCAGCCCTGGGTACTCCTTGCCTTTGGCCGGCAGAGCTGGCCGGCAGAGCTGGCCAGAGATTTCCCAGAGATTTTGGTTGCTTGTACAGGACTAGCCACGACCACATCCCTTGTCAGCCGTGTTCCCGCCTTGCTGTGTCAGCACCAAACAGCACAGTCAGACTGGCTTGCCCAATGTGTTGTTGCACCAGCCCTGTGCCAGTGTCTGCCGTTTCCTGCTACTGCTCTCTTGTGCCTGCAGGTGTACCTGACCTGGCCGTTCTTGGTGTGGGGCCTTGTCATCATTGTGTTGCACATCATGACCTTCATCAGCTTGCAGGCCATCAACACCCCCATCGCCATCTCTAACTCGGTGGGTGCTAGCTGGCTCCGCCCCACATGCAGTTGTTCTGTCCCAAAATACCTCACTACTGCCTCAAGGCATGTCCAGCTCGTCAGTGGCACGTTTCCCACAACAGATTGGTGTTATATGAGCTGCAGGTGAAGTATGTGTCAGTGGTGCACAAGGCCCTCTTGTTCACATGGCAGGTGAGCTGCGTCTAGCCCTCCCTTGGCAGTCATGCCATGCACCCACTTGCCCTTGTCTTAGTCACAGCGTCAACACTCCTCGCAAGACTCATCTTGAAGGGTTTGACCTGTATCCCTCATCAGCTCACACAGGCAGAATCAGGCCATGTGTCATGTGTCTAATCAGCACCTTGGCCCTCAACCTTGAGCCTTCATTGCAGTCGAACACACTAATTGTGAACCACTACAAAACGGTGTTTTTGTCTATGTGGAGTTCCCATCGCATGGCATGCACATGGCCTATACATGGCATACACATGGTCACGGTCGCCTACCACCTACAGCATTGCCTGACCCCTGTGACAGGGCTATGCATAGATTTGGCATGACAATACATGCACTAATTGTAAGCTGATGACAGCTTCAAGTGGGGGGGGGGCCACACTACTGTGCCAAAGCAGGCTGCTGCTGCTGCTGCTGCTGCTGCTGAGCCTTGGGTGGCTTGTCTCGCAGCCGCTTGTAGCCCAGGCCAGGGTACTCCTTGCCTTTGGCCGGCAGCTTCCCCTGCTCTGGCCAGTAGCACAGCTCCAGTGGGCGCCACTTGCTCTCCCCAATGCGCTGCATGTTCAATGCTGCGTTGCAGTCCCTGTCCAGCCACCTGCCTGGCTGTGGGGCTGGCTTTGCCTTGGCAGCCTTGCCCTTGCCCTTGCCCTTGGTGGGCTCAGCTGCCTCTGGCTCAGCCTTGGTGCGCTTGCTGCGCTTGGCTGGCTGGGGAGTGCTGGGCCCAGGCTCTGAGGCTGCTGTCGGTGTGGCTTCCTGGCTGCTGCGTGGGGCCTGTGGGGGCTTGCGGGGGGGCACTACTGGGCACCACATCATGCCCCGCACTGGCTGGTCACGCTGTTGGCTCCAGGCTGGGCGCAGCATTCGTGGTTCCACCTGCCCTGCTGGGGGCTTCCAGCCTGCAGGCCTGGTGGCCCTGCGCTTGTTCAGCTGCCTCTCACATGGCTGCTGGCCATTCACCGCTGAGCTGACCCGGCTGGTGCGGTGCTCATCCACGAGCACCACCCTACCCCGCCGCTGGTCTGTCCCCCTGGTCCTGCACACCACCTTGCGGCAGGCCCGCAACACCGCATCAGCACCCCACCCACCCACAGTGCCAATGGTAGCTGCACCAAAGAAGACCACCAGCTGCTTGGCATGATTGTGGCGCTCCATGGACACCTCCGCCATGTCCTCCTCCAACTGCAGCCATGCACACAAGGCACATACATGGTGGCTGACATGGTGGCACCAGGGATGGCATGGCACAGTCCACTACTCTCACTTCATGCCCATCCCACCACCTCTCAGTTCCTCACCCTCAGTCCCACCACACACCCACCCTCACCTTCTTGAAGAACTGCTCCAGTGTCCGGTCCTGAGCTCCGTACAGCCGCAGCCGCTGTTTTGCCCACTTGGGGTCCAGGTACACCTCCCACACCGCATCCCAGGTGGCCAGGGTGACGGTGATGTGCTTCAGGTTGGCCTCCAGGGAGGTGCCGGCCGAGCTTGCTGCTGCCAGGTGCTGGAGGTGGGGCTTGATCGGAGCCAGCCACCGCTCAGTGTCACGGCGGGCATTGTTCAAGCCACTGCCATGCTTGACCTGGCCCTTGGTCAGCTTCCACCGGCGCAGCTGGTCTGCCATCAGCTGGCCTGTCGTCGGATCCCACACCCCTGAGGCTGCGCTGACTGCCTGGGTGACGCCGGGGTCAATGCCCACCCCAATCTGAGTGTCTGGATTGAACACAAACTCACGCTGCTCAGCTAGGCCCTTGCCAATGCGGGGCAGTCCCAACTCATGGGCTGCTACAGCTGCTGCACTTGGGGCTACCACTGGGCTGCTGTTGCTGCTGGAGGGGCCTGCTGCTGAGGGTGGGGCAGGAGGGGTTGGGAGGGGGCGGGTGTAGTGCACACATACACTGACACCATCAGTCTCCACTGTCTGCTCAAACTCAAAGCCTTGGTTGGCCAGCTGTGCTGTACACCCTCAGCATCATGGATCTAGGCTGAAGCGCACAGAATAATGCGAACACTGAAGTTGGGAAGCTGCTGACTGCGCCACTCCATGCTGGTGCCAGCCTTATCGCATCAGCTTAACATCCGGCAACTGGCTGCCAAGCATGCTCTCTGCAAAGCATGGTGCGTCCCTGCCATATGCTGCAGGAGCTGTTCTTGACCAAGAGCGTGCTGGCCGCCGCCCAGCTCCGTGGGGCAGTCCGCGTGATCCATGGCATGCTGACACTGGAATACAACACCCTGGTGTTCGGTGCAGCAGTAAGTCAATGTCTGGCATGGTGTGCCAGACATGGACTCCCACACTATCCGATATCAGCATGTTTGTGGTGGTCCTGCACCACACCTGTGCCATGTACCATGCTGCATCACACCTACAGAGTGTGATGAAGTTGACAAAGCCTACTAGGATGATTCAAAGACTGACAGATATCAGTACTTCGTCCCTCACTAGGGCCTCCATTTCAGTCAGACCACCAGGGCGCACTAGGAACCACTAGCAGGACCACTCGAATAGTGTGAAGGGGCTGTGTGGAGTTGGGTACCCATGCTCATGGCATATGGTACATGACACATGGGCGCCTACCACCTTAACCAGTGCCTGACCCCTAAGGGCTACAGTCTAGATTTGGCATGACCTATTTGCACTAATTGACAGCTGATGACAGCTTTAAAGGGGGGGCACACGCTACTGTGTTACAGCTGGATCAGGCTGCTGCTGTGGGGCCTTGGGTGGCTTGCCTCGCACCCGCTTGTAGCCCAGCCCTGGGTACTCCTTGCCCTTGGCTGGCAGAGTTGCTGGCTCTGGCCCCCAGCACAGCTCCAGTGGGCGCCACCTGCTCTCCCCAATGCGTTGCATGTTCAGCGCTGCATTGCAGTCCCTGTCCAGCCACCTGCCTGGCTGTGGTGGGGCTTGGCTTTGGCAGCCTTGCCCTGAGCCTTGCCTTTGCCCTTGGTGGGTTGGTTGGGCTCAGCTGCCTGCCCAGCCTTGGTGCGCTTGCTGCGCTTGGCTGGCGGGGGAGTGCTGGGCCCTGGCTCTGAGGCTGCTGGCTGTGTGGCTGCCTGGCTAGTACATGGCGCCTGTGGGGGCTTGGGGGGGCCACATCTTGCCCGCACTGGCTGGGCACGCTGCTGGCTCCAGGCTGGGCGTAGCTGGCGGAGGTCCACCTGCCCTGCTGTTGGCTTCCAGTCCGCCTCGTGGGCTTCTCAAAGTCCAGCTGCTCCTCACAGGGCTGCTAGCCATTCACTGCTGAGCTGACCCAGGTGGTGCGGTGCTCATCTACAAGCATCACCACTCTGCCACGCCGCTGGTCTTTGCCACTGGGCCAGCAGGCATTCAACACAACATCAACACCCTAGCATCCCCCAGTGCCAATGCCAGCTGCACCAAAGAACACCACCAGCTGCTTGGCACTTCCATGGCGCTGCATGGACCACTCCGCCATCTCTTTCTCCAACTGCAGCCATGCACACAAGGCACACTGGGTGATTGACATCGTGGCACCAGGGCATGGCACAGTCGACAACTCTTTCACTTCATGCCCAACCCACTACCTCTTAGTACCAAACCCCCCACCTATCCACCCACCCTCGCCTCCTTAAAGAAATATCTCCAGCGCCCGGTCCTGGGCTTCAGCTTTGCCTCCAGGGAGGTGCCGGCTGAGCTGACTGCTGCCAGGTGCTGGAGGTGGGGCTGGACTAGCGCTAGCCACTGCTGGGTGGTGCGGCGGGCATTGTTCAGGCTACTGGCCTGCCGCACCTGGCCCTTGGTCAGCTTCCACCGGGCCAGCTGGTCAGCTACCAGCTGGCCAGACTCCTGGTCCCACACCCCTGAGGCTGCACTGACTGCCTGGGTGACACCATACAGATATCAGCATGGCCGTGGTGGGGCTGTGCCACTCATGCTAAATAGTACCTACTGTCATAAGGTCATGAAGAAGCCATGGATGCTGACCATGCATGCCTCCAAGTGATATGTGCACTGCAGCCACTTGTCAGCAGTGCCGCATACCCAGTATGCATTTGTTGAGCTGCCTGCACGCAATTCGTGCTTCCTGGAGGTTCCAGTGCCAACCATCTACATGTTGCCTAAGGTGGCCCGAGGACCTGAGAGTGTGGCCACCCCTTACTAGCAACAGGGCTGCAGCAGGGGTACAGCTGATGGACATGTGGTGTGTCACTGGCATTGTGGAGAGTGTGCTTTGCTGCAGGCTGCTGGCGCCAACATGAGCCTGCCTCGCTACGCGCACTCACAGCGAGGTCTCGTGCACGTGGGAGGCCAGGTGTGAGCATTGCTTTCTCTGCAGGTGTGGATGCTGTCTGCTTGATGGATGTGGCTAAACCCATCGTTACAAGCACACACTGAATCGAGCTGTTGATGACATGCTGCTTGTTTGCAGGGGTTAGAGCTGTTGTTAGAGAGCACGGGCTGCTTGCGGGCTAATCGAAGCACATGCCTCACCACCAGCAGCCCATACTACGGGTGAGTCACCCTTAGCCAGCACCCTAACACCCTTAGCCAGCACCCTTAGCCAGCCTTGCCCTGAGCCTTGCCTTTGCCCTTGGTGGGCTCAGCTGCCTCTGGCTCAGCCTTGGTGCGCTTGCTGCGCTTGGCTGGCTGGGGAGTGCTGGGCCCAGGCTCTGAGGCTGCTGTCGGTGTGGCTTCCTGGCTGCTGCGTGGGGCCTGTGGGGGCTTGCGGGGGGGCACTACTGGGCACCACATCATGCCCCGCACTGGCTGGTCACGCTGCTGGCTCCAGGCTGGGCGCAGCAGGCGTGGTTCCACCTGCCTTGCTGGGGGCTTCCAGCCTGCAGGTCTGGTGGTCCTGCGCTTGTTCAGCTGCCTCTCACATGGCTGCTGGCCATTCACCGCTGAGCTGACCCGGCTGGTGCGGTGCTCATCCACGAGCACCACCCTGCCCCGCCGCTGGTCTGTCCCCCTGGTCCTGCACACCACCTTGCAGCAGGCCCGCAACACCGCATCAGCACCCCACCCACCCCCAGTGCCAATGGTAGCTGCACCAAAGAACATCACCAGCTGCTTGGCATGATTGTGGCGCAAGCATGTCAGAAAAATCCGCTACACATACAAAGACGCGATGACGCGGAGCTGGCTGTGCACCCCAGCCCTCAGCTGGAAGTGTGCCATCAGCTTCCGCTTCGTTTTCTTGCACCCGCGCAGCACGGCGCCACCCGGGACTTTGATGACCTGCAGCCAATTGCAATCAACATGTTGACAGGCCGGCACACAAACAGTGCGGGGACACAAACAGTGCGGGGGCATACAAGGCGGTATGCGCCCCCGTGCGCACCTCTCGGCGCTGGGTTTTCCATTCAGCCCTTCGCTCCTCGCGTTCTTTACCTGGAGGGGTGCTAGGACCTGCGCTGGCATGAACAGCAGCGATGTGAGCAGCGCGGGGCTCGCCGGACTGCACAGTTGCAGCGGACCACACTGCGACTAGGACGAACCTTGTTTTCGCGGCTTTCAATCGGAAGCGGCTCTTGCTCCGCGGCACTGGGCCGCTTCCTCGGAGCCTTTGCGCCACTAGGCTCATATCTACTAACACTAACTGATACCTACTACTTATACCCAGGAGGCGCTGGCACTCCCAAAGGGCACTCCCAAAGGGCACTCCCAAAGGGCACTACCAAAGGGCACAACCACCCTCAGCATCATGGATCTAGGCTGAAGAGCACAGAATAGTGCAAACACTGATGTTGGGAAGCTGCTGACTGCGCCACTCCATGCTGGTGCCAGCCTTATCGCTTCAGCTTAGCATACAATCGGCACCTCTAGACACATGCCTTATGTGTCTACTCAGCATCAGAGGTTCATGACTGCGGCTCTCCCAGGGTGGCAAACAATGACAGAGGTTGATTAGGGACAGCAGGCAGCACCTCCCTCATCAGCCTGCAAAGGCAAAATCAGGTCCCCTCACTAGGTGTGATGTTTTGTTTGTGTGGATTACCTCCCACGCACATGGCATAGGTGCCTACCACCTACACTATTGCCTGGCCCCTTTGACAGGGCTAAAGCCTAGAGTTGGCATGACAAGCTTGCACTGATAACAAGCCCAGTGACAGCGGAAAGCAAGCATCACATGACTAGCATCACTGGCTGCCAGACTCCCTAGAAAAAAAAAAGGACAGACTACGCCCTCGCCGACAGGTGTGAGTTAAGGGAAGTTGGCGCTGCAGGCCTTGCATATGCAACCCACCAAAGTAGTTTCCTTACTCCCTAGCATGCGCTGATTCAGCCCGGATTTGCCTGGCTCAGCAATGCTGCGGTTGCTTCCGAACTTGGCAGATTGCAAGTCTGCTGAGGGCGGTTGAAAGGGCTTGCACCTGCGCTTGCCTGATCACTATCCTGAGGCTGGAATCGGGCAGGGCTGTTGCGTTGGCAGCTGATGGCTCAGTGGCAGATGGTGGGCCATCCCCAGGACCCACCATGCCACACTCATGCCGCTGAGGCTGTGAATGCCTACCACCTGTGTTGTTGCCTGACCCCTAAGGGGCCACTAGACCGCAGTTCCCTCCTCACTCTTTAGGTTAAGTTGCATACAAGGGTAGCAAACACCCAGATCTATCAATTATCATTTGGGATGAAGTGGAGTCAGCCCAGGGGCAACATCCTCCGCTGGGCTGTTGACAGAGGTGAGGTCCAGCCCGCAGCACCCAGCACGTTTACAACACGTTTACAACACATTTACGTTTTTCACGTTTCACGCCATTTGACAGCCACCTTGACAGCGCATATCCATGCGCCAATGAGCCAAGACTCAATTCCCTGTCCCCCTCCCCTTGCGAAGGTGGGGCGATAGACGTTGGCATGAAATGTAAGCAACAGCTTGGACAGTGCCTAGTGCACAGTTGGCGCTTCAGGCCTTGGGTGCACGGTCTCGCAGCCACTTGGTTCCCACTGCTGGGTACTCTGGCCACCAGCACAGCTCCACTGGCCTGGTATCACAAGAAGGGCCCATGTACCCTGTTCCTGCTATCACTGTGCAAGCTGTGTTTTATTGGAATGAGCATGCAGGCTAGGCGGGAAGAGTGGGGATAGCACATACTGGTAGAATGACAGCAACCTTGCTGTGAACAATTAGCATGCATGTTAAAGACATGGTCAGTTGAAATGCAGCCCACAGCCCATACACGCAGCATACAGCCCACCCAAAGCCGTGATGAGTCGAGTTGCAGTCCTGGTCTAGCCACCTGCCATGATGACCAGTTGTTGAAGGGGTGGGCTGGGACCCTAGTGCAGCCTTCATGAACCAGTCAAAGCACTGAGAGCCACACAGAGCCCACAAAGTGGTGATGGGCTGTTGCTGTTGTGCTCAATCGCTCCCCTGCTCTCCTGTCACACCAGCAGTAGTACACAGTAAGGTTCCTAATCCGGTTAGGCCTATATTGGCCGTTCTCCCATTTCCGCCCTTCGTTGGAGGTTGTGAGGATGGTGTGAGTCGGTTTGTGGCGGACTATCGCGTTTTGTCGGCTGAGATGTGGCTGTCGCCGGTCACGCCCGTTTGAACCCTACCGGCCGTTAAGGCCCCGCGTGCACCAGCGCGACGAGTTACCCATGCGAGCGCCGCCCTTCTAGACACCTTGGTGGGTACCCAATGTAGCACAACTAGTGCGCTTCTATCTTCTGCTACCCTTTGGCCGCAGCCTTGCGTTGAAAGTATTCTTTCTAAGCTCGCATGTCAAATTTTTGGCCACATGTGCCCAGGTCCTACCACACACCACCAGCCCCTATGGCCAAATCGACCACTGGTGCTTCTCGACAGTCCAGCTTGGCTCAAGACAGCGCAAGCGAGAGGCCCAAAAGGCTCGTGGCAGCTGCTGGTGCTTACTTGAAGGTCAAGAGGGTCCAGCCACAGCCATCCATGGCAGCTGTGGCCCGGGAACATGGCGTTCCATACACCACCCTCAGAGTCATCAAGCGGGGTGGGGTGATTGCAAAACGTGGGCGCCCAACAGCTTTGTCAGCTGTGGAAGAGGAGCAGCTGCGGGACTTGGTAGTGAGGGGGTCAACAAGGCAGCATTGCTTGCAGCTGTGAGGACGACGCAGCGGGTCACGGAGCGCAAGGGTAAAGTGGGCCCCTTCAAGGGGAAGGCCCCTGGCAAGAATTGGCGTCAGGGGTTCATGCGGCATTTAGTTATAATTAATTACTTGAAATATATAATAAAAAACCGATAACAATACATGTCGGGCGGCATTTGAGAAGAGCGTGCACTTGAGAAATGGATTTCACCCCCCAGACAAGGATAACATGCTAGCAGCAGCAGCAGCCAGCATGGAGGGTGGCAAGCAGCAACCAAAAATCCCCTTGACAGTCGACGCCGCAATGTTGCGTGTTGCAGCTCAGCGATCAGCCCAACCGCGGCCCAGCTTACGTTTCCCAAGAGAGGATAGGTTCTATTTCATGCATGAGGTGGTTGCTGAGGCAGCAAAGAAAGCTGCAAAGGCCAGCAAGCGATCTTGCAAGTAGCATGCTTGCATGTCCATGTGTACAGTTTTGAGTGCCTCTGGACTGCTACTGGATCATGTTTTTGACGAGCTGCTGGTATTGATAGGGGCGTTGGGATGGGTAGCTGCTTCTACAAAAGTTGTGGTGCCAATCTATAAGTAGGTGGACAGGAGGAACGACATGTTCACATTAGGGGACTTTCAGTGTAAAACTGGTTTTTGGAGGGTACGGTGCTAAAACATGTCATATCTTTGCTGCTATTGGGCATAAGGAGACGATTGAGGGCACTGTGGAGAGCTGTTGTGAAGGGTTGCACGGCTATGTGCTCAGCTTTCATAAATGTACCGAAATGGAGCAGCAATGGGCCTGAGACGCCAAAAAATGTTCACATTAGAAACCTTACTGTGTAGGAAACATAGGTCAGTTGCTGACCATGTTGTGCTGACCATGCTGAGTGTTTACCGACTAGTTTCGCAATTGTATTCTCTGCAGGGACGCCACCAGTGGCATTGACCGGTGAGTGTCAGTAACCATATGGAGCAACGTTATGGTATGCACTATATAGACTGGCAGCTACACATGTCAAGCTCCTCCTTTTCAAAATGCCAAGCTCTCTTTTGTCCATTTCAGATGGATGCGCAAGCTGTTGAGCTACAACGATGCCCTCATGATGATGGTAAGACCCCAAGCATGACCCCTGAGGGCATCCTGTCCATCCGTCATGCCACAGATGTCCACCTGCATTGAGGGGAAGGGAGGTGCGCAATGCTCATAACTTGCAAGCAAGCAAGTGGACTTGCTGCTACACGACTGCAGAGTGGGATCCAGCCTGGAATGGGCAGCAACATCGCGGAGTGGGCATGGTAAGCAGCAGCCTAGCGTTGGTAGTGTGGGAGGTCCATTGGGGGGTGATGGTGGGTTGCAGCCAGACTGACGTGAGCTTGGCTTCAGACCACTTGTTAACACTGGCATGCCGTGGTGCCAATAAAGCATGAAAGGCATTAGATACCTTTCCTTTGGGCAGCCATGCAACTGGTGCATTGGCAAGGGCTACACATGTCATGCAGGCAAACCAACCCTGATTGTGCAAGCGGCATGGATCGGTTGAACGCCATCTACGAAACAATGGTGGTGGACGTGATTAGGTGAGTGAAGTTGCTGCCATTGTACTGAGTCCTGAATCTTGGATCAGGTTATGTAGAATATCTCTGTAATCCACAGTAATGGGTGAGGATGTGATGGCTTGCATGCAATGGCAAGGCAACCCAGTGCCTGACATCGAAGTGCTGATCCTGCATGACTACTGCCTGGCACCCCACCCCATTGCACCCCACCCAAGTGCATTTTGCCAGGGCGGAAGGCACCTCAGCTCATGTGCACGGACCACCATGGCCCCCTTATGTTTCGTTTGGAAGGCAAGGCCTTAGCCCCTGTCATCCTTGGCAGGCTGGGCAGGCTCCGGGGTGCTGAGTCCAGGCTGTTTGCTGGCATCACTAAGGGGCATCACATTGGGCCCCACGTTTGCATGCTGTGCTATGTGGGCTGGGAGCAGAAGATGGTGGACCTCTCCCTCCCTTCTGTGATACATGCACACACGCATTCAGGGCCACTGCTGCTCTGTTACCCCTTGCCGACCGTGCAGCAACGTGTTGGACTTCCAAATTGCATCCTTTGCATTGACGTGGGTCATCATGGCTTTATTTCTCCTCTTTGTGTTCCGTCCCTTCCTGAACCGAGTCAAGAATGAAACCAAGCGTGTGGCGGAACTGTTGAGCCAGCTGCCTGCTGAGGTGGATGTGGAAGGCCTGGTGCAAAGGTGGGTGACAAGCAAGTGGTCATGTTGTCTCCTGATGTACAAATGTGTGGCATGCAAGCAGCCGATCCCAAATGCCGCACATGACCTTTCGGCATGGTCATATCCATCGTCCTAATGATGATGTGGCTTACACCGCTTAAGCCGTCAGGCTGCTAGGCTGTTAGGCTGCCATCGTCCTAATGCTCTACATACATGCTTAATTGACACAAGGCTGGTTGTGTAATGCAGGTGGCTGATGGGAGCCACAACAAATGTCCGTGCATCCCAACCGCTCGCCAACATCGTTAGCAACATTACACACACTGCCAGTGCAACGAAGCGATCACCGAAGAGATTGCAAGAGTGAATGCATTACTTGCAACTACACCCACCACCAATGATGCACCACACTTAGAAGAGCTGGTGAAGTAATTGAATGCCAGCGCTCGCACTGTCGACAGATATCTCTGTCATACCCTGAAAATCTGCCAGTGCTTGTGTTGTCCCAGATATCCAGGAATGTTCAATCAGAGGATTTGCTTTCAAGGTTGTGTGGTTCCATCTGCTTGGGCTCCATGCGTGTCTTGCATGCGCCTATGCTTTGGCTAGCCCCATTGTTATGGTAGGTTGTTGATTTGGTATGGTTTCTTCTCCGGGATTATCTTGTCCCTGCCCTAGCTTCTACTCCTCCCCCGATCTTGGCGGTTGCACGGTTTCGTACCTTGCAGAAACTGGTGGTCACGCCTTTGACTCATGCCAACGCTTGCACTACTTCTGCCGCCGTAGGGCTAGGACTGGTGATCACATCACCATGAGCTGTAGGGTGACATTGAAGATGATGTGGTCACTAGCCATTGTATCAGCATCTGGGTAATATCGCATCTAGAGGAGTTTGGTGTGGGGCATACCGCCATGTTTGGGAAGGTAGTTGTTGCATAACTAATTGGACACACACCGTCTACAAGGCCACAGAGACATAGGTTTACAAATGCCCTGTCGTCAGATCATCCGTATGCAGCCTCGATGCTTCCACATCATACACCCTCCCACCCCTCACCCCCACCCTGCGTGTCAGCCATGATACTTGTCCAGTAAAACAGCATCCACATGCGAATGCACAGGTCCTTGCATGCATGCACAGTCAACTGCAGCACTACACTGTTTACTGTATCTTCAGCTCGACCAGCTCTACCTAATCTTGCCAACGCCCAAGCGGGCTAAGGACACGCAGTTATACTTGTGCGCAAACAGTGCATCAGCAGCATAATGATCAAGCATAGTTTTTCCTCCATATCCACATGTGCTGCAAGACACCACCTCACCCAGCAGCACCCCACCTAGCCTTGCTTGTGGCAGGTACCAAGGGTTGATCATTGAATGGGCATTGCTTCTGATCCAATACCACTTGCATCAGAGCCACCTTTGGCCCACACCACATCAAAATGTCCACCTCAAGGTCCCAGCAAGCGTGAATCACAGCATCCTGCGCCATACCCTACACAAATAGCTAGTGCCCGGGTACGCGCGTGGCAGACCATTGCACATCAGCAAGTGCAAGGCAGAGCCCTATGTAAAGCACTGCTGTACAGCAACGCACTTTCGACTCAGCTCAGGCACTAGAGAAACGCAGGCACCAGGTGAAAAGAATTGCATGCAAGGCAATCAGGACTTCCATCACCATAGATAAGCTTGCCGACATGCTTCTGCTGAGCTGATAGATCTGCTCGCCCCGCATCACAAAGAACAGGCAGCAAGGAGTGCTGCCACTACTCACTGCTGGCCAACTGCCCCCAACCGACGCCCTGACTTTTGGGGGGGTGAAGGTGTGGGGGAAGGGGAGGACGACCCTGAGCGGGGAGGGGAGGAAGAGGATGAGGGAGAAGGTGAAGGGGAGGAGGGGGAGGAGGAAGGTGAGGGGGGAGGCACCTTCGCATTGTCAGGCGGGCCTGAAAATGACACCACCTGCAGCAACATCACCAGCAACGAGTTTGCTTAGTGTACAGAGTGACGAGCATTAGCAGCGCTGCATCCTACATCAAGGCGCACTTCCCACTGCTATGGCACACTGACAGCTCATGGCTGGGCAACACGCTAAGCGATGAGGCCACCCACCTTCTGGCCAAAAGCCTTGGCGGCAGCATGCTGCGCATCCAAGTCATGAGGATATTGACGAAGAAGTGAACTGTATAGTATGCAACACACACAAACTCAGTCGCATCATTGACAGAAGCAGCAAACAAAGCACTGCTGTTTTGCCCCTGCGTCTATTGCTTGGGCAGCACCTGACCTGGGCTTTTGCACTGAGGGGTTGAGTGGCTGCTGGAAGTCAGCAGGGCAGGGGGTCTCCTGGTACTCAATGCCCACCACACCCTTCCCTGGGTCGGCGAACTGCAGGACAGCCACCACCGCAGCAAGGCAGGTCACATCAACTGGTGCTTAGCTGGCAGGTGTGCGAGGCAGTCTGTGCATACAATACATCATTTTGATGTACCAGCAGCTGAACTAAGTACAGCATTGTTCACCTTTTTGAAAGCCCAGATACCCAAGTCAAAGTGGTCCATGTCCCCACAGCACCAGCGCTTGTTGGAGTAAGCGTTGTTTGGATAGTCGCAAGGGCTGCAGCAGCAGAGCATGCCGATGCAAGAACAGGCATTGTGGCGACATCAAGTGCTGCGTCATCAGAAGCGCTGAACGTAGCAGGGGCAGCGACAAGAGGTCCACAATGGAATAGGTGGACGGGCACTTATAGCTACAGCCAAGTCAGCACGGCTAGCAGCAGCGACGGTGCAAACAGCAGCGGTGCACAGCAGCAGCAGCAGCAGCAGCAGCAGAACCTACCAGTTGTCGGTGATGACCACAGTGACGGGGTCCTGGTTGTAGCACTCATGGTTGCGGTCAATCTGCTGACCATAGTTGTCCCTCACTGTCATGGGCTTGCAGCGAATCTTGTAGCAACGCCTGCAGCATCAGATATACAATCTCAGGTGCCCATCTCAGTCATGCTAGTAACATGGCACCAGCAGCTACAGCAGAAGCAGCAGCAAGGATAGGCAAGTAGCTAGTGATGTGATACGTGAACCCTTCCCACCCGCAACCCATGCTTACGACCAGTACTAGAGCAGATGCCACTGACAGCCAAACAGGCAACTGCTCGGCAGTTTATAGTTGACAGGCAAGATGAACAACATGAAGTGCAGCAGATTCATGTCATGCACAACACTACCAGCAGTGCAAGACATTTCGAACAGAATGCAAGCATACACGCAAGCAGGGATGCGTGCATGGCTTCTTGCCTGCCCTCCCCTTCAGGCCCTGGTGGCCATGTGCTGGCCCTGGTGGCACCAGTCCTCCCTCACACACGTCACACCGACCAGGACAGTCACACGGCCATGCAGGCTGGGCCAAGCGGCCGGCTGCTGCGGCTGCGCAACACAAGCCCGGACCAGCAGCAGCAGGTAGGTTGGGTCCAAGCATGGAGAAAGGAGCCCTTCCATCGCCCCTGCCAACTATCCAGCATCAGCATCCACACCCGCACAGCTTCACAACATGCTATCACAACTCTCCAGGCTAGTTGCTGACACCGTTACCAAGCAGCAGCCCCATGTGCAATCATTTCTACAGCCAGCTCGACACCACCACTTCCATCCCAACCCAGACAGCATAAACTCACCCGCAGCTACCACCAAAGCGTGGGTGCCCATCATTCATGGCTGCCACCATCCAGTTCTGGTTCCCACCAAACTTGTTGCCAAGGTACCCTGAGCAGGAGGCAAGGGCAACAAGCCGGTCTAGTCATACCTACATATCAACACCTAATGTCAGTGCATGGCACAAGACTCGGCAGCTCTGGTGCAGTGCTGGGTGCTGTCACATGCAGCACTCACCATACATGCATGAACCGGAGTGAACAGACATCCTGCAGCCAAGCGAGGGGAGAATGCAGAGTGGCAATGCGAGCAGATTAGTAAAGCAGCACTGAGCTGGCAGCATACGTGAAGGGCCTGGTGCATGTTCACGGTCGTCAACGCAGCATAGAGGTAGGCACTCAGCACGCGGTCCCTAGCTAGGAGCGAGCAACATAGTCCATCACGTGAGACTCACCAGGCAGCGTCGTCGTACCACGTTGCTCGACCGACCTTCCACTGGGCGGAAGCAGGGACGGCCAGCAGCAAGGTAAGTAGCGCAAAAATGGAGGCCGGCGACGATTGACTCAAGGGTCGTGGGTGCACTAGCCTGCCACTCGACAAGGGCCACTCGGACCGCTCAGGGGCATCGCACGGGCTGCGCAACTGCGGCATACTGCGGTGACCCTGCAAACATAGCAACAAGCGCGCCATTGACCCACCGAGAGCCGCATGACTGGGAGGCGGGTGGTGCGATTAGTGGGGCAACAGCTAAAAGTGGCAGTAAAGAATTTGGACACAGAACGGTGAGGTGCTAAGCCGCCGTCCTAAGCGACTCTTGGGAACATGTCTAGCGCTGCGGCCCTCTCGCTATCGCAAAGCTGTAATAGCTAGGGCGTGCGCATGCTAGGGCAATTGGCGGTTCAATAAGGTGACGGCCTTTGGCGACAATGGCGTGCGAACCTAGACCTGTTGCTCCTCGGAGAGCGCCGCTAGCTCACCTGTGATTGCTTAAGGTATCCGAGGCTGGATGCAGCGAGCTTTGAATTTGTGGCCAAGGGTGCAGTAGTACCTCGGCTGCGACACACGAGTGCGCCCTGGAGTGTGCGGCGAGTGTGTGCCGACGAATGCAAAGCTCACCATTTGATCCGCCGGGTCACACAACAGGCAATGAGAAGTGATCTACCCCGCCATTGGCCCCGCAAACCTTCGTTGTCCATGTCACAAAGTCCTTGACTATGCCAACGAGTAGCACACCGCCAGGTATCAGCGTGGCACAGCGCGCACGCCCGAAGCTGTAGACCCGCGGGCTCGAGTACTCCTAGGGTCACATCTAGGATAAGGGCACAATACTGCGAAGGGGGCACGTCAATGCCCACCATCGCAGGCCCAAGGCACAGCTTGAGTACACCGTCTCACTTGAGTACACCAGTCACTACTTGCTGTGTAGAAGTGTAGGGGCTCCCCGGGATAGGGATACAGAGCCAGGCAAGCAGCCAGCGACCCAGTGCAGAGCGCAGCCTGCTGTATCACAAACACAATTTGTCACGATCACTCGCAGTCCGGCGAGGTGACCCTCAAACGCTAGAATCACCGCGCCGCTTACCATCATTGCGCAGCTTCCAACGCGAAAAACGCTATCATCAACGGTGCATTAGTAAGTGATTGCTAAATAGGTAAAAAAAAAGGTGGACCCCTACGGTGATAGGGTGGTCCGCGACCCCGTCCAGGGGCCCCGCCCCGCCCCGCCCCGCCCCGCCCCGCCCCGCCCCGCCCCGCCCCGCCCCGCCCCGCCCCGCCCCGCCCCGCCCCGCCCCGCCCCGCCCCGCCCCGCCCCGCCCCGCCCCGCCCCGCCCCGCCCCGCCCCGCCCCGCCCCGCCCCGCCCCGCCCCGCCCCGCCCCGCCCCGCCCCGCCCCGCCCCGCCCCGCCCCGCCCCGCCCCGCCCCGCCCCGCCCCGCCCCGCCCCGCCCCGCCCCGCCCCGCCCCGCCCCGCCCCGCCCCGCCCCGCCCCGCCCCGCCCCGCCCCGCCCCGCCCCGCCCCGCCCCGCCCCGCCCCGCCCCGCCCCGCCCCGCCCCGCCCCGCCCCGCCCCGCCCCGCCCCGCCCCGCCCCGCCCCGCCCCGCCCCGCCCCGCCCCGCCCCGCCCCGCCCCGCCCCGCCCCGCCCCGCCCCGCCCCGCCCCGCCCCGCCCCGCCCCGCCCCGCCCCGCCCCGCCCCGCCCCGCCCCGCCCCGCCCCGCCCCGCCCCGCCCCGCCCCGCCCCGCCCCGCCCCGCCCCGCCCCGCCCCGCCCCGCCCCGCCCCGCCCCGCCCCGCCCCGCCCCGCCCCGCCCCGCCCCGCCCCGCCCCGCCCCGCCCCGCCCCGCCCCGCCCCGCCCCGCCCCGCCCCGCCCCGCCCCGCCCCGCCCCGCCCCGCCCCGCCCCGCCCCGCCCCGCCCCGCCCCGCCCCGCCCCGCCCCGCCCCGCCCCGCCCCGCCCCGCCCCGCCCCGCCCCGCCCCGCCCCGCCCCGCCCCGCCCCGCCCCGCCCCGCCCCGCCCCGCCCCGCCCCGCCCCGCCCCGCCCCGCCCCGCCCCGCCCCGCCCCGCCCCGCCCCGCCCCGCCCCGCCCCGCCCCGCCCCGCCCCGCCCCGCCCCGCCCCGCCCCGCCCCGCCCCGCCCCGCCCCGCCCCGCCCCGCCCCGCCCCGCCCCGCCCCGCCCCGCCCCGCCCCGCCCCGCCCCGCCCCGCCCCGCCCCGCCCCGCCCCGCCCCGCCCCGCCCCGCCCCGCCCCGCCCCGCCCCGCCCCGCCCCGCCCCGCCCCGCCCCGCCCCGCCCCGCCCCGCCCCGCCCCGCCCCGCCCCGCCCCGCCCCGCCCCGCCCCGCCCCGCCCCGCCCCGCCCCGCCCCGCCCCGCCCCGCCCCGCCCCGCCCCGCCCCGCCCCGCCCCGCCCCGCCCCGCCCCGCCCCGCCCCGCCCCGCCCCGCCCCGCCCCGCCCCGCCCCGCCCCGCCCCGCCCCGCCCCGCCCCGCCCCGCCCCGCCCCGCCCCGCCCCGCCCCGCCCCGCCCCGCCCCGCCCCGCCCCGCCCCGCCCCGCCCCGCCCCGCCCCGCCCCGCCCCGCCCCGCCCCGCCCCGCCCCGCCCCGCCCCGCCCCGCCCCGCCCCGCCCCGCCCCGCCCCGCCCCGCCCCGCCCCGCCCCGCCCCGCCCCGCCCCGCCCCGCCCCGCCCCGCCCCGCCCCGCCCCGCCCCGCCCCGCCCCGCCCCGCCCCGCCCCGCCCCGCCCCGCCCCGCCCCGCCCCGCCCCGCCCCGCCCCGCCCCGCCCCGCCCCGCCCCGCCCCGCCCCGCCCCGCCCCGCCCCGCCCCGCCCCGCCCCGCCCCGCCCCGCCCCGCCCCGCCCCGCCCCGCCCCGCCCCGCCCCGCCCCGCCCCGCCCCGCCCCGCCCCGCCCCGCCCCGCCCCGCCCCGCCCCGCCCCGCCCCGCCCCGCCCCGCCCCGCCCCGCCCCGCCCCGCCCCGCCCCGCCCCGCCCCGCCCCGCCCCGCCCCGCCCCGCCCCGCCCCGCCCCGCCCCGCCCCGCCCCGCCCCGCCCCGCCCCGCCCCGCCCCGCCCCGCCCCGCCCCGCCCCGCCCCGCCCCGCCCCGCCCCGCCCCGCCCCGCCCCGCCCCGCCCCGCCCCGCCCCGCCCCGCCCCGCCCCGCCCCGCCCCGCCCCGCCCCGCCCCGCCCCGCCCCGCCCCGCCCCGCCCCGCCCCGCCCCGCCCCGCCCCGCCCCGCCCCGCCCCGCCCCGCCCCGCCCCGCCCCGCCCCGCCCCGCCCCGCCCCGCCCCGCCCCGCCCCGCCCCGCCCCGCCCCGCCCCGCCCCGCCCCGCCCCGCCCCGCCCCGCCCCGCCCCGCCCCGCCCCGCCCCGCCCCGCCCCGCCCCGCCCCGCCCCGCCCCGCCCCGCCCCGCCCCGCCCCGCCCCGCCCCGCCCCGCCCCGCCCCGCCCCGCCCCGCCCCGCCCCGCCCCGCCCCGCCCCGCCCCGCCCCGCCCCGCCCCGCCCCGCCCCGCCCCGCCCCGCCCCGCCCCGCCCCGCCCCGCCCCGCCCCGCCCCGCCCCGCCCCGCCCCGCCCCGCCCCGCCCCGCCCCGCCCCGCCCCGCCCCGCCCCGCCCCGCCCCGCCCCGCCCCGCCCCGCCCCGCCCCGCCCCGCCCCGCCCCGCCCCGCCCCGCCCCGCCCCGCCCCGCCCCGCCCCGCCCCGCCCCGCCCCGCCCCGCCCCGCCCCGCCCCGCCCCGCCCCGCCCCGCCCCGCCCCGCCCCGCCCCGCCCCGCCCCGCCCCGCCCCGCCCCGCCCCGCCCCGACCCGGAGCCTAGCTGGTAGCAACACCACCCTACCCACTAGCTGCAGGGGTGCTGGCACCACTAGGAGCATGGCTGGCAGCAACACCACCCTACCCTTTAGCAGCAGCTCTCCATGCATGCTTTATTGACACATGGCTGGTTTGTAATACAGGTGGCTGATGGGAGCCACAACAAATGCCCGTGCATCCCAACCGCTTGCCAACAGAGTTAGCAACGTTACACACACTGCCAGTGCAACGAAGCGATCACCGAAGAGACTGCAAGAGTGAATGCAGTACTTGCAACTACACCCACCACCAGGGATGCACCACACTTAGAAGAGCTGGTGAAGTAATTGAATGCCAGCGCTCGCACTGTCGACAGAGATCTCTGCCATACCTCGTTTGTGTTTATAGCTTGAATACTGCCAGTGTTTATGTTGTCCAGGTGTGCAGGAATGTTCAACCTGAGGATGTGCTTCCAAGCTTTGTGTGCAAAGTAAGTGATGGTTTCATCTGACTTGAGGCTCGCATGCGTGTCATTCGCATGCGCCTATGCATTTGGCTTGCCCCATTTGCATGGTAAGTTTTTATGGTTTGGTGTTCTCCTACGGAATTTTCTTGTTCCTGCCCTAGCTTTACTCCTCCCCCGTCTTGGCGCTTACACAGTTTCTTACCTCCCAGAAACTGGTGGTCACGCCTCTGACTATGCCAACGCTTGCACTACTTATGCCGCCGCAGGGCTGAAGTGTTTTTCAGGTCATGAGTTACAATTCATCCAGGATCAGAAGGTGTAGTCTATCTTGATCACTGGCAACATGAGGGAGGCAGGCCATGACGCTACAAGGCCACAGAGATATAGGTTTACAAATGCCCTGTCGTCACATCATCCGTATACAGCCTCGATGCTTCCACATCATACACCCTCCCACCCCTCACCCCCATCCTGCGTGTCAGCCATGATACTTGTCCAGTAAAACAGCATCCACATGCAAATGCACAGGTCCTTGCATGCATGCACAGACAACTAGCACTACACTGTTACTAAATCTGCTCGACCAGCTCTACCTAATCTTGCCAACGCCCAAGGGGATAAACACGCAGTTATACTTGTGCGCAAACAGTGCATCTGCAGCAAAGATCAAGCATACTTTTCCTCCAAATCCACATGTGCTGCAAGACACCACCTCACCAGCAACACACCACCTAGCCTTGCTTGTGGCAGGTACCAAGGGTTGATCATTGAATGGCCATTGCTTCTGATCCAATACCACTTGCATCAGGCCACCTTTGGCCCACACCACATCACACTGTCCACCTCAAGGTCCCAGCAAGCGTGAATCACAGCATCCTGCGCCATACCCTACACAATAGCTAGTGCCCGGGTGCGCGCGTGGCAGACCATTGCACATCAGCAAGTGCAAGGCAGAGCCCGTATGTAAAGCACTGCTGTACAGCAACGCACTCTCGACTCAGCTCAGGCACTAGAAAAACGCAGGCACCAGGTGAAAAGAATTGCATGCAAGGCAATGCAGGACTTCCATCACCATAGATAAGCTTGCCGACATGCTTCTGCTGAATAATCTGCTCGCCCCGCATCACAAAGAACAGGCAGCAAGGAGTGCTGCCACTACTCATTGGCCAACTGCCCCCAACCGACGCCCTGACTTTTGGGGGGGTGAAGGTGTGGGGGAAGGGGAGGACGACCCAGAGCGGGGAGGGGAGGAGGAGGATGAGGGGGAAGGTGAAGGGGAGGAGGGGGAGGAGGAAGGTGAGGGGGGAGGCACCTTCGCATTGTCAGGCGGGCCTGAAAATGACACCACCTGCAGCAACATCACCAGCAACGAGTTTGCTTAGTGTACAGAGTGACAAGCATTAGCAGCGCTGCATCCTACATCAAGGCGCACTTCCCACTGCTATGGCACACTGACAGCTCATGGCTGGGCAACACGCTAAGCGACGAGGCCACCCACCTTCTGGCCAAAAGCCTTGGCGGCAGCATGCTGCGCATCCAAGTCATGAGGATATTGACGAAGAAGTGAACTGTATAGTATGCAACACACACAAACTCAGTCGCATCATTGACAGAAGCAGCAAACAAAGCACTGCTGTTTTGCCCCTGCGTCTATTGCTTGGGCAGCACCTGACCTGGGCTTTTGCACTGAGGGGTTGAGTGGCTGCTGGAAGTCAGCAGGGCAGGGGGTCTCCTGGTACTCAATGCCCACCACACCCTTCCCTGGGTCGGCGAACTGCAGGACAGCCACCACCGCAGCAAGGCAGGTCACATCAACTGGTGCTTAGCTGGCAGGTGTGCGAGGCAGTCTGTGCATACAATACATCATTTTGATGTACCAGCAGCTGAACTAAGTACAGCATTGTTCACCTTTTTGAAAGCCCAGATACCCAAGTCAAAGTGGTCCATGTCCCCACAGCACCAGCGCTTGTTGGAGTAAGCGTTGTTTGGATAGTCGCAAGGGCTGCAGCAGCAGAGCGTGCCGATGCAAGAACAGGCATTGTGGCGACATCAAGTGCTGCGTAGATCAGAAGCGCTGAACGTAGCAGGGGCAGCGACAAGAGGTCCACAATGGAATAGGTGGTGGCACTATAGCTACAGCCAAGTCAGCACGGCTAGCAGCAGCGACGGTGCAAACAGCAGCGGTGCAAGCAGCAGCAGCAGCAGCAGCAGAACCTACCAGTTGTCGGTGATGACCACAGTGACGGGGTCCTGGTTGTAGCACTCATGGTTGCGGTCAATCTGCTGACCATAGTTGTCCCTCACTGTCATGGGCTTGCAGCGAATCTTGTAGCAACGCCTGCAGCATCAGATATACAATCTAAGGTGCCCATCTCAGTCATGCTAGTAACATGGCACCAGCAGCTACAGCAGAAGCAGCAGCAAGGATAGGCAAGTAGCTAGTGATGTGATACGTGAACCCTTCCCACCCGCAACCCATGCTTACGACCAGTACTAGAGCAGATGCCACTGACAGCCAAACAGGCAACTGCTCGACAGTTTATAGTTGACAGGCAAGATGAACAACATGAAGTGCAGCAGATTCATGTCATGCACAACACTACCAGCAGTGCAAGACATTTCGAACAGAATGCAAGCATACACGCAAGCAGGGATGCGTGCATGGCTTCTTGCCTGCCCTCCCCTTCAGGCCCTGGTGGCCATGTGCTGGCCCTGGTGGCACCAGTCCTCCCTCACACACGTCACACCGACCAGGACAGTCACACGGCCATGCAGGCTGGGCCAAGCGGCCGGCTGCTGCGGCTGCGCAACACAAGCCCGGACCAGCAGCAGCAGGTAGGTTGGGTCCAAGCATGGAGAAAGGAGCCCTTCCATCAAGCCCCTGCCAACTATCCAGCATCAGCATCCACACCCGCACAGCTTCACAACATGCTATCACAACTCTCCAGGCTAGTTGCTGACACCGTCACCAAGCAGCAGCCCCATGTGCAATCATTCTTTACAGCCAGCTCGACACCACCACTTCCATCCCAACCCAGACAGCATAAACTCACCCGCAGCTACCACCAAAGCGTGGGTGCCCATCATTCATGGCTGCCACCATCCAGTTCTGGTTCCCACCAAACTTGTTGCCAAGGTACCCTGAGCAGGAGGCAAGGGCAACAAGCCGGTCTAGTCATACCTACATATCAACACCTAATGTCAGTGCATGGCACAAGACTCGGCAGCTCTGGTGCAGTGCTGGGTGCTGTCACATGCAGCACTCACCATACATGCATGAACCGGAGTGAACAGACATCCTGCAGCCAAGCGAGGGGAGAATGCAGAGTGGCAATGCGAGCAGATTAGTAAAGCAGCACTGAGCTGGCAGCATACGTGAAGGGCCTGGTGCATGTTCACGGTCGTCAACGCAGCATAGAGGTAGGCACTCAGCACGCGGTCCCTAGCTAGGAGCGAGCAACATAGTCCATCACGTGAGACTCACCAGGCAGCGTCGTCGTACCACGTTGCTCGACCGACCTTCCACTGGGCGGAAGCAGGGACGGCCAGCAGCAAGGTAAGTAGCGCAAAAATGGAGGCCGGCGACGATTGACTCAAGGGTCGTGGGTGCACTAGCCTGCCACTCGACAAGGGCCACTCGGACCGCTCAGGGGCATCGCACGGGCTGCGCAACTGCGGCATACTGCGGTGACCCTGCAAACATAGCAACAAGCGCGCCATTGACCCACCGAGAGCCGCATGACTGGGCAGCGGGTGGTGCGATTAGTGGGGCAACAGCTAAAAGTGGCAGTAAAGAATTTGGACACAGAACGGTGAGGTGCTAAGCCGCCGTCCTAAGCGACTCTTGGGAACATGTCTAGCGCTGCGGCCCTCTCGCTATCGCAAAGCTGTATTAGCTAGGGCGTGCGCATGCTAGGGCAATTGGCGGTTCAATAAGGTGACGGCCTTTGGCGACAATGGCGTGCGAACCTAGACCTGTTGCTCCTCGGAGAGCGCCGCTAGCTCACCTGTGATTGCTTAAGGATATCCGAGGCTGGATGCAGCGAGCTTTGAATTTGTGGCCAAGGGTGCAGTAGTACCTCGGCTGCGACACACGAGTGCGCCCTGGAGTGTGCGGCGGGTGTGTGCCGACGAATGCAAAGCTCACCATTTGATCCGCCGGGTCACACAACAGGCAATGAGAAGTGATCTGCCCCGCCATTGGCCCCGCAAACCTTAGTTGTCCATGTCACAAAGTCCTTGACTATGCCAACGAGTAGCACACCGCCATGTATCAGCGTGGCATAGCGCGCACGCCCCAAGCTGTAGACCCGCGGGCTCGAGTACTCCTAGGGTCACATCTAGGATAAGGGCACAATACTGCGAAGGGGGCACGTCAATGCCCACCATCGCAGGCCCAAGGCACAGCTTGAGTACACCGTCTCACTTGAGTACACCAGTCACTACTTGCTGTGTAGAAGTGTAGGGGCTCCCCGGGATAGGGATACAGAGCCAGGCAAGCAGCCAGCGACCCAGTGCAGAGCGCAGCCTGCTGTATCACAAACACAATTTGTCACGATCACTCGCAGTCCGGCGAGGTGACCCTCAAACGCTAGAATCACCGCGCCGCTTACCATCATTGCGCAGCTTCCAACGCGAAAAACGCTATCATCAACGGTGCATTAGTAAGTGATTGCTAAATAGGTAAAGAAAAAAAAGGTGGACCCCTACGGTGATAGGGTGGTCCGCGATGTTAAGGAGCACAGATCTTGCGTTACATAAACTGCTAGAAAACTAGCTTAAGAGCGACATGTCACACTGAAACATGTCACCACTCACAGGTCCATAGCCACTACACATAGAAGACTGATGGGCTGGATGACTTCCCCATAACACTCCCACTCAGACAGCACATCAGCCAAATCACAAGAGGCATGTCCACTTACACACCACAAGTCACGTTCACATGTACATCAGCATGGACACGTCCACAAGCACTCCATCCACTATAGGAGGCCCCGCCCCGCCCCGCCCCGCCCCGCCCCGCCCCGCCCCGCCCCGCCCCGCCCCGCCCCGCCCCGCCCCGCCCCGCCCCGCCCCGCCCCGCCCCGCCCCGCCCCGCCCCGCCCCGCCCCGCCCCGCCCCGCCCCGCCCCGCCCCGCCCCGCCCCGCCCCGCCCCGCCCCGCCCCGCCCCGCCCCGCCCCGCCCCGCCCCGCCCCGCCCCGCCCCGCCCCGCCCCGCCCCGCCCCGCCCCGCCCCGCCCCGCCCCGCCCCGCCCCGCCCCGCCCCGCCCCGCCCCGCCCCGCCCCGCCCCGCCCCGCCCCGCCCCGCCCCGCCCCGCCCCGCCCCGCCCCGCCCCGCCCCGCCCCGCCCCGCCCCGCCCCGCCCCGCCCCGCCCCGCCCCGCCCCGCCCCGCCCCGCCCCGCCCCGCCCCGCCCCGCCCCGCCCCGCCCCGCCCCGCCCCGCCCCGCCCCGCCCCGCCCCGCCCCGCCCCGCCCCGCCCCGCCCCGCCCCGCCCCGCCCCGCCCCGCCCCGCCCCGCCCCGCCCCGCCCCGCCCCGCCCCGCCCCGCCCCGCCCCGCCCCGCCCCGCCCCGCCCCGCCCCGCCCCGCCCCGCCCCGCCCCGCCCCGCCCCGCCCCGCCCCGCCCCGCCCCGCCCCGCCCCGCCCCGCCCCGCCCCGCCCCGCCCCGCCCCGCCCCGCCCCGCCCCGCCCCGCCCCGCCCCGCCCCGCCCCGCCCCGCCCCGCCCCGCCCCGCCCCGCCCCGCCCCGCCCCGCCCCGCCCCGCCCCGCCCCGCCCCGCCCCGCCCCGCCCCGCCCCGCCCCGCCCCGCCCCGCCCCGCCCCGCCCCGCCCCGCCCCGCCCCGCCCCGCCCCGCCCCGCCCCGCCCCGCCCCGCCCCGCCCCGCCCCGCCCCGCCCCGCCCCGCCCCGCCCCGCCCCGCCCCGCCCCGCCCCGCCCCGCCCCGCCCCGCCCCGCCCCGCCCCGCCCCGCCCCGCCCCGCCCCGCCCCGCCCCGCCCCGCCCCGCCCCGCCCCGCCCCGCCCCGCCCCGCCCCGCCCCGCCCCGCCCCGCCCCGCCCCGCCCCGCCCCGCCCCGCCCCGCCCCGCCCCGCCCCGCCCCGCCCCGCCCCGCCCCGCCCCGCCCCGCCCCGCCCCGCCCCGCCCCGCCCCGCCCCGCCCCGCCCCGCCCCGCCCCGCCCCGCCCCGCCCCGCCCCGCCCCGCCCCGCCCCGCCCCGCCCCGCCCCGCCCCGCCCCGCCCCGCCCCGCCCCGCCCCGCCCCGCCCCGCCCCGCCCCGCCCCGCCCCGCCCCGCCCCGCCCCGCCCCGCCCCGCCCCGCCCCGCCCCGCCCCGCCCCGCCCCGCCCCGCCCCGCCCCGCCCCGCCCCGCCCCGCCCCGCCCCGCCCCGCCCCGCCCCGCCCCGCCCCGCCCCGCCCCGCCCCGCCCCGCCCCGCCCCGCCCCGCCCCGCCCCGCCCCGCCCCGCCCCGCCCCGCCCCGCCCCGCCCCGCCCCGCCCCGCCCCGCCCCGCCCCGCCCCGCCCCGCCCCGCCCCGCCCCGCCCCGCCCCGCCCCGCCCCGCCCCGCCCCGCCCCGCCCCGCCCCGCCCCGCCCCGCCCCGCCCCGCCCCGCCCCGCCCCGCCCCGCCCCGCCCCGCCCCGCCCCGCCCCGCCCCGCCCCGCCCCGCCCCGCCCCGCCCCGCCCCGCCCCGCCCCGCCCCGCCCCGCCCCGCCCCGCCCCGCCCCGCCCCGCCCCGCCCCGCCCCGCCCCGCCCCGCCCCGCCCCGCCCCGCCCCGCCCCGCCCCGCCCCGCCCCGCCCCGCCCCGCCCCGCCCCGCCCCGCCCCGCCCCGCCCCGCCCCGCCCCGCCCCGCCCCGCCCCGCCCCGCCCCGCCCCGCCCCGCCCCGCCCCGCCCCGCCCCGCCCCGCCCCGCCCCGCCCCGCCCCGCCCCGCCCCGCCCCGCCCCGCCCCGCCCCGCCCCGCCCCGCCCCGCCCCGCCCCGCCCCGCCCCGCCCCGCCCCGCCCCGCCCCGCCCCGCCCCGCCCCGCCCCGCCCCGCCCCGCCCCGCCCCGCCCCGCCCCGCCCCGCCCCGCCCCGCCCCGCCCCGCCCCGCCCCGCCCCGCCCCGCCCCGCCCCGCCCCGCCCCGCCCCGCCCCGCCCCGCCCCGCCCCGCCCCGCCCCGCCCCGCCCCGCCCCGCCCCGCCCCGCCCCGCCCCGCCCCGCCCCGCCCCGCCCCGCCCCGCCCCGCCCCGCCCCGCCCCGCCCCGCCCCGCCCCGCCCCGCCCCGCCCCGCCCCGCCCCGCCCCGCCCCGCCCCGCCCCGCCCCGCCCCGCCCCGCCCCGCCCCGCCCCGCCCCGCCCCGCCCCGCCCCGCCCCGCCCCGCCCCGCCCCGCCCCGCCCCGCCCCGCCCCGCCCCGCCCCGCCCCGCCCCGCCCCGCCCCGCCCCGCCCCGCCCCGCCCCGCCCCGCCCCGCCCCGCCCCGCCCCGCCCCGCCCCGCCCCGCCCCGCCCCGCCCCGCCCCGCCCCGCCCCGCCCCGCCCCGCCCCGCCCCGCCCCGCCCCGCCCCGCCCCGCCCCGCCCCGCCCCGCCCCGCCCCGCCCCGCCCCGCCCCGCCCCGCCCCGCCCCGCCCCGCCCCGCCCCGCCCCGCCCCGCCCCGCCCCGCCCCGCCCCGCCCCGCCCCGCCCCGCCCCGCCCCGCCCCGCCCCGCCCCGCCCCGCCCCGCCCCGCCCCGCCCCGCCCCGCCCCGCCCCGCCCCGCCCCGCCCCGCCCCGCCCCGCCCCGCCCCGCCCCGCCCCGCCCCGTTACACACACTGCCAGTGCAACGAAGCGATCATCGAAGAGATTGGAAGAGTGAATGCATTACTTGCAACTACACCCACCACTAATGATGCACCACAAAGAAGAGCTGGTGAAGTAATTGAATGCCAGCGCTCGCACTGTCGACAGAGATCTCTGTCATACCTCGTTTATATTTATAGCTTGAAGACTGCCAGTGTTTGTGTTGTCCCTGATATCCAGGAATGTTCAATCAGAGGATTTGCTTCCAAGCTTTGTGTTCCAGCTTAGAATGTAAAAATAAGGATGGTGTCATTAAGACTTAAGATCAGGTTAGACAAGCAAGGGGAAAACTGGGTACCATGCTGTTCTCCACATTCAGACCACCATTTGCTACCGCGATTGCACCGCTAGCTTCGGCGTGCCGGAAGCGCCTACACTTTGACGAAAGCCCCGGGCATGGCCAAACTTTTGGTGTGTTTCATGTTTACCTGTATAAGTACCAGCTGGCATTTTCATTCCACCTACTGACGATACCGTTTGTGGAGATGTCCTATGTGGTTCCCCCGGGGCTCAGTGCAAGGCATTTTGTACGTTTGACATGCAGTTGAAGCTTTTCCAGTGTGTCCCACACCACCACTCGCCATAGACCGAGCTGATGCATGTTGAGGTCAAGTCAGCGCCAGGGTGCGAGCTGTGTGATACAGCTAGCTGCTGAAGAAGTTTCGGATCCAAAGCCTCACGGCGTACCCCCTCAACCCGGCCATGAGACAAGCCTTTATCAAGCAGCATGTGGCACACACTGTAGACACCCAGGAGGCACCTGGACATCGCCGAGGACATCGCCGCAACAGCACGCATCCTCAAGGGCGCAAATAACAGCGATGGAGCGCCACTGGCGTTGTGTGCTGGTAGGGGCCCCTGAACATTGGACGGGGTCGCGGACCAGCCGATCACCATAGGCCTGTTCCTCTGAGCCGATGCTAACGTGCGCGGCGCTGCGTCAAGGCGTGCCAATCTTACATCGTGAGGCGGTGTATAAAGTTAGTTAGGTCCGTCCGAAAAATGGGCATTTTTTGGCTTGCTTGTCTAACCTGACTTAAGACTTGAGACTTGAGACTTGAGACTTGAGACTTGAGACTTGAGACTTGAGACTTGAGACTTAAGACATGAACACAATTTAAGTTCAGGCACGCATGCGTGTCATTTGCATGCAATTATACGTTTGGCTTGCCCCATTTGTATGGTAGGTTCTTGATTTGGTATTGTTTCTCCTCCGGAACTATCTTGTCCCTGCCCTAGCTTTACTCCTCCCCGATCTTGGCGGTTGCACGGTTTCGTACCTTGCAGAAACTGGTGGTCACGCCTTTGATCATGCCAACGCTTGCACTACTTCTGCCGCCGTATGGCTAGGACTGGTGATCACATCACCATGAGCTGTAGGGTGACATTGAAGATGATGTGGTCACTGGCCATTGTATCAGCATCTGGGTAATATCGCAACTAGAGGAGTTTGGTGTGGGGCATACCGCCATGTTTGGAAAGGTAGTTTTGTTGCATAACTAATTGGACACACACCGTCTACAAGGCCACAGAGACATAGGTTTACAAATGCCCTGTCGTCAGATGAACCGTATGCAGCCTCGATGCTTCCACATCTACACCCTCCCACCCCTCACCCTCACCCTGCGTGTCAGCCATGATACTTGTCCAGTAAAACAGCATCCACATGCGAATGCACAGTTCCTTGCATGCATGCACATTCCTGCAACACTACACTGTTTACTGTATCTTCAGCTCAACCAGCTCTACCTAATCTTGTCAACGCCCGCGGGCAAGGACATGCAATCGTGCTTGTGCGCAAACAGTGCATCAGCAGCATAATGACCAAGCATAGTTTTTCCTCCATATCCACATATGCTGCAAGACACCATCACTCCAGCAGCACCCCACCTAGCCTTGCTTGTGGCAGGTACCAAGGGTTGATCATTGAATGGGCATTGCTTATGATCCAATACCACTTGCATCAAGCCACCTTTGGCCCACACCACATCAAAATGTCCACCTCAAGGTCCCAGCAAGCGTGAATCACAGCATCCTGCGCCATACCCTACACAAATAGCTATTGCCCGCTTACGCGCGTGGCAGACCATTGCACATCAGCAAGTGCAAGGCAGAGCCCATGTAAAGCACTGCTGTACAGCAGCACTTTCGACTCAGCTCAGACACTAGAAAAACGCAGGCACCAGATGAAAAGAATTGCATGCAGGCAAGGACTTCCATCACCATAGATAAGCTTGCCGACATGCTTCTGCTGAAGCTGATAGATTGCTCGCCACGCATCACAAAGAACAGGCAGCAAGGAGTGCTGCCACCACTCACTGCTGGTCAACTGCCCCCAACCGACGCCCTGACTTTTGGGGGGGTGAAGGTGTGGGGGAAGGAGAGGACGACCCTGAGCGGGGAGGGGAGGAAGAGGACGAGGGAGAAGGTGAAGGGGAGGAGGGGGAGGAGGAAGGTGAGGGGGGAGACACCTTCGCATTGTCAGGCGGGCCTGAAAATGACACCACCTGCAGCAATATCACCAGCAACGAGTTTGCTTAGTGCGCAGAGTGACAAGCATTAGCAGCGCTGCTTCCTACATCAAGGCGCACTTCCCACTGCTATGGCACACTAACAGCTCATGGCTGGGCAACACACTAAGCGGTGAGGCCACCCACCTTCTGGCCAAAAGCCTTGGCAGCAGCATGCTGCGCATCCAAGTCATGAGGATATTGACGAAGGAGTGAACTGCATGGCGTGCAACACACACAAACTCAGTCACATCATTGACAGAAGCAGCAAACAAAGCACTGCTGTTTTGCCCCTGCGTCTATTGCTTGGGCAGCACCTGACCTGGGCTTTTGCACAGAGGGGTTGAGTGGCTGCTGGAAGTCAGCAGGGCAAGGGGTCTCCTGGTACTCAATGCCCACCACACCCTTCCCTGGGTCGGCGAACTGCAGGACAGCCACCACCGCAGCAAGGCAGGTCACATCAACTGGTGCTTAGCTGGCAGGTGTGCGAGGCAGTCTGTGCATGCAGTACATCTTTTTGATGTACCGACAGCTGAACTAAGTACAGCATTGTTCACCTTTTTGAAGGCCCAGATACCCAAGTCAAAGTGGTCCATGTCCCCACAGCACCAGCGCTTGTTGGAGTAAGCGTTGTTTGGATAGTGGCAAGGGCTGCAGCAGCAGAGCATGCCGGTGCAAGAACGGGCATTGTGGCACATTAAGTGCTGCGTAGTCAGTAGCGCTGAACGTAGCAGGGGCAGCGACAAGAGGTCCACAATGGAATAGGTGACGTGGCACTTATAGCTACAGGCAAGTCAGCACGGCTAGCAGCAGCAACGGTGCAAACAGCAACGGTGCAAGCAGCAGCAGCAGCAGCAGCAGCAGCAGCAGCAGCAGCAGCAGCAGCAGCAGCAGAACCTACCAATTGTCGGTGATGACCACAGTGACGGGGTCCTGGTTGTAGCACTCATGGTTGCGGTCAATCTGCTGACCATAGTTGTCCCTCACTGTCATGGGCTTGCAGCGAATCTTGTAGCAACGCCTGCAGCATCAGATACACAATCTCAGCTGCCCATCTGATCATGCTAGTGACATGGCACCAGCAGCTACAGCAGAAGCAGCAGCAAAGATAGGCAAGTAGCTAATGATGTGATCAGTGAACCCATCCCACCCGCAACCCATGCTTACGACCAGTACTAGAGCAGATGCCACTGACAGCCAAACAGGCAACTGCTTGGCAGTTTGCAGTTGTATAGGCAAGATGAACAACATAAAGCGCAGCAGATTCATGTCAGGCACAACACTACCAGCAGTGCAAGACATTTCGAAAAGAATGCAAGCATACACGCAAGCAGGGGTGCGTGCATGGCTTCTTGCCTGCCCTCCCCTTCAGACCCTGGTGGCCATTTGCTGGCCCTGGTGGCACCAGTCCTCCCTCACACACGTCACACCGACCAGGACAGTCACACGGCCATGCAGGCTGGGCCAAGCGGCCGGCTGCTGCGGCTGCGCAACACAAGCCCGGACCAGCAGCAGCAGGTAGGTTGGGTCCAAGCATGGAGAAAGGAGCCCTTCCATCGCCCCTGCCAACTATCCAGCATCAGCATCCACACCCGCACAGCTTCACAACATACTATCACAACTCTCCAGGCTAGTTGCCGCCATTGTTACCAAGCAGCAGCCCCATGTGCAATCATTTCTACAGCCAGCTCGACACCACCACTTCCATCCCAACCCAGACAGCATAAACTCACCCGCAGCTACCACCAAAGCGTGGGTGCCCATCATTCATGGCTGCCACCATCCAGTTCTGGTTCCCACCAAACTTGTTGCCAAGGTACCCTGAGCAGGAGGCAAGGGCAATAAGCCGGTCTAGTCATATTAACATATCAGCACCTAATGTCAGTGCATGGCACAAGACTCGGCAGCTCTGGTTCAGTGCTGGGTGCTGTCACATGCAGCACTCACCATACATGCATGAACCGGAGTGAACAGACATCCTGCAGCCAAGCGAGGGGAGGATGCAGAGTGGCAATGCGAGCAGAACAGTAAAGCAGCACTGAGCTGGCAGCATACGTGAAGGGCCTGGTGCCTGTGCACGTTGTCATTGCAACGCAGTGTAGAGGTAGGCACTCAGCACGCGGTCCCTAGCTAGGAGCGAGCAACATAGTCCATCACGTGAGACTCACCAGGCAGCGTCGTCGTACCACGTTGCTCGACCGACCTTCCACTGGGCGGAAGCAGGGACGGCCAGCAGCAAGGTAAGTAGCGCAAAAATGGAGGCCGGCGACGATTGACTCAAGGGTCGTGGGTGCACTAGCCTGCCACTCGACAAGGGCCACTCGGACCGCTCAGGGGTATCGCACGGGCTGCGCAACTGCGGCATACTGCGGTGACCCTGCAAACATCGCAACAAGCGCGCCATTGACACACTGAGAGCCGCATGACTGGGAAGCAGGTGGTGCGATTAGTGGGGCAACAGCTAAAAGTGGCAGTAAAGAATTTGGACACAAAACGGTGAGGTGCTAAGCCGCCGTCTTAAGCTACTCTTGGGAACATGTCTGGCGCTGCGGCCCTCTCGCTATCGCAAAGCTGTAATAGCTAGGGCGTGCGCATGCTAGGGCAATTGGCGGTTCAACAAGGTGACGGCCTTTTGCGGCATTGGCGTGCGAACCTAGATCAAGTGCTCGTCGGCGAGCGCCGCTAGCTCACCTGTGATTGCTTAAGGAATCCGAGGCTGGATGCAGCGAGCTTTGAACTTGTGGCCAAGGGTGCAGTAGTAGCTCGGCTGCGACACACGAGTGATCCCTGGAGTGTGCTGCGGGTGTGTGCCGAACAATGCAAAGCTCACCATTTGATCCGCCGGGTCACACAACAGGCAATGAGAAGTGATCTACTCCGCCATTGCCATTGGCCCCGCAAAACAGGATGTCCCAACATGGGGGTAGTAGACTTCATGCTCTCAATAATGTGCCGCTTTAGGTAGCGTTTGTCACATTGGCAGTTGCGAGCTATCGCGGACACACCTCAGCATCGCGGACACACCTCAGCTGCCCACCATCAATTGTTCTAGTGGTATGTAGCGGCATCCATGTGGGAACTGCACCTGGCATCGAGCCGGAAGTACAATCACATCTCAGCCCACAACCACATTACATAATATCTTTCTTGGCCGCTACATTCCATTACAGGTTAGGCACTCTTTTGTCGATTGTACTGCATTGTGTCGACGACATGATTAGCTTTGCAATGTCATTCTCCATCTGTTTATATGCGTGTCGCAACAGGAGAGATGAATTGGTGGCCGGAGGCATTTCCGTGCCGAGCAGCCTTTGCTGCCGTCGGACTGGCAACACGCGATTACTTCCCAGGCAAGCACGGGGTGCTGTTTCTTAGTGCGTTTTGCATACGATGTCAACACATGCAACCAAATCTGCTGACCTGCACAGATGCTTGGCTGTTTTGAGGATCAACACCAAACCCACACCAGCCCAAGGGTCTCCCAAGCAGCAGTGCAGCAAGGGAATAAGCTCTTGAAAACAGTGAGCAAGAGGTGAGTAAGGTTGTATTATACCTCACCTTGTCTAGGTCAGTTTGATGTGCACGCGCACACTTGCGCAACGCATGACATGCATGAACAGCTGAGGGTAGCACACAACTGTCGTGAGCCATAAGATTCAAACAATTAGTACTAATTAATAACCATGTTTTGTGGTGTGTGCCCCAAGACCTTGTCTTTGTGATTGTGTGTGCAGGATTTGTGATATGTCTCGCCGCTGTGGTATGTTCGCGGGCACATGTGGCAGTACACGAGCAAAGAATGCAATTGCTTGCGCTGGTGGTCAGATAACGCGGACTAAGTTGCAGCTACCAATGTGACAAACGCTATTGAAAACGGTACAGTATTGCGAGAGTATTTGCATGAACATTATCAACCCCATGCCCGACACCACGCCCGACACCACGGCCCAGCCACGTGGATTTGTTTATGCGTAGCAGATCCTTGAATATATGGTGCAGTGTGTCTTAACAAATAGCGTGCAGTGTGTGGAGCGCAATGGCGGCTCAAATGTCGACCTTCAAAGTTGTGCTTGTTTTGCTCGTGCGAGCCTCGCCGCGAGCGACCGCCGCGACAGACCTTGCACTAAAACGCCTGAATACAGTCAGGGACGGTCGCCGCAGTAAAAACGATTGGCATGGCATGCCAAAGCGCAAGACGCAAGACTGGAGCGATGCTTGAATCCTGCTGGTCCCGCAGCTGCACCCGCCACTGCCCTTGTTAAAACATCCGTTGCTGGTCCTGCAGCTGCATCTTCGGGCCCCGCCCCGCCCCGCCCCGCCCCGCCCCGCCCCGCCCCGCCCCGCCCCGCCCCGCCCCGCCCCGCCCCGCCCCGCCCCGCCCCGCCCCGCCCCGCCCCGCCCCGCCCCGCCCCGCCCCGCCCCGCCCCGCCCCGCCCCGCCCCGCCCCGCCCCGCCCCGCCCCGCCCCGCCCCGCCCCGCCCCGCCCCGCCCCGCCCCGCCCCGCCCCGCCCCGCCCCGCCCCGCCCCGCCCCGCCCCGCCCCGCCCCGCCCCGCCCCGCCCCGCCCCGCCCCGCCCCGCCCCGCCCCGCCCCGCCCCGCCCCGCCCCGCCCCGCCCCGCCCCGCCCCGCCCCGCCCCGCCCCGCCCCGCCCCGCCCCGCCCCGCCCCGCCCCGCCCCGCCCCGCCCCGCCCCGCCCCGCCCCGCCCCGCCCCGCCCCGCCCCGCCCCGCCCCGCCCCGCCCCGCCCCGCCCCGCCCCGCCCCGCCCCGCCCCGCCCCGCCCCGCCCCGCCCCGCCCCGCCCCGCCCCGCCCCGCCCCGCCCCGCCCCGCCCCGCCCCGCCCCGCCCCGCCCCGCCCCGCCCCGCCCCGCCCCGCCCCGCCCCGCCCCGCCCCGCCCCGCCCCGCCCCGCCCCGCCCCGCCCCGCCCCGCCCCGCCCCGCCCCGCCCCGCCCCGCCCCGCCCCGCCCCGCCCCGCCCCGCCCCGCCCCGCCCCGCCCCGCCCCGCCCCGCCCCGCCCCGCCCCGCCCCGCCCCGCCCCGCCCCGCCCCGCCCCGCCCCGCCCCGCCCCGCCCCGCCCCGCCCCGCCCCGCCCCGCCCCGCCCCGCCCCGCCCCGCCCCGCCCCGCCCCGCCCCGCCCCGCCCCGCCCCGCCCCGCCCCGCCCCGCCCCGCCCCGCCCCGCCCCGCCCCGCCCCGCCCCGCCCCGCCCCGCCCCGCCCCGCCCCGCCCCGCCCCGCCCCGCCCCGCCCCGCCCCGCCCCGCCCCGCCCCGCCCCGCCCCGCCCCGCCCCGCCCCGCCCCGCCCCGCCCCGCCCCGCCCCGCCCCGCCCCGCCCCGCCCCGCCCCGCCCCGCCCCGCCCCGCCCCGCCCCGCCCCGCCCCGCCCCGCCCCGCCCCGCCCCGCCCCGCCCCGCCCCGCCCCGCCCCGCCCCGCCCCGCCCCGCCCCGCCCCGCCCCGCCCCGCCCCGCCCCGCCCCGCCCCGCCCCGCCCCGCCCCGCCCCGCCCCGCCCCGCCCCGCCCCGCCCCGCCCCGCCCCGCCCCGCCCCGCCCCGCCCCGCCCCGCCCCGCCCCGCCCCGCCCCGCCCCGCCCCGCCCCGCCCCGCCCCGCCCCGCCCCGCCCCGCCCCGCCCCGCCCCGCCCCGCCCCGCCCCGCCCCGCCCCGCCCCGCCCCGCCCCGCCCCGCCCCGCCCCGCCCCGCCCCGCCCCGCCCCGCCCCGCCCCGCCCCGCCCCGCCCCGCCCCGCCCCGCCCCGCCCCGCCCCGCCCCGCCCCGCCCCGCCCCGCCCCGCCCCGCCCCGCCCCGCCCCGCCCCGCCCCGCCCCGCCCCGCCCCGCCCCGCCCCGCCCCGCCCCGCCCCGCCCCGCCCCGCCCCGCCCCGCCCCGCCCCGCCCCGCCCCGCCCCGCCCCGCCCCGCCCCGCCCCGCCCCGCCCCGCCCCGCCCCGCCCCGCCATGGTGCAGGCGGCGTCGGAGGACCGTCGTTGGGCAACTTCTAACTCGTCATTGCAGATATTTGGATGGGCTGGGCTGGGCGGGGCGGGTGAGGCTGTAGGGGGTGTAGCGGTTGGGATGTGGTAGGCACATGGTGCACGTCATCAC